>VYXD01013259.1:357524-454215 GCA_013397195.1 Hylia prasina | reverse complement strand
TTTTTTCCTTGTATGTGAACAGTTTTCTCTTCAAATAGATAATTATTTGGGAATTTCTATTCTCCAGCCTCCAGCAGGAAAAAAAAATATTGTCATGTTCCATTTCTGTGTTATTCTGGTAATGTATTTTAGTGACTGTATGCATTTCTGATTATTCACAAGTGCTTCACAGAGAGATTGAATTTACATTTTATCTAGACACCAGTCTTACCCAGAGAGATCTTTTTCATTTCAATGCTAGTTTGAAAATCCATTATTTGGTGTTCATTGTATGCAGGTTTTTATTTCCAGCAAGATTGCTGTGGCAGAAAAAATATAGACAAACTCAATGTCAAACTTTACTAAGTATGAGTTTTCTTGCAATATAGAAAAAGCCTTTCTAGCTTCCCTGGGCAATGAGCTTGGAAAATGTGGGCCTGATTCTTGTTTCCTTTTGGAAGACAGTTTAGCATCCTCACCTCCCACTTGGAATCTGCCTCTCTCCCACCTGGGCCCTTCTGGCTTTCAGAATGGCAAATATTGTTTCCCTCAAGAAACAAAATAATTTTGTCTTTAAATCTAGGATTCTGGATCAGCTGGTCCTGAAGCTCCTACTCAGTGTAATCTCAGTGACAGCTGCGTTACCAACATTTTGGTTTCTTCAACTAATACTCAAGAGTAAAAGTTGTTTCAAATACCTTTTCTTCCTGCAAAATATTTAGCATTAGTCAGTTCTGGTGTTCGTGAGGGAAAAGCGGTTCTGACTACACTCTTAAGCCATCAAGTCCAAGTCAGGTAGTCACCATTCCACTGTTTCTCTCAGGAACCCAAAATATTTATCCATGACCTGGTGTCTTTTTCTGGCACTCTGCCTAGCACAGTGATTCTGTGGTCCAGATCTGGGGTCATTTGTTGTTCCCAAAGGGCCAATGCTTGTATTCACTGTGAATTTTCAAAAACTACCCAGACAAAACTGGAACTTCTGGTTGAAATGCTGCTCACGAAGAATGCTATAAAAACTTCTGATTTAGAAATGGTGTATGAGAGCATAGATATTTCAATTTGAAAGAGAGTAATATAACTTTCTGTCAACTGTTCTATTTGAAACAAACTTAAATTAAATGAACAAGAAATGTGAATTTTAAGTTTATTGAGATTTTCTCATCTGTAACAGTAATTTCTCACTGCTGTTGAAAGCAATGCATTTTCAGTAACAGTATGATTTTGGCAAAACCACTATTTCTGAATTTTGCTTTGAGAAGAAATTGTCAATCATTTATATGCCACAGCACTATTAACTGGTGGTCAATTCTACAGTACTCCAGATCATTTTGGAGACCATCTTGTGTTGCTATTAGGCATTTTAGTGTTGAACTAAGGAGGAATGAGGGGGGAATCAGGAGCTGATGCAACTGGCAAAGAGGGTGATGAGAAAAGGTGCAACGTGGAAAGAAGGAGGGAAATGTAGAGGTCAAAATGTGTAAAAATAGGAGTTAAGTGTCATAGTCCACTGAAAAATACTAAAATTTTATAGCAAGGAACTGAGCAGGTAAATCACATTGGTAACTTTTACTGTATAGAGATAATTGTGCCAGTTTTCCTGCTAACTCTGGCAAGATGACCTCTGTAGACTTGAGGGAATGTAAGAAGCACAGAGAGCTGGACCATGTGTTGTAATTCCCAGGGGAATGCAGTCCTTTCTTCACACTGGGTTTGATGCTTAAAGGCTGGAAAGTAGAGGAGGGAAAAAACCTGAGGCACAGCAATAGATGTGAGCTGCTGCAAGCTGGTCCCATCTTACCTCTCCTCCTTGTACCAAGTTTCTTAACAGTAAAGAAAAAAGCTTGTTCAAAATGTGTAAAACCCATAGAGGGTCTGAGCTGTGGTTACTTGGTCCCTTTGGAAGTCATAGGCATAATGCACTGCTTCACAGCATTTCACTGCAATCTTCAGCTTAATCTGGTAGAGAAATGCTTGAGCAAATAGCTGCAAGAAAACGAACTCTTAGGGTAGCTGCAATGTCACCCACAGGTGCAAGATAAGGTTAGCAATTGCTGTCCTCTTCTAAGTGAAGATATTCTGCTGCTCAAATGTGAAGTTAAATTGTGAATGCTTCAACACAGGCCATAATTACCTGTATTTAGAAAAAGACAATGCACTGTTTTGAAATACATTTCTTTCAGGTTGCTATTTTTTCATGCACCGTCAAAAAAACAATTCCCCCCAAAAGGGTCCCTTTTATAATTCCAGTCTTTTTGCTTTTCTTGGTTGTGGGCATTTGCTGACAAGGCAATGAAATCTATCACTCTTGCTTTCCAGAAATGCCCCCTGCCCCCACTCCTCCTTGCTCTTGACAACAACAGCACAGAAGAGTTCTGTCTTAAAACAAAATTTTCTACAGTGTGTCATGTTGCTGCTGAAATTTAATGATATTCAGGCCTAGGAGAAAAGAGCAGCTGCCCTCCAGGTGGTGTTCCATAAATGCTCCCCAGAACCCAGCAGGAAGCTGGATAAGTTCAATTCAGTGAAGCAAATTCAATCATTTTCCCCTTTGTAAATGGAGCATAAGCAGAAAAAAAAAGAATTCTTTGAAGGGTCCTAACACAACAACTACACATACCTAAAAACTTAGAAAGACATTTTTTTGCTTGCATTACTGTATTTCAGATATGCTTAATAGGAACTGCCCTATCTAGCAAAAATTTCACTTTGCAGCCCTGTGGGAGAGACATAAGGAATTCCCATAAATATCCAATATTTGTTTCATTCACAATCCAAAAATTAGTGGTGGCTAAATTGCTATAAGTTTAAGGAGTTTTCTTCATAATGCTTTTTTTATAAACGCTGTACAGCTTTCCCAAGGAATTTACTTTTTGTGGCAAACTTGATTAGTGGAGCATCATTTGATTAAGTACAAAGAGTATTGTGGATTTGCAGCTCAGGTTATTATTATTTCATTACAGATTCCACCTACAAATTAGAACTGCAAGAGTAAACTTTTGAAGCCACAGGTCCTTTTAATACCAATTCTGTTAGTGCCTAATAATCATAATTATCCATCACAGCCACCATCCCAATTTATAACTGGCTTTATTAATACAATATTCAAAATTACGTGCAGCCATTCTGTTACAGCAGTCTGCCAGGTCTATTTTCTAGATGTAAGTGAATGAAAATATTTTTACCCTAAAATATTTTTATATCTTTGAAATTCATCTTGTAAACAACTTGAAAGTGAACGTTTTTCCTCTAATTAGCTGAACATTTGGCCTGATGTACTTTTTATCTGAAATAGGTAGAATATATTTTAGAAAGTGATAAAAAACATTTTTTGTCCTCATGCAACTAAATGACTAAATGACTAAAAATAATAAACATTGTATTTGAAAATAGTAATTTGACAAATAATTAATACGTTATCTCTTGTTAAACTTTGAGGGAGAAAATTACAGAGCTAAAACTGTGTACTGGAAACCCTTGAATTTCCCAGTGCATTTTCTGTTCGTAATGTTTTAGAAGGGCTTTCATATTCTCTGAATGTATATATGGAGAGGAAGCAGCTGGATTCACCTGATAGCAAACTAATGATCCACTTTTGTTGAGTGCTTTTAGAGAGGAAGAAGGTCTGGTTGCATCTCGTGAAAGGCTGTTCAAGGTCTCAAAATCTGGTTTTGGTATTTTTGAGTGGCACTGCATTAAGATGGCAAACCACAAAATCTCTAGTCCAGTTCTTGAAACTGTGTTTTCTTTATGTACTATTATGCTGTCACAGCTCTACTTTTATAAGGTGCCTAAGTACAAATTTATACAACCATAAAATTTCTAAAGAAGCCATAAATGTCTGAGGGATAAATACGATTGTTATCACAAAAATGTGCATGCCAGAGTAGGTATTTTACCAATATGCTCACTTGCCTTTACCAAATCAATAGTCATCAATTTTCACACCCTTTTTCTAATGCTGCACTCTTTTGCAATAACAATCACTCTGCCAGCCAAGTGACCAAATTCAGGCTATCACAGGGTACATGCAGATTGCCAAATCACTTGGAGCTGCAGGTCTCACTCAGGCCCAGGCTCCTCCAGCATCCCCAGAGACACCAACCTAAGCAAGGCAGGAGGATGAGGTGTTTGGTTCAGACAGCTTCCCATTATCACCATCTCAAGCCAAGCACCTTTGCAATCCACATTCCCATTTGGCTTGAGTCACAGGATGGTACAAGATGAGGCATTGTCTGGCACTCCTGCATGAGCTCTTTGGCAGTATTGCAGTGAAGTTCATCTGTGGTAACTTTGCTCCACTTAATGGAGAGGGAGTTACGACCACTAGTCTGAATTTTCTTATCTTCTTTTTTTCCCTTAACTTGTTTCCTCTTTGAATGTTGAGTATGTATGTGGGTTTTGGGTTTTTTTTAGGGATTCCCTGTTGCAAAGCACACAGAAAACTGCCAAATAAGGAGAATGTTATCCAGCCTGAAATTGCTTCTGTAGGTGCTGGACCATAGTGTTTCCTGTACCTCTGATGCCAGGAAAGAGCCCTGTTTCTCAAAAGAATATTTCTGATGCTGTCACAGAAATCATAAGTTTTGTAAATTAAACAGAAAATATTTCTCCACTTAGCTGAGAGCACTAAGAACAACTGTTTGAGCATTAAAGCTATGAACTAATAACTTTGATACAAAATTCATGATCATTGGACCAAATTCTGTTCTCTTACAAGTTGTCTTCTTAGATGATGAAGAGCACTTACAAGGAGCAGGAATAAATATTTGATAGGATCTGTACCTTTTTGCTTATGAAATTGAAGCTATCAAAACTCCCATTAAAAAAAAAATGCTGCAGTTTATGATCTACTCCCCTAAATTTTCCATCTTTATTGCATAAAATTCATAGAAATATGTCCAGTTTGAAACTTCCGTGGAAGTGGAAGAAGACAGAACTGTTTAATGCAATTATCAATGTAGTCTGAATACAAGGATGTGAGCTGTGGCTCTGTCTCTGGAGCTGTATTAATTTCTACCAAACTGTTCCTAATTTAAACCATTTTTCAGGATAATACAGTGATTTGAACATTTTGAGGATATTTTTGTGTTTGTTATCTGGGAAAGCATATGCTCAAAAAAGGGATAGATCCTGCTAGAGGCCTTGGAAAGTAGCTGTCTTTTGGAAGTGTCATTCAGTGTTTTAAAACTCTAAAAACTAAGCATGAAAAGTGGAATTGTCAAACAATATTATACTCTGAAACAAATATTGGATAAATGTTAGCTTTTGAGGAATTTGTGTTTAAGCCAGCAAACATTTCACTTATCTGCATTTTTTTTCCTCCGCTTATATGGCATTCCTGACTGATTTGCATACTGTTCAGAGGCACTGGGATAGGTGACTGTTCATTTTTTATATTCCTTGACTATGTCACTAAAGCTGTACTTGTACATCTGTGGGTACAATACACAGGGCTTTTTTTGGGATTTGCCTTTTTTTTTTTTTTTTTTTTTTTAACACCTTTACACTTAATAGACTTTAATAGAAAGGGTTTCAGTAACCTGAAATTTTTTATCCCCTCACAAAATCATTTATTCTACTACTGCCAGCACTGATGCAGGATATGGAGACGGTGTGAAAAGCAAGCGACCATTTACATCAACACCTTTACATCAACACCTTTACAAGCAGCTCTTTAAGCCAGAGTGCAGAGCTAAATGTGCCTCTCTCTTTTCACCTCCTTTATCGGACACTGGCTCACACAACCTTACCTGCAATCAGAGTGCCTGACCCTCCCCACCCTCATAGGTCACAGTTATTTCCATCCATACAGGACCTGAAGGGACTTCTGGTAACTAAACCACATTTTTCCCAGTGAATTTCATTAGTGAAGTTGTATTGATACATTGTTTTTGTTTTTGTTTTTGTTTTTGTTTTGTTTTTGTTTTTGTTTTTGGTTTTTTTTGTTTTGTTTTTGTTTTTGTTTTTGTTTTTGTTTTTGTTTTTGTTTTTGTTTTTGTTTTTGTTTTTGTTTTTGTTTTTGTCTTTGTTTTTGTTTTTGTTTTTGTTTTTGTTTTTGTTTTTGTTTTTGTTTTTGTTTTTGTTTTTGTTTTTGTTTTTGTTTTTGTTTTTGTTTTTGTTTTTGTTTTCCAAACCAGTCTACTCTTTTTTTCCCACTGATTTGTTGCTGTTTGACAGTCTAAAGAGAATTAATAAGCCTATCCTATTTTCTTAGTTTTTACCGCAAATGTTTCTCTGTTTTTCTTACTGTTTATTAAAAGGTTGCATGAAGCAAAATATATTACACTAAATAATATTACACTAAATAATGGCCCTGAATTATTGATATGTTCAAAATGTGTCACCTAAAATACAAAATTCCAAGCAAAGAAACATCATGTCATTTGTCTGAAACGACAGTACTTTGATGTAGCATGTCTAAAAACCTCTGTTGATTTTAGAAATTATTCTCATACCTGGCTACATTTGCTGATATTCTCTTCCCGATGGTCAGGTTTTCCCGACTGCAGATGACTGCTACTACTTCTCTACAGGTTTTTGAATAAAGTGTGAAGTCATAAACAGAGAAAAATCTCTTTGTACTTGGGAAATGAACATTGCAGAGATCCATCTGCCTTTTGCACCACATATTTATTCTATAATCCTTTGCATCCTTTGTTGTACCTAGCAAATCCAAATGCCATTCCATGACTTTTCAATATGTCCTTTTTTCTCCATTTGATTTAAATTGAATTTATGGAGCAGGATGCAGATACTAGGCTGAGAGGACAGTAGAAAGAGAGGATGAAGTTCTAGTCCCTCTGCAATCAGTGGCAAATATTCAGTTACACAAACAGGAGCTGAAGCAGGAACAGAGAAGACATAAGCATGGTAGCTTTCATCCCCTGAGATCCCCATGGATGTGTGCTGCTCCCATGAGACCTTACTGCAATCCTCACGGTGACAAAGAGCTTCTTCAGCTCTGAAATGTGAGCAGATGTTGAATGCCCAGTTCCTCCATCCCAGGTGGTGTTACTCCTGTGGCACAGGCTGTGGAGGAGGGTTTGTCCTGGCCATGGTACAGGCTGCCAGACCTCAGCTTTCTGCACAGTCAGAGCAGAGGTAACAAGCCATGTCCCTGATGGTAGATGTTCTGACTAATTTAGAAGAGCACATAAAGATGCACAAGTCCAGAGACTCAAATATTTTAAAAACAGTGGTTTGGTTTTAATATTCATACCTTTACTTTAGCACCAGATCACTAAGTATAGAGAATAATTACACTCCTGAGCCTTTCTTTCAAGGAGAGTTACAAGCTCATTTCTAGTGCTAATGCAGAGACAGTAGACAGGCTCATTTTCACTGGTGACCTACAAGGCACATACCAAGGAATTCCAGATTTTCAAGTGTGAGAATTTTTATTTTTTTAAATATGGCACCATGATTTAATATGTAAAGAAAGAAAATCTCCAACACTATTTTTTTTCATTAAAAACATTAGCTAACAATTCGAGTGTATGCTCTCTGTCTTTAGAAATTGTTCCTGAAGCCAGTATGACGTCTTAGATAGATAAATAATGACAGATAGAAAATTATGTATTTACAAGTAAAGATTTTGTAGATATATCTAAGCACTTATTCAGTAAAATTTATATCTAAACTTAGTATTTTTTCTAAATGTTATCTGGAGTGGTTTCTTTCACATCCAGGTTATAAATTCCTGAAATTAGGGTTCATAACATGGAATTGTTTATAAGCCTTTATTTATAGCAGCACTAGAAGATGCTGCAGTACTGAACACTATCCTCTAAGCTGTTCTCATTCTGGTATTCCAATCATTCATACCAATTTTTATCATGAGCCCTCTAATGCAATGCAATGTACAGTGTCTGCCACACAATTGACACACACATTTTTCACATGTCTGTGTGTGAGCAGAGCTCTGTAACTGAAAGCATTTTATCAGCTCTGGAGTAAAAGACAGGGTGGGAGGGAAAGGATTTAGGTACGTAGCTCTTGTTGATAATGAGAGCTTCACTGTTACTAAATGTTTACTAAAGATAAGAACTAAATATATTTGTGGCATGAACTTCAGATAATAATTTACCTACTCTTTGAGTAGGTAAGCAAAACAAACACTTGGCTCTATCATTTTCAGTAGTTAACAAAGCAATAATTTTCAGAGAAAGAAAGAAAAAAAAAAGCAACCTTGACTCTGCTTAGGCTATGCTAAGTGGTGATATTTAGAGAGGGGCTAAAGCAGGGGCAGGGCAGCGCCACACTTCCTCTGGGGTATTTGAAAAAAGACTGCACAAAATGCCTGTGATGACAGAGATTGCTCCTTTGTGTGCTCTAGACATGCTTTGAGATGGGTGGGGAAGCAGTCCCATTACTCCTTTTTTCTTGTCTATCCTCTTCCTGAGTGTGTTTTCTTGGAGCTGCCAAATTCTGACTGCTTGCTTTGCTCAGCTGGGCTCTCAAATCCTTCTTTTACTCTGTGCACTTGTGACAAACATACACTATCTTAACACAAGCATTATTTAGCTAGTTCTGACACTACCTGAGACCATCTGTTAACAGATACTGCAGTCCTTGGTCACTGTGTTTCCAGGGAATGCCCCAGCAGCTGGAAAACCCCCAGGTCTCAGGCTGCCTCACAGGTGGGTGAATATCAGACATGAGAGCCTTTTTCCTGTGCAGACAGAAGGCTAATTTATTGTTGCCATAACACTATCCATGCTGTTGTTCACAGCTGGGCTTGGGGGACCCCACTTTGCTGTTTGAGTTGCTCACAGCCTGACCCAGGTCATCAGGGACTACTCTGATGGGGTGCCCATGAATACCAACATCGTGTGTGTGTATGTGTCTTTTTCTTTGTGCCAGAATCTGAATTGTGATCTGTAAAGTTTAGTTTCAAAATTTAGTTTAGTCTGTACAGTGGCTCTCTGGA
This sequence comes from Hylia prasina, assembly GCA_013397195.1. Lineage (NCBI taxonomy): Eukaryota > Metazoa > Chordata > Aves > Passeriformes > Sylviidae > Hylia > Hylia prasina. The sequence goes on along the minus strand of VYXD01013259.1, from coordinate 445,304 downwards.
AACATGGTAAAACAATCAGCAATGAACTTCTCTGCCACTGGGGAGCCTTAGCTCCTCACTAGCTCTAGAGGGTCTTCCTTTGCATCCGGTGAAGAGGGCTGCCAGGGCCTCATGCTGGGCAGACTTATTTACTCAAACATTTACCTGATTACTCACATGACAGTGATAAGGAGGGTATTTGTTGGCAAACAGGTGTAACTCATCAATAATGGTAGCAGGAGTTCATTTGATGACATGCTTGGACACATTGTGTGTTTGTTTAGTTTTAAAAGTACTCATCTGTCAGGGGAAAGGCAGTTAAAGGTGTGCACTGCATAAATCAGAAGAAAGCCATTTTAACAACCCTAAAATCCAACAGAAGTTTTCAGTGCTCATACTGGCCATAACAGCTAGTCACATTCATCACTTACCAGCTATGTTGGTTTGGTCTGGAAATGGGCTTTTCTCCACTGCTCAGAGGTCAGTGCAAGTGTGGCTCCTTGGCCAGGGTATGTGGTGGTGGGGATAGACACCCAGCAGTTGCTGTGGGCAGCACCAAGAGCCAGCAGAGCTGGGAGGTGCAGGGGCAAACACCCACTGGAGGTGGCCAACACCTGGGCTGGGCTGGGTTCAAGCCTGAAGTTGTTTCTGTGGGCAGATCTAAGTTAGAATGTGTTTCTCCACATGGTATGAAAACAACAATTCATTATGGATGGTGGTGTCCTATTAGCTATTCCAAAATCATGGCTCTGTACCTGGCATAAATTGGATCTATGATGAGAACAACCACTCTAAACCTTTACACCTTTTTCAGATAAGTTGTATTTGGTCTGATTGCAAAATCACATATGATTGCAATGGAGTGAGCCGCAGGAAGTGCCACATTTCTCCTTGCTGTAGTACAATATCCCTCTGATTTTCATTCTGTGGCCAAAGGCATAGGCTTTTGTTTTGCCATGTATGACATTTTTCTCATATACACTGACCGCCAATCCCCGCCCTGATTCTGCAGGCAGCTGCATCTTTAGGGTGCTCTTTCTGTTAAATGCCATTGCACACCCACTCTTCCACATCAGTTTGATGTGAAACCTGTTAAGATCCTGAAATATCCTTTAGAGACCAAGCTGGTGTTTGTAGATACAAAGAGGCTATTGCAATGGTAATGTTTGTTTTAATCTTGCCTTTCTTTTTAATAAGCAACTGAGTCCTTCAGGTTGAATACTAGAGATTCTTCTTATTAAACATCAATCTCCCAAAGAATGAATATGTATCCTTGTGAGGCTATGATGGGGGTAATGCAATACTTAACACTGATTTACTTCCAATATAGACAAGTGTGTATGTTTGTATATGTGTATATATGTAAAGGAAAACATTTTGATGTCAGTTTTGCTTAAAAAGAAAATGCAAAAATAAGCTATTGAAAAGAACATGTGTGTGAAAGACAAGCAAGAAAAACAAAAAAAGCACACCAAGTTACATTTTTGGTCAGTATATATTTTTAGCATTTCCTACTATGGTTTGTTATGTCACTTGTTCTACAGTGGGGACATAAAGAAATTATTTTACTGTGTGATTATCATGGAAGGATGGAAGTACATGAATTCTAAGGATGATAAATCTGTCAAGATGCAATCATATTTAGTATTTGATTTTAAAGATCCCATTTTAGTATTTCTTCCTCCATAATTTTCTCTCTCCTGTTCTGCACAACTCCATTTCTAGAGAGATGTAATCCTGCTATAACTAAGAATATTAAATCTGCATGGAAGAAAGCAGAGTTTAAGACAGAAATTAAGTAGACACAAATTAAAATAGGTTATAATTAAAATGTGCCAGAACAGAACCTTGAAGGAGATATTTAACTGTTTGTGCTGCCTTCCCTAAAGGGAAGATACCTTTTTGCTTTAATAATTTTTTTAAATTAACAAAAATTTGTTTTTTGAAAGTAGCTGTCAAGCTTCCTGTCAAAGTTAAATTTGCAGTGAAAAAATTCTGACTGTTTTTTGTTTGTGTCTTTCGAGCTTTTAACTTTGTATTTAAGAAGCCCTCTTCAGAGCATGCAATTGTATAAATATGCATGTATGTATACATGTATACATGTATACATGGAGAGGGGGAGAAATAGGAAAACAGCATCAGTAACTGATCCTGTTCAGACATGCCAAGAAAATTTATATTTTTTTTCTTATTTGTGTAGTCCATAAAAGTGTTTAGAAGAATTAACAGAGCTACAGAAAGAAGTTCACTGTTGATTCACAGTGTGGTGAGCCAGCAGCTCTCTTTTCTCACTGGGGAAGTCACAGAATCGTTGACATTCATTCTCTCATGGCACTGTGGAAGGGAAGCCCAGCCTCTGGAGTGCCAGTGCCAACACAGAGGTTTGACATAGCTGTTTGGGCTGAGGGAGACCAACAGCCAAAAGAAAGGAAAACGGGTTTAAGCTGGAAACAGAATTAGTGTATTTAAGCATTTAATCTTTTCTCCTTGTTGATTTTGTCATCAAATTGTATAAGCTCTTCCTAAGCTGGTGCCATTGAAGGGGTTCCTATCCTTCATCTTCTTGATTTGGAAAACTATTAAAATAGGAAATTTAAAGTTCATGGACTACCTTGCCAGGTGTTTATATTTTTTTCTCTCGATTCTACTGATTATCTGAATTTAAATGATTGGCACCATGTCTTTAATGTGAAAGCATATATGCATACATCATGTAGGGCAATTATCATACATCTGACAAATTTGCCCCTTTTCTGCTCAGTCCTTGCATATGCATGTTTTATGCACCTTGCAGCAGCAGAAGGGTTGTTAGAAAGACTCATGATGAAGCCAGGAAATGACAGAAAAATATGAAAATCTGAGCGGAAAAAAGATGAACAGGAAGCAAAAAAAACAAGAACCCCAAAAAGGATTGTAATGTAAATATGCATAGATAATGTAATTTGAACCACACTAAACAAACTGCTTGGATTTTTTGTAATTTCCTCATCATTTTTCTTGGAGAAAATTTGTAGATTAAAACCAGAACCGTTCACATCCCTCTTCTCTGAGGTACAATTCAAATTCTCTTGAATTCTCTCATCTTGAACTGTAATTAGAAAATAAACTATGACAGTGCAGACATCCTATAGTTGATAACTGCACAGCCAATACAAAATTCTTTCTATAAAGGGGGATGCAATTGCATCTAGCCCCAAACGAACCTGAGGGATTCTGTTTCCAAGCTCATTCATGTTCATGAAGCTCACCAGTATCACAGCTAAGGAGAAAACCTTATCAGTCATCAAATGTCTGTGTACAGACCCAGAGTATTTTCTCTGAAGAATCATTTGTGATGTCTGAGTTGACTGTATTTGAAATGTTTCCTATAATTTCCATTGTTTAGCAAATATAATGGCTGGAATAGACTGCTTTATTTACAATGTGCAGAGATTAAATTTTTGTTTCCCTTGAGACCTAATTTAAAGGTCTGGTTTTCTCTCAGTTCTCCATTTACTCATGTTTTAAACAGCAAACAGAAGAACAATTCTGTTAATACATGAAATTCATAATCTTGAATTAAAATCTTTTCATCACTGTTTTGTTCACAGAGTAACCAGTGGGACCTTAAAGAGTGGGAATGATTTCAGGATCTCTGTCCTGCTGTTGTTGGAATGGAAAATTTCAGAGAGTTAATTCACTTGGTCCCACCTTGCTAACACAAGGCTCTCTAGCAACAGATCACTCTCTGAGGAGACTTGTCCTTGGATGGCACAGATATGAGATTAAAAACAAGAGGAAACACAAGTTACGTTTTAATTCCCTTGACTCCTTCATCCACAGAAGACATTATTTACTTGCTGGAACTTATTTTCATTGATTGATTTTGTGTTTGAGCAAGATGCCATCTTGAAAGATTTGGTAACTGACATATTTCCCAAATAGATCCAGTGCTGGTCACCAGAATGCACATTTCATCCCTTTCTGGTACCAACTCTCCTCTGAAAAGGATCTCTAAGGAACCATGTAATATCTGTCTTGGTTAAAGGTAAAACTCACTGTTGTGCAAAGAGGGCCCACTTATCAAAACCAGAATTGATACTTATGATACATTATGGTGTTAAGTCATTGCTTGGACTGGATGATCTTAAAGGTCTTTTCCAATCTAGTTCATTCTGTGATTATGATACAAGGATTCCTTTTAAAGATACAGTCTTCTACCAGGGATAAATTTCACCTCAAGTTCTTTTATTTTTACTCCATTGAGGCAACCAACAGAGATGATGAATAGTGCCACCACAGTTTTTTTTAAGAGGTAGTTTTAAACCCAGAAACACAGTTCCAAATTTCTTTTGCAGCTACTGCATTGATCAATATAAAATGTGTCATGAAAAAGATGATGAAACAAATCTGGAAAACAACACTGAAACTATGTATTAACAAAGTAGTGGTCCAGCACATCAGAAAAAAAGCTGATTTAAAAAGTCTGAAGGCAATGATTTTTTCTTTCTCAGATGAATGACTCTCAGGTGAATACATCTCCATTTACAATTAAAAAATAACTAACTTTTAGATCAGAAGATTCCTAGTATTCATAGGGAAGATTCTCTTTTCCTGTAGATACTAGTCCAAAACTACCTAAAAAATGAAAAAAGCATCAACCACAATGCAATCTAGAGTCATCAGCATAGCTTACAGAAGCTCTATTTCTTCATTAAAAATGTTTCTGCAAGAAAAAATGCCAAAATCCAGTCTACATTTGGCCTTTTCTTTCTATACCTTATTTCTGTAACATTTTGGGAAATATTTTAGACAGAAAAGCTTTTTCTCAAGAAAGAGGTAAATCTTATAGGCTCTTCTTAAGCAGAAAAGCTGTGATGGAGAACAGCATAGCAATTAATTATACTATGATTGAATCTTTCATCTGATGAATTTAAAGTGAAAGTCTAATAACTAATGTCTATATTGCTCTTTCAAAACAAGTTGTATTTATTAAAACCATGTCACTCACTAGCAGAATCTGAAACAGGTAAGTTCAGCTGCATAACAGTACATAGAAACAAAGCTCAGTATCTTAAAATAAGGAAGAAAAATGAATAACATAAAATTGAAACTTCAGGAGTAATTTACAAAAGCAGAATATAATTACTTGAGCTAGAGTCTTGCTGAAAAATTGGTCTCAACATCAATTCTTGTGAAATGTCATGAAATATTTAACAACAAGTTGCTATCCCAAAAGAAACAATCCCAGGACAAATATCTAGTCTTATGTTTCTTTTAAAAAGGTGTAAAAATGTAAATGCAGAAGTGAGATTTTGATTAAAGCTATAAAATATATTTAACACATTTGTGTACAGTATTTGGAATTCATTCCCTCTGTCTCTGAATTTGTTTCTGCAAGGAAGTGGACTGGGATAGCTCTGGTGGAATAAATAAGTTAACAATAGTTAAACTGGAATAGGTCCTTTCATGGGCAGTGTATTTTAAAATACAGATTATTTTATTCTGGAATAATTGTAACATTTACAACATTCACCAAGTGATTAAAAAAAAAAAAAGGCACAAAAAAATCACCCTGTAATACAAAATAGATTGTTAACAGATGAAACAGCAAAAAAATATTCCAAATAGATATTGTAGCACAAAGTATTACACAAGAACTATTCTGGCTAATGCTGTTAGTGGAAATAAGTCTCAAAAATATTCTGCAGAGCAGACAATACAGATTCTGCATCTAGTGTGTCTGTATAAATTATATCGACTCTCAGGATTTAAATAAATGGTCACATCAGCTTCAGTTTTCTGAAGCTTTGTACCAGAAAGCCAGTTTTAGTGTTTTATCTGGTCTAATGTAAAATACCACAGCTACATAGAGCTCTTTAAAACCAGTGGTCTTACACTGTGACAGCTATAGCAAATTATTACTAGAGGGTTAAATATAGAAGGGTTTAACTCATCATGAAAATTGTCATGTTCTTGACTGTCCTTCAGAGTATGCTTTAATCCAGAATAAGCATTCATTGTAAGAACAGTAATTCCTAGTCTGCAAATCTTTTCCTCAAAAAATTAGTAATCACAGAAGGAAATAAAAAGAAGTGAAGTTGATAAATATCTCTGCTATTTAGGTACAAATGAATTTTTCCACGTCTTGTCCAAAGTTCTAAAAATATAACTCCAAGGTAAATAATTTCTATTAATTTAATCAGGCTTTTGTTTGTTTGTTTGTTTGTTTGTTTGTTTGTTTCCCTATGGAATCTCTTACCTGGCCTGTGAGCAGTTTTAGATACACACATATCCTATAACATTGGCTGTGAAATTATGCCTATTTACTGAAAAAGCCACTGGTTGTGTGCAGCTCTGACTGTCCTGCCCGCAAGAGTGGAAGGTGGCAGAGGCTGGTGAGAGCACTGGGAGTGCAGTGGCTGGAGGATGATAGATGGATGTGGAACTGTCAGCACTCAAAGTCACTCAGCTACATACACTCTGCTTAGATCTTCCTGCTGCTAAGACAGAAATTCTCTGCTGTCCTATTTTTAGTGCAGAATCAGACCCTAATTTTGCTTACTCTGATAGTCACTCTCAGGATGTGTGTTCTGCTAGGGTGCTATTGCTTTACTCAGATATTATAGAAGACCATTGTTAGCGTTTTCACTTTTAGAAAAAAAGCTCTGGAGCCTTCAATAGTCACAAGTAACCAGTTTTATACCTCATGGAGGTGATAGTTCCAGCAGTAAACTGATTATTGCTATGGTGCTCCAAAGTGATTCCATAAACTGTTTTTCTCAAGTTCTGACCTGTTCTTTCCACATTCTGAAGAAGTTTGACATAGTTATCATAGTGTGATTTGGAATTGCACCAAGACAGAAAGGCTGACTGATTGCTTTCCTTTTATTTGTTTAGGTCTCTTGGTACATAAAGACCTGAATGCTCTCAGCAGCTTCAGGAAGAAAATTGTGCAAGCTACCCAAAGACAATGCTCACAGGAAACAAGTGGTGGATAGCTGAGATAGTTCAAGGCAAATCTTAACATGATGCCAGTTTGAATGTGAAATAGTCTCTTAATGGAATTGATTAAATTTCTATCATCTCATTTATAATTAATCATCACAAAGTATCTAGGAGTACATAATCAACAAAACTCCATTGGAAAATGATGTATTTTTTGAGGCAAGAAAATAATGTTTCAGGAGAAAGTTCTTGACTTCTGAAAATATCTTTCAATTATTTCAGAGATTCATAGTATATATGTACTTATTTAAATAGGTACTGAGAGATTTTTAATAGTCAGTAGAAAGAAGTATATGATTCTAGAATATTATTCATTAAATACTAATGTTTTTGTGCTAAGGTAAACATCTAAAATATGTTGGAATTTTTGTTTCCAATAAGTGACTCTCTCGAGTATTGCATTGTGTTTATGTAGGAAGATTTGGGTAGCAGGAGGGCATCATCACTAAAACTCAGCAGAAAATTAAATTCTCTGTAAATAATGATGCTCAATAACATGAATCTCACCTGTTGTGCTTATCAACTTTGTAAATTAGGAAAGGTGGGGAAGTCTACCCATTATCTGTTACCTGCAAAGGAAGCAGGCACAATTGGAATTCAGATATTTTAAGAGCTTTTCCTACCTGAATGAGATCTGGCCCATCTCACTGGCTGGGGAGTCTACAAGAGCCCTTAGCTGCTGCTGTAAAAGGAATGGAGCCACTAATTTGGTCATTGTATGATCACATGAATTTCAGGATAAATTTTTCTTCACGCTGTCTCAAAACAAAATATTTTTGAAAGCTTATCTCACCTTCATGTATATGTGTAAACAGAAAGTAAAATAAATAAATTTGATCTTCTATGCATTCATAAATTTGTTTTGCATCTTCTGTGTGACTATTTGCCCATAATAAAGCAACTATGTTTGCCTCAAGACTGCTGTTAGATAATTTTAAATTCTGTTTTCAGTTAAAACATCAATACTTTGAAATTGTCCAATTTAAATTATTTTATCAATTAACATTGACATATAAATATTTTTTATGAAATAATTAATAAGACTTGCTATTTCTTTCAAAAAAATTCAGAAAATGTTTTTGGAGGCTTTTTGTTTGTTTGTTTGTTTTTGTATTTAGTCTATTAATATCAAACATGCCTGCTATTTTTTGAGAGAGGCTCAAGCTGGTTTTAGGGTTTTTTCTGTTTTTTCTGTGTTCTCTTTGAAGAACACAAAATTGAACATCTATCTTACATTTTCTTTTTTTCTTGCAGCTGGGTATAAAGTGAAGAATGAAAGAAAAAAGTAATTGAGAATAACTTTTCAATATTCTGTTAACTTTCAGAAAGGTAGATGGGCCAATTTGCAGTGCTTTTTTTTTTTTTTTTCGTTTTCCATTGCTATTTTTAAGCCAAGGAAGCTTGTGAACAGCTGAGAGTGTTTAAAAAAAATAATAATGAGATGTGAGGGGGGAAAATCTATGCTCAACAAGAACATGGTTGATACAGTTTCTCAATATAACCTAAGGAAAATATAAAAGGGGGAATGTTTATGACAATTTAAACCTCTTCTAACTTAAAATCAATGTTGTGAAAAGGAGCAAATTCATCAGGAAAGTCCAGCTCCACAGAGGTCAGTTATTCACTGCTCTACTACAAGGAGCCCATTATGTTGATGCAAGCACAGTTTTGCTGACTGTGGCAAAACCCCACTCAATTCAGAGCATTACTGATGAGGACAGGTTTAAATTTAGCTTTAGAGCCCTCACAAGGATTATTAAGAGGGTGAAGCTTCTGGACATTTTCTAGCTCATTGCTGGCCATTTTGCACAACTGCCTGTTCTCTGCTGCAGGGGACAAGTGTCTCTTCACAGGTTGTTACTTTTTTTGTCTGGCTTATTTGGAGAGAAGATGATCAAACAAATAAATCACTACCAACTTCTTTGCTTTGAGGATGTATCTGGAAAATATGTTCTCTTTACTGGCTTCATCATTCCCTGGAGTGGCATTGCATTGCTGGAGAAATGCTAGGGGGAAGCTCCCACAAGGGTGATGAACTACAGGATGGAAAATTGCTGTGGGGTCTGTTAAAAACAACACAACAAACTTGTATGTTTTAACTTAATTATCTGCTGAATGCTTATCTTAGTCTGGTTATTAATGGTATTCAGAACATAATTGCAATCTTGATTGATTCACTGCTTTCCCCTTTGCAGGTCATAGTAAGCACTAACACATTTTTATAATAATCATCTGCAATTAACGAAGTGAATGAGGTTTTGAGTGTGACTTTACATTTGTCTGTTATAGCTATTTTCATACACCTAGTCATTGAGTTACTTACTGTGAAAAGCAAGAAAATATAATTAGAGCTATTTTGGTTAATGAAAAGCAGAAACAGCCTTATAGCAAAAAGGCCAAGTACATTTATCTACCAGGTGACAATCACTGCACATCTTAAAGGGCAGATATTTTTAAGCACAGGGTTTCCTACTGGTCATACATGTTGGGGGGAAAGGGGAGTGTATTTTGTTTTGTGATTTTTTAAGTTGGACATTTTAGGTAACTATTCTGCAAAATTTGTTGGTTGTTCCGAACATTCTTTATGGTCAACCTATTTTTTAAATTAAAAAAATTTTGAAAGCAAATGCTGCAGCAAAGAATTGTGGAAACTTTAGTGGATAATTTTCTTTTGAAAGACCACTTCTAAAGAAAAGAGAAAAGTGGTGTATATAAATTGTTGATTGACTCTAACTCCACATTGTTAGAAGGCCATTTCAAATTCTGTCTCCCTAGAAGAAAATAACTTGGCTGAGGCAAAGTGCCTGGAGTTATGGAGTAAGACATATAGCACCTTAGTAATTTTGAGTGAGTCCTGCATCAGTGCCCCTCTGGTGAGGACTGCTGTAAGTCACTGTTTCAGTATCTCTGCTGTACAGAGGGGATTGTAGTTCTTTCTCCTGCCCATTTGATGACAAAGCACATCCTCCCCACATTGGGATACGCTTCTCTGGGAAGAAGTAATTTTCCTCTTTTAGCCAGATGCATGAGCACTGCTCCTGGATGGATCTGAAAAACCCAAAGGAAAAAAGAAGGCTGGAAGTTTATATGTGCATGGTAAAAGTAGGGAAAGAAATGGGCGTTGATGTCCTGATCTTGTAAAGCAATGAATGATTCCTATAAGGTATTGAATACATCTAATTTACAGGACTATATTCATGAATAATTACATACACATTACAGTGCTTTCTCAAAGTTGACATTAATTAAAATTCAAATTATAAGTGCTGCAATAATTGTAATATTTCCCATTTGCAAATAGGAAACTGAGGGCCTGCAAGAATCAGGACTGGATGTACACAAGAATACAAGTGTAAACCCACACCTCTGTACACATCTGCCTAATAAAAACCTCTCCCAAATCTAGTTGCTCACAGTTTGTACAGAGTTCAGCAATCTCCTGTGAGGCTGAGGGATATAGGATTCTCCTGCAGGGCCAAGAACACTCTTGTTGCTATGGGCTTAAACTGCTTCTTTTCTGCTACTTTAAAATACAACCATTGCACATAAAAATGAAATATGATTGAAAAGAGTGCCTTTTACCTACATATCTTCAACATTTGCCAGTACTTATAAGTGCACAGGCAATCAGCTGTAAGAAGGCTATAAAATCACTTTTCGTGTAAGACCATAGAAAATAATCTAAATACCAAGGAAAAGAAAACTCCAACAGTTTTGGTTGAGGGTTTTTTTGTTTTGTTTTGTTTTTTTTTTTTTTTTTCTTGTTGGTTGGTTGGTTGGTTTTATGTTTCATTGTCAGGCTTGGATTGTGTCCATATAAAGTTATCAGGATTATCACCTGTGTGGAAGTGTCAAAACACTTCTCATTTTAAGCCTGTTTTATATAAAGCTGTTATATTTTCCACTAATTATGAGAAATTCCACCTGTGCAGACATGAGGATATGATTAGCAGATGTGAAATGCAAGCAAACAAACACAGTAAGTCCCCCAAACTGGATTTAGCATCAGTATTATTTAACACTGGCTGTGTGCAAATCAGCATTCATTTACTGTTTTCTCGCATTTGCATGTTCTTATTTTTTAGATTAACTTGTAAATTTTTCAGAGTTTCATATTTTATTACCTCTAAGTTGTTTAAAGCTTTTCTGAAGTTGCCTGTGTTTGCGAAAGAAGTGTGACTCTGCCTTCCACCACTGTGTGTTGTCACTGTTTCAGTGGTGGGGAATTAGTTATGTTCTGTGGCAGAGGTGGCTGTGAACAACACAAAGCCTTTACAGGGAAGCTCTGTGTCCATGTCCAGTGAAGAGTTAAGGCTTGAAGCCTCTACTGTTATTAGGTTCACAAGTCTGTGCTACCTAAACCAATACTGTGGGATTCCACAAGACTGCCAAAGTCGTCTTTGCTCTATATTAAATTCAATAAATTTTTTCCAGATGGGATGCACCCAAGAGTAATGAGGGAGCTGGCAATAGAGCTCACCAACCCAGTTTTACTCATTTACCAGCAGTCCTGGTTAATGGACGAAGTCCCACTTGACTGGAAATTAACAAATATAATTCTTGTCTATGAGAAGGGTTGGAAGGATGATCTGGTGACTAACCAGCCTGATCTCATACTGGGAAGGTCATGGAGCAGATCTCTCTGAGTGCCACTATACAGCAAATGCAGAGATCAGGCCAAGCCAACAGATGTTTACAAAAGGCAGGTCCTGCTTGAATAACGTGATCTTCTGTGACAAAGTGGCCCACTTTTTTGGTGAGGGAAAGGCCGTGGCTGTTGTCTGTCTAGATTTCTATAAAATGTTTGACACCATCTCCCACAGCCCTCCTGGAGAAGCTGGCAGCCCATGGCTTACACAGGTGCACCCTTTGCTGGATTAAACCTGGCTGGATGGCCAGGCCCAGAGAGTGCTGGTGAATGGTGCCACACCCAGCTGGGGCCCAGGCACTAGTGGGGATCCCCAAGGCTCAGTATTGGCCAGGTCTATTTAATGTCTATCCATGATCTGGATTAGAGGATGAAGTGCATCTTCGGTCAGTTTGCTGACAACACAAGTTGGGTGGGAGTGTTGATCAGCTGGAGGGCAGGAAGGCTCTGCACAGGAATCTCGACAGGCTGGATCAATGGGCCAAAAGTATGAGGTTCAACAAGGCCAAGTGCTGGGTCCTGCACCTGGATCACATCAACCCCTGCAGTGCTACAGGCTGGGGGCAGAGAGCCTGGAAAATGGTTCAGCAGAAAGTGACTTTGGGGTGCTGGTCAAGGCTGTCTGAACATGAGCCAGAGGGTGTCCAGGTGGCCAGGAGGGCCAATGGCATCCTGGCCTGTATCAGCAACAGTGTGACCAGCAGGGCTAGGGCAGGGATTGTCCCCTGTACTTGGCACAGGTGAGGCCACACCTCAAGTGCTGTGTCTAGTTCTGGGCCCCTCACTTCAAAAATGACACTGAAGTACTGGAGGGCATCCAAAGAGGGAAAATGAAGCTGGTGAAGGGACTGGAGCTCAAGTCCTGTAAGGGAACTGAGGTTGTTCAGTCTGAAGAAAAGGAGGTTCAGAGGGCACCTCATTGCTCTCTACAATTGCCCGAAAGAAGGTTGTAGTGAGGTGGGGGTTTGTCTCTTCTGTCGCATATGAAGTGAAAGAAAGAGGAAATTACCTTAAATTGCACCAGGGGAAGTTCAGATTAAATATTGAAAAAAAAAAAATACTGAAAGGGGTTAGGAATGGGAATAAGCTGTCCAGTGATATGTTGAATTCACCATCTCTGGAAGTGTTTAAGAGGTGTTTGGATGTGGGACTTAGGTATATGGTTTTGGTGTTTGTTGATGGTTGGTTTGGATGATCTGGAATGTCACTTCCAACTTTGATGATTCTGTGGGTCTATAATAGATGAATCAAGTTACTTTGTGCAAACTGGAATCCAATTTTTGCAAATGTATGTACACAAACACTGTAGCATTTTGATGCAAGACTTTTATAGCCAAGAGTTTTTTGACTGATTTCTCTTTGAATGAAGATTTTCTTCTTCTTATGGGTGTTTGCTATCTAAATGAAAACCTCATGAGCCATACAGAAACATACCTTTAAAAGATTAAGCTTTATGTTAATTTTTTGCTGTAATACAGGAAATATTTTGCCTCTGAGATTATACTGCTAGTCTCTAGAACATTATCCTTACACACAGAGTTACGGCCTCTGGATTTCCCACTGAAATCTCAGAAAAGCCTGGCTCTATGTATGGCTGCATTGCCAGTAAAGATGAACATTGTTTTACACATGTATAGGTATCCAGTGAAGGAGGAGGGGAGCTAAGAGGAAATGACAGGGTTTGATGGTGGGTTAGGTTGTCATTAGGACAATTAGCTGTAACATTATCAGGACCCCAACCCTATAATTATAACCATGAAGAAAAACCTTGCTGAATTTCTGTTATTACCAAAAAGGCAGGTATAAATTTGAAATTACAAGAAGGTCAAGCTGTTTACATTTGACCACAACAGAGTCCCCATAGACTAAAAACAGTGACGATTTAAAATAAATAAATAAATGTTTACTTTTTTTTTTTTTTTCCTCCCCAAGACAAAAAGATTAAATTGAAAAGAAAAATTCCCATCACCATTTACTCATCTTTATGAAATTAAGATGAGTTCCTGTAGAGGCAAGTGAGCAATTTCTAGCATACACCAGGAGGTCACCAGACAGCATTTCTGGTAGTACCAGATGACAGATATGATAATGTCTGATGACAGACATTCTAATAATTAGCTTTTTCTGTGTCTTTGCAAAGCCATCTTTGTAGATTCATAGAATCCTTTCCTTCTTCATCTCCTTTTTCCCTTATTAGCATTTCAATCAACTCTACTTTTCATTGGAAGCCAAACTGAAAATATGGGGAATTAAGATTTTTAATGTCTTTTTAATAGGGAAAAAAAAAGTTTTCTGAATGACTGTGAGCTGTCTGTTGCTTTTGTTGTTGTTGCTATAATTGAAATTGCACAGTATGGCACAGTGATGTATGATTTCTATGTTTTTTTTATCGTCTAATGTAATCAGTCTTAACAAGAAGATTAACAGCAAACAGCATTAAGAATTCAAGTAGAAGAAACGTGAAAACGTGTCTGTGGAAGGAGCAGAAGATTATAATACCAATGGTCAAGAGTCTGAGATTTTAGGAGCAGCACACAGGTATATTTAAAGAGAGAAATCACAGTCTATCTTTTCATATCTTCACCAGCCAGTACACATACATCCACAGGACTCTGCCTTAAACTGTGTCCTGCTTCCAATACTCAGGACACCTTGTTTGGTGACCATGGCTGCATGATCTGGTGTCTGCCCCCAGGCCAAGTCAGAGACTGCTGGCACACATTCACCAGAGGATTACAGTTCCAAGTGCTTAATGGCAAGAGCTAAAATGCCAGAACTTTCCATTTGAACAGGTTTCATATTTTGTGGGTCTCCAATGCACTTTTTTCTATTCCAAATGAGATGTTGTCAGGATCTCAACGACAAGATGTGTTAAAATGAGGGAGATGAAGAAGACCTTAGACATAATGAGAATAAGTCTAAATAAATACATAAATGTAAAGATGCTGTCAAATTAGAAGTTATTTCAATTCTCTTTTTCATGAAAACTCAAGCTGTTACACTAATTTATTTAAATTGACTCAACAGGGGTCTTGGCAAGGTAGGTCAAGGTGGATTTTCTGGTAGGTGAACTGTTCTGAAATCCTTAGTGGAACAAATTTCCCAGAAAATGAATTATAATGCTTTAATATTCACATTAGACAACTGAAATACGATGGAGAAAGGACTATGACACATTTATTAGAGATCTGTGACCCATGTACAAGTTTCACACACTCCTAATTCAAATGTATATTTCTCCAAAGAAAATTTTGGATTATTTAAAAGAAGTAATTAAAATCTTTCAGTAAAAGGAAGTGCAGAATCTTGATTTAATCAGTGAATGAAGTTATGATAGCTACATATACAAAATATACAATATATTATCTGAAGGAGGCTGTGGAGAATCTTTGAGTTTATTACATGATTGTAGAATTGATGTTTAATTTTTAAATAGTAATGGGAGTAACAGTCCTGCTCATCTTTGGAAAAAGGTGGCTGACTGGAGGGGTTAAGAATGTGGAATGTACAGTGCAATGGTAAAATAAATGTGTATATCTCTCTCCCCGCTTGTCTTGTAATAACTATACAAAGAATACGATGAGTGGTAAATAAAATGAAGTATGTGCTCTTTAAGAAGCATGTGGAATTCATTGCCACAGGAGGCTGTAAAGTGGTTGTAAGGTGGTTGTATTTAAAAGAGGATTATTTTACAAGCAATAACACTGAGCTAAATTGTATGGAGCAATGGAGCAACATTCTTCACAAGACCCCTGAGGCTGGCTCAGCATTTTCAGCTCTGGCAGCAGAGCATTTCATGCCAGCGGAGGGGAGCTAAAGTGGACGCAGAGGTGACACAACAAAAAGCTAACCAAAAGACAAGTAAAAGCCAAGGGGAGTGGAGACATAGGAAGAGAGCATAATAAAACTACAACTTGTCCAAATTCAGCAGGGCTTCTGTTTGTATGCATCTCTTCTCCCCACGTTTTCTGTTAACTGACTCAGAGCTGCAACAGCACATGGCCAGTGGGAAATTAAGCCCAGGAGCCAAGGTGGAAGCCAGTCTGGCTGTATCTCAGCATGGTGACTCAGCTTTGGACTGGGAATTTTTTTTTTTCATTTGCACTTTTGAACTGACTGACACTTTACTGTGCAGGTGACCAGATTGCCAGAGAGGTAGTGGAGTCTCCCTCCTCACAGGCACATTCAAGAACTGCCTACACCTAATCCTGTACAAGGATAATCCTGCTTGACCAGGAATCCCAGATACCCACTGTGATCCCTTCCAACCTTACCTTTTCTGACATTTTGCTGAAAACCAGGGGGAAGTGGCCACTTGGGGGATGGGGTGTGGGAGGGCAGCTTGAAGAAAGCATGCATGCTGAAGGAGGAAACTGTGCAGACAATAACACGGAGGTTCATCTGGGGCAGAAAAGCCCACTGCTGAAAGCCTTTCAAAAATTAGACTTCCTCTCCTCTGGGAATATTTGTCTGCTCTTTTCTTAGCAGGTTGCTGCTCCTTTTTCCTCCATCACCTCCCTCTCTTAGAGCTTAGAGGCCATAAATCTCTATTTTGGCCCTTCTTCCACATCTCAGCCCCATAAGCTTCTACTTAATAACCTGTTTGGTCACCCTTATGCTTCCCAGCTGGCTTCACATACTTAGTGAGGATGTGTGGGTGAAGTTAGAAGCAAAATTTGGCTAGGGAAGGAACAGGACAGGACAAAATCCTAAATGGAAAATGAATTATGAAGTCAGTAAGCACAGACGGTCAGATAAGGGATTGAAGTTTAGAATGGTGTAGGTGAGTGTAATGCTTAGTAAATTAGCAGCAGTGTTTCCATCATTTTTGATTGGCAAAACAATTGTGGTGATTGTTACTGTAAGCAGGAACCCTCCTCAAGTAAACTAAGAACTCTTGGCTAAGGGTTGCAGCATTTTCCGTGTGTCTTGTTTTTGAATAATGTTAAAGTTAATAACTAAGCATGCCAGCTAGGAGTATGCTAATTTTCTTCTGTTATGAAAAATAGTGTTGCAAGACCTTACCTTGTTGGCATTATGGGCCTAGGGAAATAAAACTTCAGTCAACTTCATTGTTTTGTCAGTTACTTAAATCAATATGTCCATTTCTAACATTTGCTAGTATAAAGATTTCTCCAGGTGTTTTGTTATTAAAAACACAATAATAAGTTGTTGTGTTATGTTGCCTTGCCAGTGGAAAATCTGGTTTTGGTAAATATTCATCTCAAGGTTATTTTTTGTTTGAACAAGAGTAACTTTACAAACTCACATTGCTTATAAGAAATTTGGGAGATAGCAGGTTAAAAATTCATATGGAGAAAGTTGCATATGCCTTATTCCCACTTACGAAAAGAAAAAAAAATACTGGAGCTATTTTAATGTTTTGGCATATGGAGTTATTGTAGCTCACTGAAAAAAAAAAAAACCAAACCAACCACTCAGCCCTGTGTTAGATACCAGATCTCTCTTGCTATTACGTAATGCAGGGAAATATATATACAGAGTACAGTTATTTTAAATACAAAGTTTAGCAAGAATTATTGTAGCTTATATGGAAATGGAAAGTCTGAGGAGTTTTACAAGTTTCAGAGTGCTGTGGCTGATGCAAAAGTTCCATTTATTGTGGGCCTATTTGCAGCTGGGAGTTCTGCAGGAACTGGAAGAGACAGAAAACAGTGAAAATGCAGACTGAATATGTAAAAATGCAGGCAAACTCTTTGAGCTCTTCCATGGAACTAATATGTAAGGCTAATTACAGCAACTTCACTCCTCCAATTCTTTTCCTGTCCTTAACTAAGAACAGATCCAGATGTTGCAAGAACGTCACGACAAGGAAGCAGGAAAAGGAAGGGTAAGTTTGGACTGAGGGTGTGCTGAGTCAAACCGCTGAGCTTCGTGAGGAGGTACTGACTTGGGCTCAGGTGGGCTGGTGGATGCTTGCTCATTTTGCCAGGGTCTGGGCTATTTGTGTTGGTTGTGCTGGGTTGTGATGGTATAATGGCACACCTGGCACTGTGGAGCCCTGTGTTTTTTCTGGTCCATACGTGTCATTACTATTACATCTTTGTAAATCTGAAGCACTTCTGCATTTTGCAGATGGCAACATGAAAATCCTCTACTCAAGAGCTGATATTATAACACTTCATATTGTCCCAAGGTGTTTCATGCCAGAGGTGAATATCTTTACACGTATAGTGGGTGCCAACATATGGCAGGTGCCAGTGTGTTGGGAACCGTGCCCTTGACACTGTTCAAGTGTTCACAAAAACAGCAGCAGGAGCTGAAATCTTCATCACCCTTCTTGAGGTTTTTCCTCCATAAATTTTTCGAATGTATATCTCCCATGGTCCAGAAATTGGATTATTTGCTAAAACCCATGGTTACCATGTCAGGCCTCACTTCATAAAGATCATCTCTCAATTCTGTCTCAAAATGGATTCATCTCTGTTTCATTTAGGCCACCAAACAACTCCTTTGTAAGACAGCTGTAAGCCCTTTTGGGTCGTATATTTTACAATGATATTTTCTCTGTTTGTAAAAGGCTTGTTTTCATACAATCTATTTTCCCTACTGATAACAGTGGCTCTGTTCTCAGTTAGCCCATGGATGATATCAGTAAATTTTTGAAAGATCATATACACAGGGAAATGAAAAAGTAAAAGCAAATCAGTTGAAGAAAATTAAAAACACAACAGCAGTTGTAGAGCAAGACACATCACCCAGTCTTGCCTAAGTCTTGCATTGGCTTTTGTTCTTGTAGATTTTATAACTCACTATAAAAAATGTCTAGTGGAAAATATTTTTATTTTAACTACAAAAGCCCAGTGGCTGAATTTTCTGCAGAGGAATAAGACTTTTCTCAAATGATGTCAGCAACCATTATTTGAAATTACCCTCTTCCACTCTGTTCTCATTCTGACTCATGAAAGTTTTTCAGAGAAATACTGTATATTAACTATTAGGGGTACAAGTAAATTCAGTTCCATGAGTCTAAATGAAGACTCTTTTATGATGTTTTTTTGTAGTCTCATTTGTTTTCTCCTTCCTGATAGCTTTCTTTTAATCCATATTATTTTCTTTTTTTTTTTTTTTTGTTTATTCTCTTTCCCTTTCTGTTTTCTTTTCCTTGAAAAGGTGTTTTGCTTTGTTTTGATTTTTACAGGATATTACATTTCCTTTTCTTGGTTGGTTTCTCCCCCTCCCCCTATTTTCTTGCCCTGTGATCACTTCCCTTCATGTTGCTATTGGTGATATAACCTTGGCCATTTCTCTATAAACTGGAGACAGCAGTCTCTATTAGGCATCAACTTATCAGGTGCATGACCTCTGATGCCATTTCATCATAATTCCCCATGATCTGACTTATGTTTTCTGTGGTCACCAAAAGTAATATTTGGTATTTAACAAGAATTTCGCTCTATCGTATGTGGTTATTCATAAGAAACAGTGAAAAGAAGGCTTCAAGTCTTACTCATTCACTTTCAACATAATTTAAATAGTAGATGAAAGGGATGCTCTTATGTTAAAAAAATATTAATCACCCTTCCTCACTGGCTTCATTGTGAGCTTGGTGTTGGATAGTGTAGCAGGGTCTGTGCTGGCACCAGTGCTCAGGGGCTGGGAAGCTGCTGGCTGTACTGCTGGATTGATAGAAGGGTCTCTGGCAGCCCTTCTGCCTGTGGCAGCAGAGTCTGTTCCTGTAGGAAGCTCTATGTGTGGGCAGCCTGGTCTGGAGGGCTGTAGGGGTGGATGTGGCCAGGCCGTGCTGCCCAGGTCAGGGAAAGGTTTGTATGCCTTCGTTTTCTCAGAGAGGGGAGACTGTGAGAGTCTGCAGGGCCACAGCATATGGACATGAACCCTGCACACCCTGAGTGTCTCCTGGGGATATGCATGAGGAAAAATACCCTGGGCTTTTCCTGCAAGAGGTAGCATTCACATGTGATGTTTTTACAGCCAGGCTGATTCCCAGGAAGAGCGATCCTGAACTAACCCTATTAGTAGGGCTACAGCTACAGTCCCCCACCTGTGCAGCTCTTCTCTGTCTATTTTCAATGCAAAGATATAACCCCTGGAACATTATGAGTGCTCACTCCAGCATTCACCTTGCCAGCAATCTCTGAATTCCTTCAGCCGCAGCTCTTGAAACATTTCCTTGGAACACTTCAGGGCTGGGATTTGTTCTCATGTCTCGTCAGGCCTCTGTGAATTTCTGTGCACCCACCTCCTCAACATGTATCAGGGATACTCCTGGTAGGCACCAAGTAGCAGATGATCAGACCCGGTAGCTTCCTTAGTGGTCTCTTTTTCGGGGTGAGAAAGCCGAGTTATGTTACAAATACCACGAAAATGTAACTGTTGCAACTAACGGCACTGCTCAGGAGAACGGTAAGCACATCCCGAACAAAAGGAAAGATACCAAAAAAAGCAGGAAAAGTGAATTAAATATTGAACTTGTGTTTGATTCATTTTTACTTTATATGCATTCAAGAGTGGTAAACATTAATGAAACTGCTAATTTGTCTCTCAGACTGAAACATTTATTTAACAGAGAATGGACTAGCTAGTTTGAGAAACTCAAAATCTTTTTATATGATTTTGCCCAACAACCCTGAACAACATGCTTACTTCAGAAAAAAGACGTCTTCTATAGCCATGTCAGTTCAAGTCTAGCCTTAGATTTTGTGATGGAAGGATTTTTTGTGGTTCTTTTCTGACATGTATCCAATTTGAAATCAATGTATCAATCATTTGGTTTTGGCTAGTTTCCTGTATAAAGAAAAACAACCATTATTGTCAATGTAACTGGTCTGCATTGACAGATAGTCTCAGAGCTGGAACATTATTTTCTGGCATCTAATGATTCATTCAGAGAGTTATCAAAGAGAATTTCTTGTTTTAGAAAACTTCTTTGCTTAAATAGAAATGTGAATAGAAACAAATGCATGTTTCCTGATCTACATTTGTACAAAGAGAAGTGATTGAATTGTATATTATGGGGATTCTGTCTGGAGGAAGATGGGATTCTGTGACTTGA
Organism: Hylia prasina; assembly: GCA_013397195.1. Taxonomy (NCBI): domain Eukaryota; kingdom Metazoa; phylum Chordata; class Aves; order Passeriformes; family Sylviidae; genus Hylia; species Hylia prasina. The sequence goes on along the minus strand of VYXD01013259.1, from coordinate 424,656 downwards.
AAAAGTCATTGAATACTGTCCAAAAGAAGGAGGGCACTTGTAACCTACTATTACCAAAAAAGGTGATGATGAGTGCTGTAAATTTCCCCGTTTGCTTTTCTATTGCTTTCTCTTTATTGTTTTGACTTTTAGACTTTAGTGTCGTTATAATTTGGTCTGAACCAAAGTCCCTTTTGCTGCTTCCAGTATATCTTTATTTTCAGGTGTATCATTAAATGCAATATTGACCTTAGTGTGATTGCAGACACAGTAGACATTATGAGAATCCTACCATTAAAATTTATCATGAAATATCTTATAAAATATATTTTAAATGTTATAACATGTTCCCTCATAGTCTAGTTAAACTCTACAGTTTTATGACAGATTTAGAGTAATTACAGTTATTAAGTAGGAGCACTGTTACATTATCCAGGAGAGAACCTTGACAGTTGCTGTAGATAAATGTCAAACTGAAGCAACAGATGTTTTTGTTGATTATAATTAAGATTTTTACAAATACAAAAACTTTTATAGATCTTCTTATAAGCAGACGATATGTCAGGTCATTATTATTTGTCCATTACTAGTCTGAGAATCATTTGAGTCATCTAGATAACTGCCTTTATAATTCTCAGCAATCCATTGCAGGTGGGTTTTTGTCTCTACCTGCCAAAGCAACAGTCTTTCCTAAAGGCTTTGCAACCCTCAGAGACAGGTACCAGTGCTGTCAGCTGCTTATGCTGTACTGTGGTTTGAACTTCAGCTTGTTCCAGACTCCAAGAAAATGCTATAGCAGCAGCAGCCTAAATATTGTTTTGATCTTAATTTCTTACAAGGAAATCTTCATTGCTCAATGGCAATCTCACGGCAAGCAGTGGAAGCAGTTTTCTTTGTGTAGTTCTCCATAGTGCTCCATGGGAGCCAAGGTTCTCAGCACCTGGGACTGGGACATGCCATCAATTTGCAATTTCAGTAAATTATGTTCTTTTCTCTAAATAATTATTTTTCCAGCCAATGTGTAACAACTAACTATCACCTTTATATCCTACAGAGCTTTTCAAGTCCAACCTCTGATGTGTACTGGCTCAGCCTCTAGAGCCTTTTTGCAGTGACCAACTACTGCAGCAATGCTTAGTCCTTGAAATATTAGAAAAGATCAGAAAATCAAAAAAGCCAGACATGGAATAGAGTTAAAGTAACAGGCAATAAAATGTGTAACAGTAAAACATTTCATAAGCACATTAGCAGCAAGTGAAAAGTGGGAAGGAAACAATGGGCCCACTATTCAAGGGGACAAGAATGACAGTTGCAAAGAGGCAAAAATATTTAATGCTGTTTTGCTTCAGTTGGATAACATGATCCTCATTTACACTCAAAGGGTAAGAATTCAAGCCAGAAAAAAGAAAAAGAAGTAAGAGAGTGTCTAGATAAGCTGGTTGCTTTGGGCCTAATGAAATCACAGGGGGCTGCTTGAGACCATTTTATACAACACAGATGAGGTTATAGAAAACTGAAAAGGACCAAACAGCTAAAATTTCACTTATCTAGTTTTAGACATGTACAGACTGAATATCTATGTCTGAGTAGTTAAAGGAAAGAAATTGGCATCTTGATAGTGAGATTCTTTTGGCCTGTTACAGACACAGCATTTTATGAATTAAGCATTTTATGAATAGTGCCCTAGACTCCACTGACTTTTGACTAAAACTACTCTGATTTGGGTGCGTGATTTCTTTAAAAATTGCCCTTTAACAGTAGTTATCAGTTGCTTACTACTAAATTGAAAGGATGTATGAGGAGGATGTCGCTAAAGACATGTCTCCCTTGTCTGATAGATTGTTTGGTGCCTGCATTAGTAATGGGGATGATGTGGACCAGGGAGCTGACTACCACTTTGTCAAGGTGACTGTGACAGAAATAGCTCTATACACATCAAACTCAACATATTAAACTGATCCCTACAAACTAGGCAGCAAGCCTGGGAAAACATGGATGAAAGCCATTGAAGACCAGTACAAAATACTTTACCAAGGTCAAGTAGTCGACTACACAAATATGACATAGAGACCACCAACAACCTGGTGGTGTGGAAATAACATCGCAAACCAGACCAAAGCCCCAGCAGGTATCACAGTGAACAAACAGGACTGCATCATCTAAAAAAAGCAAAGTGATGCTTCTGATAGATTCAGCTCTGATGTAACTTCACAGTTTTCCAGGCTGAAATAGCAAACAGAAAATGTTTCCCCGTGTGGGTGTGAAGAGTAATTGGTATGAGACAGGTTTGGCAGAGCAATTTGGGCACCTCTATGCTGTAGCACTCACCACATGGGATGAAAAGAAACATCATAAGTCCTTTAGAAAAATGGCAGCTAGTGTATACGTAATTCCTACTCATCCCACCCCACAGCTGACGTATTGGATTCTCTGGAGGACTCCAGGTAGCCTGGCCTTGATTTTAGGGGCTTATTTGGAGTGGGGTGGTTTTTACTGTTTCTTTGTCTTTAGACCCTGTATAAGAACACATTGGTGTCACATAAAAATGCAGGGCCTGGTTCCTGTCTTCTGTTCTGGAGGAAGGGAGGGAAACCTTCCCCTTTCCCCTTTTATGGGATGATTTCATCCACCAAAATTCCACTGAGCCATTGCATCAAAATGTAAATAATATTCTAGTTCATTTTACTTCTCTGTGATCATCTGTTTATCTTCTACGGCTGAACATTTGATCTTTGGGTCACCATTAGTCTTAAAATTAGGATAATCCCTTTTGAATGCCTAATTTTCTTTATCAACTTTCTAATTCCCAATGAAAGCCACTGAGTAATCAATAATCTTGTTCAGTAAGTACAGCTGTCTTTGCAAGGTAAGGACAAGGTCCTGCTATAATGATAGCATTGGCAAGTATCTTTAAGTATTCAATTTATTGAAGTATTCACTTCAATAGTAATAATATTGAACCCTGGGTTAAAGAAGCCTACCTGAAGCAGAGTTTGTAGGGGGAAGTAATTATCATTTTTAGACCAGTGAGAAAACCAGAGAAACTTTGTGACACAGAGACTCTTCTTAGACTCTTCATTAGATCTGGAAAATATATGCCAAACTTCAAGTTCATTTTAGGAACTGTTACTCATGTTCATCTGGGGTTTTTTGTTTGTTTGGTGTTGTTTTTTGGGTTTGTTTTTTTTTTTCCCAATTAAAAGTTTTAAGACAGAAAGTGTGACAAGCATCAGGAAAAGGAAGGATAGACTAGTAAATGTTATAAAGAATCAAAGTTCAAGATTTTATTTTTCTCTGTTTTGTACTCAGCTAATTTAAGTCTTCTGATTGTGTCTTTATTTTCTTGACACTACTATAGCAGTTTTCAGTTTTACTTTCCTCAGGACCACTGGTTAAGTGACACTAGGACATAAGTGCTTGGCTGTGAGGTTAACATTCTTTTATTTGGTGCGGCAAGGTCTGAGGTGCCATCACTCCCTTTCTGAAATAAGGCGACATTTAATTCAGAATGTCCTTCTATCTAAAATTAGTCAAAGTTTCACAATGAAAGAAAATCATTATTGTTATCATTGTTTTTGATGAAACTTTATAGTGGTAAATCTTTGGCTTACTAGCACAGACAAACAGGACACTTCATCTGTTACTTTATGGTTGAATAGGGCTCTCTAAATGAGAATTTCAAAGGCTATTTGGGATGGAAACTACTTTACACAAAGGTCTGTTCAGTGTTTCCCTAAAATATACTTTTCAGTTGCTGTTAGATACTTTAGCTTACCACACCTGAAAACCTAGCCCCCTCAATTTTTGTTTTATTGTGTTACTGTTCCAATCTCTTGGAAGAGGTCAGTAATCACTTTGATATTTTTAAAAGATTTTCAGTGTTGTCTATATTAAGATTTCCTGAGGAATGATGATTGACTAGAATGAGGCAGCTGTGTGATGGACAAGATCTTCTTATCTGAGATAAGGATTACACCAATGTGTATTTTAATATCGTTATTCATAACTGGCCAGAAGTGAAAATTCTCCTGTGGTAAGGATAACATCTTTCAGCTATTTAAAAAATGTGACTCAGACTGCAAGTCTTTTACATGATTTAGCCAAACATAGCTACATTGCTCATAGCTGGGAATCCAATATGTATGGGACACATCCCTTGCCGTGGAAATTGCTGATCCCATGGTCGACAGCTGTAATGTGCAGAGCATTTTACCTAGTCAAATAGCAGCAGAAGTTAGTGATAGTTTCATTTAAATATCCCTAAATGAATGCCCAAATAAGTCACCATAAAACATTGTATTAAACAATAGCTGATAACTCAGCTTAACCAAGAGAACCTGTGCCTCTGTGCAATGCAAACCTGCTTGGGCTACATGGTTTGGAGATTTGCCACAGGATTATTAAGCAGGATAAGAAGTGTGAAGAGTCCTGTAAGCAAGAAGATAGTCTGTGTATACATTCCAGAAACCTTCAGCTCAACATGGTGCTGAATCCAATAAACAAGTTTATGGAATGATGCACCAAAATGGCAAAGTCCCCCACATCAATCCTGCTGGGGAGGAAGGTGCTACAAGCAGGGACAACTCAGGGAGGATCTGTGAACAAGGTGATAAATCCCAACTCAGAGAAGAGATATAAATGAGCAGCAGAATGTGGGAGTTCAGGGAATCAGCACAGCACCCACACAATGAGCATTTCAAGGCACTTTGCCATCTGACACAGCTCAGTGTTTTGGATGCGGGTTGTGAACTGTGCAAGGAGCTCACTGTGGGGATGGAAAGGATGAGTGTGAGTCAAGCTGCTGACTGGGCTGCCTTACTGAAGACTGGAATTCAGCTGAAAAAGTCATTTTGACTGCCACAGGACAGGGATGATCTCCTTAGTAAAAGTTGGTTTTGCTGGCCTGTAGTTTGGTTTGAAAATGAGGCCCATATCAGTATAAGAATATATAATGTCTTAAGGAATAGGAAAAGGCTATCTGGCCTCAAGGCACCATTTTTTTCAGTCTATCTTTTTTCAATCTATCAGTGCTTTTTCACTATGCTTTGAAATCCTTTGCTCCTCTATGAAAATCACAGAATTATAGAATCACAGAATCATAGGATCACAGAACCAGAGAATAAGCTGAGTTGGATCATCACAAGGATCATCAAGTCCAACTCCAATCCCTGCACAGCACCATCCCCAAGAGTCACACCACGTGCCTAAGAGCATTGTTCAAACTCTTCTTGAGCTCTGTCAGGCTTGGTGCTGTGACCACTTCCCTGGGGAGCTTGTTCAGTGTCCAAACACCCTCTGGGTGAGGAACCTTTTTCTAATATCCAACCTAAACCTCCCTGACACAACCTCAGGTCATTCTCTTGGGTCGTGCCACAGGTCACCACAGAGAAGAGATCAGTGCCTGGGCCTCCTCTTCCTCTCACAAAGAAGTTGTATCTGCAGTGAGGTGTCTCCTCAGTCTCCTCCAGGCTGTACAGACCAAGTGACCTCAGCTGCTCCTCACATGGTTTTCCCCATGGAACTTCACCATCTTCATTGCTCTCTTTAAGATGATCTCTAAGAGCTTTATATCCTTCTTGAATGGTGGCACCCAAAACTGCCCCCGGCACTGGAGGTGAGGCTGCCCCAGAGCAGAGGGGACAATCCCCTCCCTTGCCTGGCTGGCCATGCTGTGCCTGGTGCCCCCAGGACAGGGTTGGCCCTCCTGGCTGCCAGGGCACTGATGGCTCATATTGCAGAGAGAAAGGAGAAAAGAGAGAAAAAAGATCCATAAAACTGTCTTTCAACTCATTTCTGTGCTTTGCTGCAGTTGCCTTTCCTGCTAACATATTCCACATGTTTATTAAGCTTTACATAAAGTAGTTGTGCCTGACTTCTTAGTTTCCTCTTTATTTGAGTAATTTGTCATTTTTGCTTAGTGCCTAATCAGTTTTGAAACCATACATCAATTCTACTCATACTTATATATATGAGCTCTATGCATAAAATATATTTATACAAACATAAATATAATATTTCCAGTTGACCAGCTTTTTTTTTGTAAAAGTGGCAATAAATTTAGAAGTTTTAACTTTTCATTATCAACTAAGTTACTGAAGCCAACAAATGCTTTCTGCATTTTCTGAATTATGTTTCAAAGTCATTACCATTATTAACAATACTCAGTAAAAATATTTGATGCAAGCATGGTGTGCAACGAATATACAGATGACAATTCAAGTAAAAGAAAACTAAAAGTGAATCTGAGAGATTCATACAGAAAAGCTAGATTTTGAAATAGCAAATGTCAGGTTTCAAGGAAAGGTTTTGGTTTTGAAATTGCAAGAGCAAAATAATAAATGGAACTGCTTTTAGTATGTTACTAACTAGTACTATGCAGAAAATTATACTTACAATTTGTATAAGGAAAAAAAAATAAAGGAGCAAATACATATTTTGCTCACAGATTTGTTTTAGGTTTTATTCTCTGCTTGTTACTACTTCTCTTGGAAGAAAAAAAATAAAAAGGCAAAACAATCTAATATTCTTAAAGATGGAAATCAAAAATTTCCAAACATTTTTTAAACATAATTTCTGTCATTAAATAAGTCACTGTATTACTGTTAACCAAGGGAGTTTCCCTCAGCATATTTCTTGTTGAGCTAAACCTAGCAGAATACCAATTTAGAGGCTTCTGGTGGGAGCACTTGCAGCTCTGCCTGCAGGCACAGTGTAAGGTTCTCGCTCTGTAAATCACTCCAATTTGACAATAGTCATGGATTTGTGAAACCAAAGATGGTCATTGGTAAACCAGACACAGGCACAAATGGCTTTAAGAGAGACTTTCTAGACATTAGCCATTCTGCTGATGGACAAGAATTATTTTCAGTGTTTATAAGTTCACCCCAGTCAAGTTACATGTGTATCTAGGAGGAGTTTGAAAACGACCTGCACCAAAATCCTTTGGATAGTTTTATATTCAGCTTGTACTGGCTGATGAGGTGAATGCATTGGAATGCTATACCTAGTGATTTATGAAGAGAATGAATCTGTAATCTTTCCTCTAGGTTAAAGCTACCTGGCAACTATGATGTGGGGATCTGCCCAGGACAGAGTCAGAAACATTTACCCACAGATAGCATTTCAGCCCTACAAAACCCAAGAAGATCATTAGTATCCATCATCTTTTTGAAGCAGAAACACTGTATTTATGTGGTAGATCCTTTGTCTTTTGATGTTTTTTACTGCCCCTTCCTGTCACTACATCAAACATATTTTTGTTTAGCTGGGCTTCTCTTGTGGGTGTGGTTGTGTAATATAAGGAGATCTGAATTCTCCTCTGGAAGTGTCTTTCCACTGACTGCATGGAGAGCCTAGCATTAATTATACTGTTAATTTAAGAGAGTCTAACGTCAGGGAAGCTGAATCTAACATATTGAGGCTCTTTGTGAAAGCTAAATGCACCAGGACCATGCTGACATGAGTGAACTGAAATGAGCCGGGACATGGGTCCTTGCCCTGGCACACAGTCATCCACACAGTTTACCTTTCAGCATCACCCTTGACATAGTTTTGGCAGCTAGCAGTCCCAGCCAGTGCCTGGGCACAGTTCAGGGGTTAGTACAAGCCAAGGACTGCTTTCAATGGCAATTTGGATACAGTCTCCCTGTTTTGGATGAAGAGTGTGGTGGGGAACAGACAAGACATTTCAACTGTATGGAGGTGAGTGATGACATGGCAGCCGGCCTTGGGGCTGCATAACAGTTACTGGGGCATTGTATTTGCTAAGGCAAATACAGACAAAAGGACTTAACTGTTGCATCCCTTATATGTGCTCTATCACCAAGTGGAAAACAGCAAGACCCCCTCTTCAAAGCAAAAAGAGAGTTAGCAAAGAGAATGATCAATGAACTCCTAGAATGATACAGCAGGACATTGTAAGGAGCAGAATAAGACTTGGGCCAGATCTCTAAAAGTAATTAGATGCGTGTTCTCACTCGGGATTTTCAGCTGTGATCCCTCTTGTTGCGATAGGTCCCTTAGGATAGAGCGTTTCCTACAAAGGATCATGCTGGATACTTTCAAGGAACTCAAATAAACAGATGAGCCAAGAAGAAGACTGAGAATTCAGATTAGTATCTCAATCCTTAATTAATACTCATTTATACAGAATGCAGAAATTGTGACTGAATTAGCCTCAGAACAAGCTTGATACTGTAACTTGGCTAAATAAAAAATCACTAGGTACACAGTAAAGTCAAATTTTAGTCTCTTGTCAAATGCACTGTTGCAAGGGGTCAAGAGAGCCAAACACCTGGAAAAAAAATCTTTGTTTTCCTCAAGCTTTTTTTTTTTCTCCTGAGAAAATAATCTATTTTACCTAAATCAGATGATACAATGTGCCTGAGTCTAAATGTAAGCTGCAGTGGGGTGCGCTGAGATCCTGTTCTGTGGCTCATCCAGACTGAAGTATTGGTAGAAAGGCATCAGGACCCTTTCACCTACTTTAGCCCGTGGTGAGTTTTCCTCTCTGGGCACTGGGGAAAGAAGGTGGTAACTTAGGTGTTTGTCTAGAATTTGGCCCATCAGAGCAGTAGAAATCACTTCAGACACATTTGGAGTTGAAAAACTAGAGTGAATTATGCTAAGAGAGAGCCTTTTATGTTGGATTTAAGTCAGATTTCATAAGTCATAGTATTACATTTCTGCATTTACCATTTGAGATAGGTACCTTTTATAGCAGAGAGCATTTTAGACCTATTATTTTGCCCATGCAAGACATCTGTAAGATGATAGCATTTAGTTATATTGTTAGTACTTTATCCGGCACAGAGTTAGCTCATGCTGGTACCTCTCTCCTTAGCACTCTGAGTATTTCCAGCTGGTGACACCAAATAGCCTCCACTTCCTCATGTGGAACACTCACCAGTTGTTTTACCCCCTCCTCCTTTCCTTTTTATTTTTGCTGCTGGAAGGATGTGGGTGATGATTTATAGAGCATGTCCAATTGGGTCTGTTTGCCTGTACTGGCCTGCTTCATGCACACTGAGGTCAGTGCTGTATTTGTAGGTAATTATCCAAGGAAAACACCTCACAGCAGGCAAAAATGCTAAGTAAGTAAAACAAATTCAGGAATGTGATCATCTGTTTAGCAAAGTTTTCAGCAGTCTTTTCCATTACACTAAGGTTTCAGTCCAGTTCTACAGATTCAGAAATGAACATGGTACCGAACTATCCCAGGCAACCTCAAGTGTATAGGAGATTTGATTTGCTTTCAAAGAGTGTTTGAATGAGGGAACAGGGATAGCTCCTTTCAAATGACGGATTTAGCAGTATGTACATTTTAGTCCTAAATGTCAAAGGAAAAAAAAAGATATAGGCATGAAATTAAAAGCTATGGGGTTTGTTAAAGTTTTACAAGGCAAAACTAGAATTACAGAACAAAAATGATCTCCTGTTGCCCAATTGTTAACTGCATAGTAGGCCCTTTTGCCTACCTCTGATCTGATCCCCAATGAGAAATTCTGCTGATATTAAGGGGAGTTTTGATCTCATTTACAGAGCTGGGAGCTGACACCTCTCTCAGGTTTTCTGTAGTTGTAAGGCCAAAAGTATCTTTCATCATGATTGAGTACAGAGTGAGTGTAAGAATTCCCAGTTCTGCAAGAGGGCAAAATGTATTGGCAAGGCCTCCGCAGCAAGCATCCGGAGTGGAGCAGATGAGGGGCAGCGGGCCAAGGCCTGAAGTCACGGTCACAACTTTCTTGGTGGAGAAGGCTGGCCACAGGCAGAGTTGCAGGTTGTGTTTTCTGGTGAGTGGTTTCCTTGAATGGGTATAAAAAAGGGCTCATGGGAAGATAATTATCTGGAAGCGTGTGAGAGTTTCATGGCATCTGATCCGCTGCCGAATTCCCACAGCATGGAGTAACTGGGCCGCGTGGTAGAAAGCTGCACAAAAATGACAGGTAACCTGCAACACACACATACCCCTCTGAATATCAGCTGGCATATGCTGTGCTCTTTACAAATTGCCTCCCCCAGCCCGGCCAGGCTCCCAGCCCCTCTTTGAGGTTGGAAGTCACACTGTGCCCATCTGGCAGCACCGGCGGCTGCACCTGGCAGCTCTCGCCACTGCGGCGGCTGCGCCTGCCTTTGCCTTTGCCATAATTAGTTTGTATCTGATTTCAGCTCATATGGAAGGGTAGAGGGATAGCCTAAATGTCAAAGGTGGTTTGTAAACCACTTTTTTTTTTTTCACTCTGTGAAACCTTTTTTTCTTGCCCAGCACTGATCTATCCCTGCAAAAGCAGGCTTTTTTCTTTTTTTCGTAAATAACTACAGCTGTGTATATTCTTCTGTCATCGCTATCCCCAACTCTGATTTTATACTCACTTCCAGCCCTCCCTTTCCTCAGCAAACTTGCTTATGAGACAGGAAAGGCAAACACTTTTTTTTTTTTTTAGTTTTATAAAAGTTCCACTGTTTTTCATGAAGTATAAAAATTTTGACTGATGAATCTGTACTGGAGAGACTTTGTCCAATTTTTTCTAATTCAGCAGCCCTGGGTTGCAATAGTCTAATTCTCAAAACCCTTACACAAGGCAAACTCTCCTAATGTGGAGACAAAATCACTTCAGATAATTCAGAGGAATTTGATCCAGTTTGTTAACATCACACTTGATTTTTAGAGGCATTTGGGGAAAACAAATCTATCAGGTCCATCTCTGCAGCTATGTCAACAATATTTGGGTTCCAGCTATTACAGAGGTAAACTGGCACAAGCCAAAGGAATGAGCTGTGCTTTAAAGGAGACTGTGGACATATATGATAATAGGTGGAAAAGCAGGAAATCAGTTGCTACTGTCAGAGTCCACACATTTCTCTGCATTAGTAAAAGATTTAACAAGGAGTCTTACTGCCCCTAAAGTGTGTCCCAAAACCAGGGGGCTACATCCTGCTTTCAGGCTTTTCACATGCTTGGGTCCGAGGTGGATGGGAGGCATCTGCTAATGAACACGTGGCTTTATAGAAGTGTTTCCATAATCAAATCAATTCTTTTTAAACTTCATTATTTTTGGCCATAGAACTGTAGGTGCTATTGTGCTCTACCAGCCAAGTCTGTTACCAGTAGATAAGAAAGAGATGGATCAAATTTGCATTTCTACATGTGCAAATGAGAAGTCTCCAGCTTCCCCTCCCCGTCTCTTTCTAATGCTTATCCTTGCTTTTTCAAATCTCTTTTTTTTTTTTTTTTTGTCTGAAATACTTGCCAGGTGGTTAAAAAGCTTGCTTTTCTCTGTAAACACCATGTAATACAACACAATGCATTGCTTTATTTGCAATGATATATTGGTTTCTATGTTTTTACAAAAATAGTTAAGGCCAGAAAAAGCATCTACATGTTTTGCCCTAGATTTATGGCATATATTATACTTTTTCTACTTCAGTGGGCTTCTATCTCTGTGCCGAGCAGGACAAGTGCCTGTATGACAAAACTCCTCCTTCTTTTGCACACATACACGTACATATGAAACCAAAAACCTGCTTTTCATTAGCATAGCCAGCACAATGGAGGCAAGAGTGGAAGCAAGGAGAGAATTTGAGATTTATGGCATCAGACATCTCATGTGAATGAATGTTCATGCCTTAATGTAACTAGCTGCAGATAGAAGATAAGCCCAGCACTGAATAGAAAAGCTGCTGTTTCATTTTGTGAATATATGCACTTACATAGAATTCTTTCTCTGGGTAGCTTCTTATTTCAATCTAATTTACTACTTATGACCTGAATCCCAAGGTACATTGACTCATTCACCCTGGATGCAGATGTGTACACACTAAGAACACATGTAGAAAGGTAAAACTTCTGTTATAGCTGAGAGCAGCTTTGTCAGCACAATGGCTGCAGAGTTAAGGGCTCCAGACTAAAGCAAAACAAAGAGAGCCCTGGGTGCATCTTACTCTGTTTACAAAAAGTGTGTATAATAATTTGTCTTTGTACTAAGAAAAGACATTTTAACCCTACCTTTCTTCTCTATTTTAGTTTTATTTTAGATATCAAATAATAACAGCACAATATATTTAACAGGAAGAAAATTTTCAGTATTAAAAAAAGGAATCTAATTAATTTTTCTTTCACATTCAGCTGTAGAGTAATTCAGAAAATCTCTGATTTCCTGCTGAGAAATTGAACCAAGACACGGTTCAGTTATCTGAGTACAGCATCAAGAGTCACTAATTCTTGAGCGCTTTTTTTCTTGTGGTGACTTTCCCTGGAACTGTGATCAGGTTGTTTCTCCTCTTTGTACATAAACAGTTTTTATAATACAGTAGATTGCATCCACATGTTCTGAACATCCATGCATTACAGGTATTAAGGAATCAGATCCAGGCTGCATGCAAATGGATCTAACTGCATGAAATTCAATGCTATTTAGTCAAGTTTCAGTGGCATATCCATCTTATTTAAGTTTTTCTCAACACTGTCAAAGCAAATTTGAAGGTATATATTGTTAAATACAATTCTTAGATCATGTTTAGAGGTGAGCCAATGCCCATTCATAGTGAGACAAATTAATCACTTGGGTAAATACTATGGTTTTATTAGTTATACCAGAAGTCAATAGTTAAATCATTTTCAGTGAATAAAAGTTAGGATGTGTGTTGCAGTGTGTTTTATCCAGACTATCCAGTTTTCCAGGGTGGGTTTCTCTTGGGTTTCCCAGACCCCAGGAGTACTCCTGCCAATCCCAAGGAACTTGATTTTAATATAAGGAGTTTCCCAGTCACCCCTGGAAGAATTCCAAGGGTACCTGTCGAGGGGATTGGCTATAATCGAAGAAGCCCTCCCCTCCCCAAAGGGGATTTGACCTTTAGACTGTCTGTCTGTCCCCGGGTCACTGCCCCCCCTTTCTGGGATTGGTTGGGGACAGAGACCCTTCCCTTGCCCCTCCCCTGGATAAAAGGAGAGGATACCATGTGCTTGGGGTTCTTCTGGGGGTTTCGCAAGAGGGTTAACATCTGTCTGGAGCCACTGCTGTCATGAAATAAACTACTGGACCAAAAAACTCCCCACAGAAACAGTTTCTTGTCTCCACTGCTTCGCCCTGCCTCTCAGTGAGTGGGTCACTGCTACACCCAGAGCATCGCCTAAGGTCTGTTACCATCTGGGGTTCGGGACAAGTTGGGACTGGCCCCTCTGAGTGAGCTCAATCTTGTCCCAATGATCTCTGTGGGAAAAACCACAGAAACGGCTGTCCTTTCCCGGCACGGTTATCCTGTGCCAGGCTGGGATTCACGCCGTTATACATGTGCATTTCAAAACTGAATGAAGCTACAAAAAAGGGGGAAAATTGTCTTATTTTCCCCCCAAAAGTTGGTGTTGCTAATCTGAACTGTTGTGGGTTCAATAGCTACACTAAGAATTGTCTGCTGGACCCTTTCAAAGTTTTGCTCTTACAGTACTCTCCTGCTGAAGCTCCTTAACCTCATGGCTTTCAGTCCACACCTTGCACAGTGGGGCACGAAGCAAGAACTGGTCTGTGTGGTGAATAAGTATGGTTTTGGCATACTAATAGAGCTGTGTAATGATTTTAAAAAACAGAAAATTCAGCCAAAAATTGATTGTCCCCTACGAGTCTGAGTCAAGCTCCCAGCATGGCTCCAGCCAGCCAAAGCTCAGCCACTTCCATGAGAAGTGAAGGGGGTGAGAGCTTCATCTTCCCTAGCTGTGGGCCAGGGGCATATCTAAACCACCACATGCTACAGCAATAATGCCTCCCCCTAGAAATATTCTGCTTCTTGTAAAACAATGAATAGATTCTTTGATGCAAATTGAAAGTACCATGAGAATGCACTAACATTAAGACATGAAAGTGTGTCACTTCCACGTGGGCTGCCTGGTGCCAGTCCGTGCACCCATGAGCTTGCACTGAGTGAAGCAGCATCAAGGAAGGAGACTGACAATGTCCTGCTCCTGCACAGCCCATCCTAGCCCAGGGAATAAAGAACAGTCTCAACAGTGGGACATGGAATTTTTTTTTAGGAGCCAATGAAGTAGTTTAACATGAATCTTTTGTATCCTGAGATTAACACAATGAAGCACGCTCTGCTTTTTGTTTTCTAATTTCTGCTTAGTTTTATAATTTTAGACTGTTTATTTTGCTTTTCTGAAGCAAACTTTATCTCTTCTGCTTTAGGTAGTCTGGAATATTTCTTTTAAATGAAATTTTAGGAGAAGGGGGAGTTAAGAAAACAACAATTGGTTTGATCTGATTTTTTTTTTTTTTTTCCAACAGCCATAGTGAAAAATCAATTATTTACACTGCACAGAAGGTTCATGACCCTGACACAGATCCAGGGCTGGAGCAGAACCAGCACAGAATATGGTGCAATCCTGTACCATTATTTTTTTTTTATTTAGCAAGTACCTCCTGAATCTGACATAGAAATTTGGTCTTCACAGAAAAAGTAAAGTAACCAGGTTCTCTCTTTTTCCCCAATTGATATTTGAATGAAAAACATAATATAAGTGTATTGTTATTGCTGTTGTAATTAATGTCTATGTGTCAGCTTCATGTTACTGTATCTTTACTTAATCTCCTCAGCTTCTCTATAAGTAGCAAGGACCTAGCTCTACAATCCTGGCAATCAGACTGGCAATAACACATCATTGTGAATGTGAAAAAAAAAATAATGTTCTCTTTCTGATATTCTTTCTACGTTGTTGTTATAGGTCATGTACATAACTATAAAAGAGATATTCAGAAGATTTGCAGCAAAGAAAATTACAGAACCACAGAATATTCTGAGTCGTAAGGGAAGAGAGAAAGGAAAAGGAATGCTAGGAGGTAATTCACCCAGCTCTAAGTTTGTCAGGCATCACAATACACACATTTTGTCAGAGAAAAGGAGAAAATATATTGATTTCTCTATAGCAAACTAAGACATCTGAACAATGGGGCTATCTTGAAACATTTCCATTTCTTCTTTTTAACAAAAAAATGTAATTTACTGTTCACAATAATTTTGACCTAGTTGTATCAATCAAGGTCAGAAGCCAATGATGAGTTGGTTAATCCCTCATTTATTTTGTTTAAAAAGCCTTCTTTGTATTTATATATAATGTTGAGAATGACTCTTTGCCCTTGGACATCACAAGAATAAAACAGCAGAATGCATTTTCTCATCTAACTGGAAGTTTGCCCCCAAATACCAACGTAGCTGCTCTTCAGCATCATATCCCAGGCATCTCCTAGGTGCTCTCTGGAATTCCTCGACTTCTTCTGCTCCCTCTGCTACACAGATACACAGATGGACTCAAATCAGTCCCACTGTTTGTCCATTCAGTGCTGGACCACTTGGATAGCATAGCCTCTTCTTGACAGCATTTACTCCTTGAAAGCAATTTTCCATTTTTTCATCTGCCACCAAAGGAACAGCTAGTTCTTCCATCATGTAGCTCCTGCAGAGAAGGTTATAGTCCAGGCCCAACCATAATATGAATAATCTTGTACCATATTCCAAGGAGATATTCCCTGTCTTTATACTGCAAAGATGGAGACCCCGAACTGGCACCTAGCCTTAACATCAATTAAAATAATCTTTTTAAATTACTGAGTATTATTTTTATGTAGTTAATGCAGCTTGTTACATTTCTTTGAAGATTTCTAATCTGACAATGTTTAAGCAAAGTTAAATACATATAATTATTTTTATTAATTTGAATTTTTCCAGAAGCCTTACAGGACTTCCACCTCTTTCTACAGATATCAGACAATAAAGTAGACACATTCAGAGCAATGGCTTTATTCAACACCTGAAACTGAGCACCCTAAGGTGCACCTGAGCACCTGAGGTGTAAGACACAGGCCTGTTTTCATCCTGACTAAACATATGATTTCAAAGTAGTATTTAACTTTGAACCATAGACTCACTGTAAATAGTATTGAAAATTACCTCTAAAGTTTAAAATATGATCTGTCAATGTGATTTGGTTATTCCAGACACAGATTCCCACTTCAAAAAAAAATAAACCCCTGGAATTTGGAACTTGACATTTTTAGTTCTGTGGTAGCTGTAACTGCAAATTAAAAAAGGATATTCAGTTTTCATATCTGTCTTAGATTTTATTAATACAATGTTGCAGATAATGAGCACTGCCAGATTAGCACTAGCTCTCTACATTTGTCTGCTGAAGTACACAAACCTCTCTCATGATTAACATCCAAACAGTGAAATGATTACCATATTCAGATATAAGAACTAAAACTAATGTGGAAGTAAGGCAGAATGGGTAGTGGGAGAACTCAGCCTCATGTTTTCTAGTGATGTAGGTTTTTATTTTCTCCAACATGAAAATATTTCTGATGGATAGGGGAAAGATGAATAACAGCAGTTTAAAGAGTGCAAAAAGAGAATGTGGTAGAAAATTAGGAAGTCAACATGGCCTGGATGGTTAAGTGATGGCTGCTTTGCTCAGAAAGCATTGGTCCTGGAGTGCTCCGTGTGAGTGCTCAGCCAAAAGGATTGGACAGGCTGTTGCTCCTCCTCTCATTGGGACCAAGGCACACAGCAACTACTCTTCATTACATTTCTCATATGGTGTTGAGCTGATTTTACAGACAGTGCCAAGGGACCCTGAAGTTCCCACACACTTGCCTGGCAGGCACTGGCGTGTAGATGAGGATGTGGCTGAACTGTCCATGAGGCCACTGTGCTATGGCACTGGCAATAAAAAGGTGTCATGGACAGTGTACCTGCATTCTCATACTGCCAATGTCAGTGCTGTCAGCAGGACAGCTCAGCTCACCTCCCCAGACATGTTTGCCACCACAAGAACCAATGCCTAAGTATGTCATAATATTATCTTTTGTCATCCTGTAATGAACAACCAGATGATGAGGACAACTTGAGCTCACAGTGGTGGTGAGTACTTCCTGTCAAAACAGGGTAGGTCTAGGATGAATGGAGATAGATTCAAAGATTCAGAGGGGTGTCCTGAGTTGGAAGGGACCCATCCGGATCATCAGGTCCAGCTCCTGGCCCTGCACATAACAACCCCACAAGCCACACCATGTGCCTGAGAATGTTGTCCAAATGCTTTTTGAACTCTGTCAGGCTGGGTGCTGTGACCACTTCCCTGCAGAGACTGGTCCAGTGCTTGGCCAATCTTGTTTTGAAGTGTCTGACTCTTATGAGGCTTTGCCTAGAAGCCAAGGCTTTCACCCAGTGCTGCAGATGCTGCAGTGGTGTTGCTGTTTGTCACCGGAGTGCCATGAGGCCTTAGATCTTTTTTGATCTGCCTTAGCATAAGGCTTATATTCATGAAACTTGAATTCACTGTGACAACAATTTCCATTCAATCATTCTCTCTTAAGTTATTTTTGGGTCTCCTGATATTTCATTCAACTGAGAACAGAAAATAACTGTTACTGTGGTGAGGTGATACAATAATTGCTAATAGATAGTGATTAGGCTAGGCTAGCCTCCAAATTAATGGTCTGTGTAGAGCAAGGAACCAAGCCCCTGAAGCAGATTAAGAAGGAGCCTGTGCTAAGACTGCCCTAAATGCGACTTACCAGGAATCATCAGCTTGATGGGTCCTCAGCTGGGGCCTCATGAAAATCTGGCTACTGTGATCATGCACAAAACTGATTGTATTATACTGTTCACAGTCATGAATGAGTATACCCTAAGCACATTTACATGTTATATCTTGATCATAAAATAATAGTGACAAATTTCGTTACTTTATTCTATGTCCTGTGATATTTGGAAGTAGATCTTCCACTTGAGATCTACATAAGACTCTTACACTGCACATTAATAAAAAAAAAAATGTTTTGTTACCAAAGTCAAAAATAAAAACCATGCTCTAGGGGAACAAATGCTACAAAGTGATAAAATCTGAAATAGAAAAAAAAATTAAAGTAGTCTCAGAAATTTTGGAGACCCAATTAATAAATTTTGAATGTCTGAAATTGCAGTGTTGACATGTCATTTAATCAGTAACAGCTTCTCCATGTGAACATATTTTAATATTTAAAATTTTTATTTGTTCTTAAAATAGATATATACAGAGTTTGAACTTTATATTTAATTTCATTTAAGAACTAGGAGTCCTCAAAGTGCTCTTCACAAAATGTTGGTTCACATCCTTCCACATGAATGAGGTTTGTATCAATTGCCTGAAAGGAAAGGGGATTAGTGTGCGATGATTCATAACTAAAACCCACATATATTTTTACCCATCCCACAGCTGTGATTTGAGGAAAATAATTTTATGATTAAAGAACTACTAAAATATTTGCTTAAGAAATTATTCACTAATTATTTGCAATGGGCTTGTCTGCAGGTGGCCATCCATAGCTAGTATGACAGGATGCATTATTGTGAAGAGACACAGTTTTGGAGGCAGGATTTTTGACAAGGTGGGCACTCTACCAGCCCAGCACAATTGCTGCCAGTTTCTCTAGTGCTTGGGAGCAGGCAAGCCTGCCTTACATGGGACTTCTTGGAGCTGAAAAACGAGGCTGGCTGGTTGTACTTGCTTCTGTAAATGTCAGGGCTCCTGAATCAGCAGGAGCTGAGACATCCCTAGTACTGGGGGGCCAGGGTCATCTGGCCCCCAATGTAGATACAGCTGCTGGACTGGGAGGGAACTGAGCCCCAGTGGTGACTGCACCCACATCTGAAGATAAGGCTGCTCAGCTGACTGCAGGCATCTCTGCAGGAACAGACACTGATCTCCAGTGTCTCAATCTGACATAAAACTGGAATTTGTGGCTACTCAGGGAGTTAACAAAGCCTTGTACCAACTACTGACGACAGATCTTTTCTGACGGGGGTAGCTATGCCTCCCTCCTCAGCCACTCTCTGTTCTTGAGCAGCCTGATTCTTGCTGAGATCAGCATAATTCCATACTATTTAGAACACTGCGTGTACACATACGGAGTCAGGTTTTCTGCTGCTTTAAATCTTGTGTGCATGCTCACACTAGCACAGGGTGGATGAGAAATGCTCTGCTTTATCTTGCATTACCATTTAAAAATCTTCAGTAATTTAAATGAACACACAAGATTGAGGGCAATGACAAATCTAGGCTGCGCTCTTTTAATGCATGTCAGCTATGTTCACAGATATTAGTTTGACTGGACTTTTCCTTTCTTTTATGGTAAGTCTTTTCATTAACAGTAAAATAGCATAAGCAGTTCCTTGAGGGATTGAGGGTTTACCAAAGCTCCTTTGAAAAATGGCAAAATAGTTTTGAATTTTAGAGCCGCAATTAGCTTCACAGATCTGTCATAAGGCTGATTTACAGAAGCACTGAGAACAGATAGCTCCTATAAGCTCTAATTGGAGCCATGGGTTCTTAGTCTGAAAAGTCAGTCCCTTAGCTGAATATCTAAAAGGTAAAGATCCAAATTATGGTATTAACATAATGTTGTGGAGAATGCCTTAATCAAGTAATAGGGAGAAGCACAAATGCATCCTCGCACAAGGCAAAAACTAAAAGCTAAGTATTGCACTTATGAAGATGTAAGAGGGCCCCCCTGCTGCTTTTACTCCTCAGAACTATTTCAAATTAAGCTTAAAATAGAACAGAAAGGAACTAAAATTAAAAAGCAACCAAAAGGTTTGAATCCCCTTGTTCACTCGGTTATTGCTTTCATAAATCAAAACTAGACAGCATATTGAATTGGCTGCACTCACATTGTTGTTTATTTGCCATGCAGTTATGGGGCCATGGCAAAGCAAAACAAGATGATCATTGTTTCAACCAGACCTAGAGTCTTTAGCCTATCCCCTCCTGTCTGTTCTGGCTTTCTGGTCAGACTAGCAAAAGCAAGAACTAACGTGTTTGGCTGCTGCTTTATTTTCCCTCACTCTCAGATCCCTGATTGACTTGACTCTGATTTAAAGGAATTCAGTTTTGTTGTGGCAGTTTGGGA
This sequence comes from Hylia prasina, assembly GCA_013397195.1. Classification (NCBI taxonomy): domain Eukaryota; kingdom Metazoa; phylum Chordata; class Aves; order Passeriformes; family Sylviidae; genus Hylia; species Hylia prasina. Next base: position 404,746 of record VYXD01013259.1, on the reverse strand, counting down.
GAAAGTCACATAACAAATGCTAACCTCGCCAAAAATGGTAAATGCCATGGAAATCACAGTGGTTTTAAGAGCCAAAACTTGCAGGTATTTTGTGGAAGGTAATTTTAAGTTTTTTAAGGAAAAAAAATAAACAGAAACTAAAAACAAGACTAGCAAAAGGCAGTGTTATGCCTTCTAGGACCTTTTTATTACTTCTACATAATGGTTTCTTGACACTTAGAGCTGAAATGAAAGATGGCATGGGCAAGTTAAACATACAGGCAGATAAGATGAATTGCCCTGTCAGAGTGTTTTTCCTCATCATTCCCAAACAGCTTTGCAATTAAAAAAAAAAGAAAAAAAAAAGAAAAAAAAAGAAAAAAAAAAAAAGGAAAAAAAAAAAAGACACTGTTTACTTATGTATATATAAAAAAGGAAAGACCTTCTGAAAATACCACGAAAAACTAGTTTTTATTATGGCTCCAACCTTCTGCCTATCCTCTCTCATGGGCCCTCAAAGTTCACTGAGCTCTCAGCACAAGATCAAGACCTCTCATAAGCTGTTCTTTTCAATTGCTAACGCTAGTACCTTTCCCCTTTTCTGTATTTGGGTCTCAGAAACATATGGCTGGTTTTGCTTGGCCATCATGAATGATAGTCCCATATTGTCTTAGCTGTCAACTTGCACAGAAAAATTCTCAAGTGTCAAATTGTGTTTACTAATATAAATAAACAAATTGAAGAATACAGACTCCTCCCCATGCCTTGGCAACCCTCCTAAAGAAACAGCTTTGTTTATAATCTCTGCCTCAGTTGCTCTCCTTTCATGCTTGCTTCAATTAATTTTCTTGAAGTTGTATACCCAAAGCAAATATTAAAAATTATGGGGAAAAATTCATCAACACCAAAAATTGCTCAGAGGGTGCATCAAATGTGTCTCACTCGCTATGTGATTTCAGTTTTAAGGGAAAGTATAATTTTCATAATCAACCATCTTCAAGTAATGAAGGATGTACTGAAAAATTTAGAGGTACAGGACAATGTAGTTATTTACTTATTTTTAAAGTACTAAGTTAGAAAGGCATTTCAAGAGTAAGTTCTTCACCTTTAACATATGGTAAATAATGCCACTAACTTGAATGGATTCATTGTGGATTTTCAGGTCGTTTAAATGAAAATACATTTTTCCTTTAATATTAAAACGTGCTCATTAAAGTTGCTTTTTACTGTGTTTATACCTCTCCCTTTAGCAGTGCCACACTCTCTGGTGTGTCTTTTTTTCACTCAAATAGTCAAAGACCTTTGAAAGGGCAGAAAGCAATTTTACTGTTCAAAACTCCATTATGCCTGAAAAAGAAATATAAACAAACCTAAAGACAAACCCATTCCCTCTGCATTCAATCACCATGATGAGAGAAAATGCACATTTTTGTAATCAAAGCTGTATGAAGCCTTCAAGTTCCTGTGACATTTGAATGGCAACAGATTACTGGGTCAGTTCACATGATCTGAGTTGATATTGCATGCAAACATGTTTCTCTAAATATTTCCACCACTTGTCAATTTTCAGTGGGGTACCTGCCTATTTTCACTTAGTTGGAATTAATAATGTAGCAAAGGAACAAAACTTGCATCCTCTGAAGTTTGTAGTGGGAGCAGACATCCTCTTCTGGATCTAGACACGCAAGTCATAGAATTTACCCTGGGCTTGTTCAGATCATCCGTGGAAGCTGTGGGATCTAAACCCCTTTGATTTTGTCTGAAACAGATTAAGGAAAGTTACAACCAACTGCTCTGCTAGCAAAACTATGCAAAACTATGGGGGCAATAACTCTGGCAGGTTTAAAGAGTAACTGGGAGATACTGGGGAGAAGAAAATCTCATTCTTTTGCATGGCTGGAAGTCTGCCAACAAAGAGAATGACTCTGGACAAGAGGAGCAGCTCTACAGTGTTGGGAGCAGTAGCTTTCCAGAGCTGACCCGCTGTCCTCAGATGGACAGACTTGAAGCAGAACAGGCTTGTTCATTCCTGGTCTGAGACAATACCCATTCAAATGTAGGGAAATATTCCCAACAGCACAGTCATGCTGAGCAGCCTTTGGCTACTTCTCTAAGACTGTTGACAAGGGCCAGTAGTTACTGTGGAATATGTGGTTCAAGATGAAATCCTTTCAGTGATTTTGCTACAGAGAGAGGCAGAGAACAGGGTACAGCTGGTGCTGGACGCAGCTTTGAGCCCTGCCAGTTGGGATAAGGAGTTTCTCTTTGCTCCTGAGGGAGCAAAGCCCCCCAGGCACTGTGCAGCAGCTGTGGTCCCCGTGCTCCCTCCAGGGGTTGGATCGTCGGCTCATAACCACCAACACCTGACATGCGTGAGATTTAATTCCTGACCTGGAGGTGAAACAACGCAATTACTGAATCTGTTTTGAATTATAACCCAGCTTGGGTACAGTCTGCAAACTACAGTCCTCCTTGCTAAGCATTTGTCCATGGCAGACAGAAAGCCTTAAATAAAGTTTATACATTGAAGCCAGCCTGACAGCAGCTGGGAAAATGCTGGAGTAGGAACAGTGTGGAGCCCAACCCTCTGCCCGTCCCAAAGGAGGCAAGGCAGGAGTCAGATGGAGACTTTGCTGGGGGAAGCATCCTTCCCACCCTGTCCTTCCCTGGGGCAGCATATGGAGTCCCCCACCAGGGAGGAAGGTGTGCAGGAGAGAGGCCGCTGTTCCTGTACCGCTGGCATGGGCCTCGCCACAGGGCAGGCCCAGGGCCGGCTCTGCCAGCCACCAGCAAGGCTGGGCAGCATGGAGGAAGCAGCCTTCCCTCCTCTTCCTCTCCACTGGGAATCCGTGCTTTGTCTCTTGGGGGCAGGTCAGGCGCTGCTGTGAGGGGGATATTTGTGGCCTACAAGCTGTGGCAGACCCCGGCTGTACCCTCCAGCAGGGAGATGAGATCAAGAAGCACTGGTGCATTGGCAGCTCTATCTAAGTGAAATCCCTGAATCCCATGCACCATTTGCAAATCCAGATAGATAGAAGCTGTGGCATGGTGCAGACACTGCAGGATGTTAATTCCCCACCACCTCCCTGCTGGTTACTCACAGTGTGTATCATTTTGGAGAGGTATCCCAGCATCTTGCTCCTCCTCGATGGAGACTCACAGAGGCACAGTTGTGCTTGAGTAGTGGAGGCCCCTCTGCTATTGATTCCTGCCCATTCAGCCCTGCTGTGGTATATAAAGTAGGTTTAGTGTGAGCTGTTTGCACCAGGGTTAGATTTATTCTCGGTGAGCATGGCTGTGCCTAACATTAGGAACACAAGTTGCACAGAATCTCATTTTTAACATCTGTGATAGCATGCTTTGTAGTAGTGCTCAACAAAGGAAAGGAGGATTTTTTGAGAACAGACAAAAAGTTAAGCCAACATGTTACAGCAGTTTCTAATGTAGGATACCTGCAAAACCAGAGCTCACCATATGCTAAAAGTATTGTATATTTCTTGTACCTATGGGAAAGATTTTTCTCTTATATCTGAAATGGACTGTATTACAAACAGCTTGTTAAATGTGTGACAGATCGGCTTGAAACGATGGTCCTTGTACTCCACAGGCCTGCACATTTGCTAATAAACTGACTACATATACAAACAGTCTGTTCCAGGGTTTAAGCTCCTATTACACTGGTTCATGTTTCAACATGCAGCCACTCCGTAGTTTGTGTTTTCAGCAGAACGAGTAAGTGGATGCATATGCATTACAATTCCAGACATCATTCCATACCAGATGTGGTGCCTTTATTTTTAGTACTGCAGGAGTGTCTGCTGACCCTTTCTCACCCCATGTCTAATGAAAGATTGACTGCTCTGGGTTTTCTTATGTTGAATTATATATTAGAGGACAGTGGATTTAAAAATTAATTCAAGATTAATTTAGGGATGACTGCACATGGAATTATTTGGCCAACAGATGAAAAATGAAAATTTCACTACAAAGAAAAAAAATTGTAGAAGTGTCAAATTTTAATCCAATTTTCTATAAAGAATGATCATATTCTGAGACCCGTCTGAGGACTACAATTAATCATTCAGAGTGATACCCCTTTTCCACTTGCTATGCAAGCTCCCCTCTGAGCCAAAGCACCATCCGTGCTCCTCTGAAGCGGGGATTCATGTGCTCAGTCAGTAAAATAAATTAGCACTGTACCAAATGGCTCCAAATTCAGGAAACACAATGACTGAAGCACACACTTAGGTGAAAGGAGGCACAGCTTTTCTTTTTTTTTTTCCCCCCTTCTTTTTTTCCTTTTTTTTTTTTTACATGGAGTAAAAGAAAGGTAAAAAAAAATCTAGTCCCACTTCTAGCCAGATTTACAGCTTCTACAAAGGCTTGTAACTTTTTAAGCAAATGAGAAATGAATCAAAAGCCAGAAAATGGTTCTCTTTCATTTGAGACTCTGTTAAATTTTAATGGCAGTGCCAGATGTAATACAGACACCCCTGCTTCACTAAATCAAAAGGAACACACAAAAATTGACTAAATTTTATCTTATATGTTTAACTGTTGTGGGATTTTTATATTAAATAAATTAAGAAGAGACTATAATGAAAAGCAGGCTAAGCAGGCTAGCAAGGAGGATCCTAGGAGCACAATTTACTGAGTAAGGATACAAATGTTTCAAAAAGGAATAAATAATTCCTTTTAACTAATAAAAACATATTTGTGAAAACAAGACTGTGTTAACTAAAACTCTCAAATTGTCATTGTTTCAGTGATATGGTCCCATGTTTATTCTCTTTCATTGAGAAATGAAAATATTGCATTTTTTTATGGTTTATAGGAATCCTTTTCTGGATATAAGGTACATGGAGGATTAAAAGAGGAAAACAGAGATAATACACTGTATTCTTCAACTGGCAGAATTCTTTCTGGAGCTAATTTTTCTGTATTCTCATATCCACAGCTTCATTTGTTTGGATTTTTTATATCAGTTCTTAAAATTTTAGAGTGCCTGTTTTTCAAAGTGGTGACTGAAATGTAGATAATGAAACCTCATGCAAATGAAACTGTAAGCTGAAAAGAATTGTATGAAATTGAATGCACCTTCATTGTGGAACATAGACAATTTAAAGGCCCTGCTGTAATACATGAATAATACTGAGCACACAGTATATGTTAATGACAAATTAACTGGGCAGCCATGGGTGCAGGATAAAAATTGCATCAAATCAGGGGTTGCAGCCTGCAGGAACAGAGCAGCTGATCTGCATAAGCTCTCCCTATCTCCCAGTTGGTGCAGCACATTTCTCTGGTTTGTTACCTTATTAGAGAGGGAAACATTTATAAAGGGGCTCCTGGAGGCTGGCTGATTTCTTGCTGAATCAGCCAGCTAGCTATTGAATTGATTTCTACATCTTCCACCTCAGGAAAGCCAGAAAATGTTTTTAATTGAACATTCCCCAAATTTACAGGACATGCTGGTGCAGAAAAGGCTGAGAAAGGCAACTAATGCAACAAATATGTCCTCTATTTATATACATAGCAATGATGAGGTCTTTTATGTATTGGAAATGAATGGTTATTTAATATGTGTTATTTACCAAAATCCATTGCATAAGCCATTAAGTGTATGTAACAGAAGCATAGATGAAGTATCATTTGATTCTGAAAAATAAATGGAATCTAGCGTGGCGGGAGGTTTTGAATAGGGATTTGCTTCCAGTGTATGATAATAATGATAAGGCCCTGTTCTTCCCATGATCAGACACCAGTGACACTGGAAATTGTTTTGACAATAAGATCACTGGTTTTCAAATCAATCTTCTGAAGCTCAAATACGTTTCATTGTGCTAGCAGGAGAAAGATAATTTTGCTAATTCCATTTTAATAGGTCTTTTTTCAGTCAAAAACTTATAACTTAAAAATACTTCTAAGGGTATTTAAGGAAAAAAAAAAAAGCAGAAATCTTTCCTTGTGTGTTGCAATATGTATAGTTCTATCATTTATAGCCTTATAATAACTCTGTGGAAATCTGAAGATTCCCTGAGATATCCAAAGCAATTTCTACTGGGAGATCTGGTCTCCCATACTGTCCTAGCCCAAAGTTAATACAGGCTTCAGTTGAGAAGTAATAGAAGTTGGATTTATTACTACTGAAATTACCGTCTACCATTCTTTGGAAGTTTAGTATTTTTGCATGAAAACAGTCAAATATACTGACCTCTGCAGAGTACTTGAGAGGAAAAAAGGGGAAAAAAAGAGTATGTAGTCAGTCCTACAAAATTAACGCTTAACACACCTTAAATGCTTTAACATCATCCTCTAATACCAGCTCAGGGTGAACAGGTCCAAAGTTTTAGTCCAGGCCCTACTACTGGTCCACTGTGTAACCTCTGAGAAGTTTTGCAGCATGGAGGATAATGATTACTGAGCTACAGCTTCATTGACCTAAGCATTTGTATTTTCACGCTTTTTCGGTTTTTATTCCAATCTGTAAGTTTACAAGGCAAGGACAGTACCTGACTTCATAAGCAAGTGTTCTGGGAGGGATATAAATCTCCAGGCTTTGGGGCATAAGGCAGCCTGCAATGCTAAACAAGGGAAACTTAGCTTGCAGGCAGATTATCTCCAAACTGCCAGCTGTAGCATTTCTTTGTCTGAAGCAGCTGGTACTGACCACTCTTGGAGACAGGGTACTAGGAGAGATGTATCACTGCTTTGATCCAGTATGGCAATTCCCAGGCTCTTCGACAGTGCCAATAATATTACTGGCATTCAATAGCAATAATAAGATTACTGGGAGGAATTTAACTAATGAGATCAAAAAAAGAAGCAAAATTTGGTGGGGTGGGGAAGATTCATCGTATATCCAGATGTCCAAAACATATTGAATGGAAGGAGGCTTTTTTCCCCATGGTAATTTTAAATACAGATTTTCAAGTTTCCACTTTTGGAGCCTCCTAAAGTAATATTAGTGGTTGCATAAAAGGAAACTTGAGAAGGGATGTGATATACAATTAATAGATATAAAAGAAATGTGGGAGGATGGAGTAAAAAGTGTGTAAAATTTTGCAGAGTATAAGTGTGCAGGTTGGAAAGTGACAAATAACACTGAATTACACAAGTAACCACAAATAGAAATGCAGAAAATAGAGGAAGTCTTGTTACACTGTCCTCAGAGTACATTATAGTGTGTTTTCCAACAACAGAGTCTGGGAATCAAAATTATGCCAGCACTTAGCAGCCAAGACCTGAAAGCTGCAAAGCACTGAGTTCCCTCTGATGGAGGCAGACATTTGGACATTGTGAGCACTAGGAGGATTTGAGCTTTGATTAGGGGCAGTGGCTTTTGCTTTGCTTCAATTTGCTAGTAAATTCTGTTGTAGGAAAAGATAAGGAGCCGTGGCTCTGCTGGAGGTGCGTTAGTCCGTAGGTTAGAGTACTGCGATCCCAGATGGTTGAAGTAACGCCAGCTGGTAGCACTTGGACAAAGAGTTCAGTCTGATGAAACACAGCCTGACAGCTGGTATCAGATGCTGGAGAACTGTAAGTTTCAGTGAACATGTTGCTGTTGGAGTCATGACAGAAATTTCAAGGGAGAAAAGAAAAATTAAATTTGAGAGACATTAGTAGAGAATCTCATCTGCACTGAAAGAAGAGCTCAGCCATGCTTTGCTGATGTTGCCAGCTGAGGACTTGGCCTGAAGTTTCTAAGGACCTGTTTACACTACAAAATAGCAGGAACTTAGCACGATTTCTTGTTCAGAGGAACCACTGACACGTTCCAAAAACAAGCTTATACTTGAGGCCATTAGCTCATTTGCTAAACGCTGGATCCAGTTGCATTGCAGTATTTTGGCAACAAGCCCTTACTATCAGTTGTAGTGCTAAAGGGACAAAAAATCAGGATTCAAATGTTATGAAGATTACAAATTAAAGGCCAATTTTTTTGACTGCACCTAAAGATTTACCAAAAGAGCAAGGAGACATACAAAGCAAGTGCTCTGCATTTTGTGACATTTGGGGTTCCAGCAGACACACACTTCAATAAACTATGTGATGGGTAATGAAACAGATGTTTGTGAGACAAGAGATCAGTTTGAAAGAAAAGTCTCTTGTCTTGGCACAGGTGGAAAGGCAGCCAGCCTCACATTTGATGGACACTGTGCCCTGACCATCAGCACTTAGGGAAGAATCCAAGGTACACTTCCTTTACTTTCTTTGATCATCCGTGTCAGTAGTTTCTGAGTATTTTACACTTAGAGGTCCCCACCCCCATGCCAATATTTCTGATTTTTGACATATCATCCAAGACTCTCAGTCTTTCCTAAGCAGCCTATTGCATATTTAAACATATTAACACCTGTGGGGCTGGGATTCATCTGAAATTATTTTTGCAGCCTAAATGCTAGGCATCAAATCTAAGCATCTGGACTTTCTCAATAGCTAATTGTGAGGGTAAAACATGATTGGAATAGGTGACATGAATTGTCATTGACAGATGCCTATTGCCCTCCTTTGGGTATATAAAGAGAGTATAATGGCCTTCTCAGCACAGATGTTATTAGTGTTTGTTTAGTTAAAGTCTGGGTGGGTCAGTCCCACTGTGTTTGATATTTTAAGGCATATCCCTCTTGGCATGATTTGTTATGTAGGTTAGGTGTGTCCCCATTCATCACATCACTGCGTGACTTCTGCTTGCCAATAGCTAAGTCTTTCCTCTCATTGTAGGAAAACCAACATTTTACTCAGGGCTGAGACTCTCGTGGCAGCACTGTGCCCTGAGATATCTATGCCCTTTTGTGCATTTATCTCTAAATACCAAATGAACAAGATCTGGGAAGTCATAGAGCAATTTAAAAGACTGTATACAAAAGGAGGCATAAAAATATGTGTACATGCTGATGCACCAGGCACATGCCTGCCACATATGGTGTTGTCCTGGTTTAGGACAGTCACCCTAGGACAGATGTTCTGACATATAAACTCAGTAAGAAAATCTCTTAAAGAAATGGAGTATGAGTTAACCGTGGCCAAGGGCCAATCCACCCAGTCACTCCCCCTCTTCCACAGGACAAGAGGAGAAAGCAGGATGAGAAAAACCCTCAGTCAAGAAAAAGACAGAGGGATCACTTAACAATTGCTGTCATGGGTAAAACAGGCTCAACAAAGGGAAAAACAACTTAATTTATTGCCAGTTAATATAGACTCGAGTAGTGAAAAACAAGAGAAAGCATTAACCAACACATTTCCTCTTCACTTTCTCAGGTTCAAGTCCAGATTCCTCTCTCTTTCCCAAAGGCATGGGGTAGGTGGAGGAGATAACAGTCCAGACAGAATTCTTCCTCTCTGCTATTCCTTCACATTCCCACTTTTCCTGTGCAGGTGTTCCTATGAGCTGAAATTCTTCAGGAAAGACCTGCTCCTGTGTGGGTTTTCCATGGGCTGCAGCATTCTTTGAGATCCTTTGGATGAGGCACATCCGCCTTCTGAGGCACGAGGTCCTCTGGTCCATAGTGAGGATATTTGCTCCACCATGGTCTACCAACTACAGAGAAATACCTGCCATAGAGCTCTTCCTAGGCACCAACAACTGGGACAGGCAGTACAAAGAAAGATCTTCCACCTACTTACTGTAAAGACACTTCTGTTTCCATGTTTGGCTTTCAAATTTTCCCTTTGTAAAGATTTTTTTCTAATTCCTTTCTTTTTTCCTTTGTCATCTTTTCCATTTGGCTTCAAAAATAAAGGGTGGGAGACAAATGGCACACCACAAAAGGAGAAAAGCAGACAACTTATAGAAATTAAAGCCTTCAAAAGCAAAGCATTTTGTTTTGCAGTTTTGTCTTAAATAAAATAATAATAATTAAAAAAAAACACCAAAAAACCATAAAAACCTTTTCCTAGAAATTATTCAATATTCAAAAGTGGGTTTTTTTCTAAAGTGTTGTTATGAAAAGCCAGCAATTCAGCCTTCCAAAACAAAATAATGAATGACGCTAGGAAACCTTTTATCTCCTTCTTTAAGAGTGTCATCAGATGGAAAGGGCAACCTCATTCTTCTTCCAGGACTCTAAGGACAAGGAAACTTTTATTTTCCTGAATGCACCTAAATGTAATGAGATGATATCCAAAAGCCAATCTCAGAAAAGCAACAACCAAATGCTTGCTCTCTATTCTATCTATATTTTGTAATTACTCAGAGTTATTCTAAGTCAATAATCAATGCCATTTATTCCAGTGAGAATTATTTAATGGCTGAGGGGGATCAAGTCATAACTCATTCAATAAGTTGCATGTATTTCCTCTCTCCCTGGTCCCTCTCACTGTTTGTCACATACACTCATTGGATAATGTTTTAAATTAAATGGAGAAATAGAGGGCAGGAAGTGTGTTACTTGTACATCAGTTTATTAAAATTCTCTTTTTCACTGGTGCTTTTAAATGCTGTTTCAACTGGAACAAAAAAACCTGGCATAATTTAAGTTCACTTAAAGAAATTATATATTTATTATTTTAATTAATCAGTGGAGTTATTATATTTTCCTTATTTTTCACTGTTTTATTTTTGCTCTTCACTATGTGGGAGCCCTTGTGTTAGAATACACAATTTTATCAGCAGAGAAGCTTTTCTGAAAAAGCAGTAAGAGAAAATGAGACCCTAACACAGCAAATCTGCACTCAGCAGAGCTTTATTTAGTGCAATTAAAAGAGCCATCGTTTTTCTTACCACTGCTTGGTGGCAGGCATCAAGCTGCCACTTGCAGAGGTGCCAACAGCACGCGCCATTGACTACCCTTCCAGCAGATGTGTGATTTACCAGAGTACAGGACTGAATGAGGTGAAATGGAAACAAAAGCTGAGCAAAATAAGGGAAATCAACACTGACCTTTTGCACTGCTAAAGTCCTTGCAGTGAAAGGTGGGGACGACCCCCTGATCCACCCAGGGAGGGGACAGGTATGGCACTCTGGAAATGCATTAGAGGAGAAAAGAGCAGACTGCAAGCAGCAGTAGGAAATTCACTTTCAGGAGATTTATGAGCAGAGGTGTCCAGAAACCCAGTGAGGAGCCTCTTGAATGGCAGAGCTGTATTAGGAGAAGCTTATTCCCTCCCTCTTCCCCAGCATGGGCACACTGGGCAGGTGCTAGGACATTCTGATGTCTCGCCTTGATTTATTTATTTGATGAAAAATAATGAAACGGATGATTCTCAAGAGTCCTTGGAGATTCCATTAACTCTGCAAATTGAGCATATTGATAAGTTGGTGATTATTTTGAAATTAACTAGAGAAATTGAAAGAAAAATGATTGTAGGAAGGGCCTGTTTAATGTGCTGAGATTTTAAAATGTAGGTAATATTTCAAGTGTATCAAAATACAGTAAAAAGACCAGGGGTTAATTATACTGGCATGATAGTTGGAACCACATTATTATAATTCTCTTGGATAGCACTATGTAGCATATGGAGCAAATGAGGGGCCTCTGTGTGCATAATAAGTTCTGTATGGGGATAAGGTGAAGGAGCTAGAGCTCTCTTGTGTGTAAGAGGCACGAAATAAGGGGAAGAAAATGATTTAACTACTTGATGAACCAACTTTGTATGTAGACACACATTTGCAGTGCCCTATCTCTTAAATAGCAACATACATAAATTCACTCACTGCCATGATTCATCTTTACACGGCAAACACTACCTTAAACAGTCTAGAAAGCACATGCTGGAGAATTGGCTGTTCAAAGACATGCTCATATGGCATCAGAAACTTGGTATTTTGTGCTGTGCAGACCTGTTAAGTGTTTGCATTGCAAGCTTGCTTCTCTGCTACCATTTTTTTCTTTTGTTATTTCTGAACAGATTTTGATATTTTTAGTTCTCAAGTCACTGGAATTTTTAGTGTGTGCAGGGATCTGACTTGACTCCTAGAGAGTCATCTCAGTAATACAGACTGAAAGAAAACAAAAGACCTCCTTGAAGTTACTCCTCAATTTGAAAAGATTGTGCTGGTGGCTTTGAAGTGTGGGTATTTGCTTACCTCACTGAAAATTAATTTTAAGCATTTAACATTAATGTCTCAAAAAAATTTAAACCTCAAACTCAGACTAGGAGAAGAATTTTTAGATGACTAAAGTGAATCTAACCCAAAAGACTGATGCTTGTTTAAAAGTAGAAATTACACTGGACTGGGAATACAAAGAGAATTCACACAAAAAAGTAACCATAAAGTGAGTCATCAGCCTAGTTTACACTCGGTATAGTCTGTGCTGAGCAGAATCTTTAGTTCACAAAAAAATATTCTACTAATAAACAGTAAATTACTCAGAAGATAAGAAAAGTAGCCCATTTCTATAGGTGGAGCTCTGAATTAGGGTCTAATTCTACTTCTAGGCCAGCACATCTAAATATTTTTAAATCTTTCAGGGATTCAACCACATAATCAAATATTCCATGATATGAGATTCAGAAAATGGTGTGGAATTAAAGTAACAGAGGTCGCTTGGATTTTTTGCCATCTATAGAGTGAGTGATATTTTTTCTCTTATATTGTTTTAGCAGAATTGTTGCATGCACTAGCTAATTAGAGTAAGGTATAGAAAGGCAGTAAATGCAGTATTCACTGAAAATATTCACTGAGCTTTGCAAAACTAATATCTCATGCTCAGTTTATAGAATTTATAATGCATTTGGGACTATATTTCCACTTTTCTTTTAATATCTGCATTTACTTTCACCTCTAATGAATTGAGGATACCAATATTGATACTTTAACTGGTAAAAGTCTTCATTTACAGCATTTCTACTATAAAATAGAAAACAAATGAAAAAAGCACCAATGCTTCAGAAACCAAAATCTGTTACAAAAACTTGCTGTGTCACTGATGCCACTTCTAGGAATCTGCTATAATTGACTTAATCTTCCATTACCAACGAAACAAAAAGAGAACGTGGAGTTGTTTATAAGACTGTACTATATAAAGGAACCATTTTCAGCAGTTTATCAGAGTTATTTGGGCACATGAAACCAACTGCCATGAAAAGGCCAAACTATGAGGCACACAACTACTTCAGTAGGAGNCCTTGTTAGAAGACTTTACAGGCTCAAGAACTGACATTCTTTCTCCAAACCCAGCCCTGTCTCTTGTTAAGAGAACAAGGAAGTAGGTGATAAGGCATAGGGAATATGTTTTAAACATTTTATGGCTAATTATTGACAAAGTTGTCCAGCTGTTACAATAATGCAACATTATTTTGTGTAAATAGGTCATTACACTTAGGGTTGTAGCTACTGCATTGCATCAGTAGTCAAATATGGCGTCCACTGGAAATACTATAGTGAATTCCATAACAGATGGACAAATAAATTAGAGATTAGAAAATAAACAGGTAAAAAATCCAAACCCGTTAGGCTAGATGAAGAGAAGGATGAAAAGTAACTTGGTCACAGTATGTACACAGTTAGGTTTGGAATAATTAGGCAAGGGCATTTCAGCCTTACTGACAAATGTATATTTATCTAACCTCAACTTTCAGCCAGTGTCTGGAAGCTGTTCCTTATGTAAGTCAGAAACTGTCCAATGACTGGAAGCTGAAGTTAAACAAATCAATCTCAAAATAAGAAGTTACTTCTTAATAGAGAAAGCAACTAAAAAATAGAACCTGGTTTTGCTTCACATGACGATGGTGAATTCACCATTAGTTCAAATGCAGTTGTAAAACAGGCACACATTAATCCAGCTTCTGAAAGAAAATGTGCAGCCTGTGGGAAATGCTGAAGAGAGAGGACTGACAGGTATTTGCTACAGGCTCTCTAATGGATTCCTTGTTATTGCAAGGATACAAGGCATTAATGGAAACTTTAGTCTGTCTTGTTCCTCTGAAGTGCTTTCATCTTACTCAAGCTCTCCGGCACGAGTAGATAGGAATAAGAGGATGAAACTCAGTGGCTTCAGAGTATTGAGGTTAGAGTACATCCCCCCGGACTTGCAAGCAGTGAAATGATGGATGTGAGAGATCTGCAGCAGATTTACAGGGAGTCCCTTTATGCCTGAGTCTTTGCACAAACCACAGGGTACCCAGCTCCAGCTGGCAGTGTTGCTGGATATCACTTGGGCCGTGCGGGTGGAGCTATATTCTGGGGTGCCTAAGTTTGTACCAAGTTTACATGTCATTAGGTGACCTACCACTCTGCTGACAAGCTTCACATGGGTGTTCCAGTCAGAAACACCCTTAGGGATTCAGGAGGCACATTTTCCTGGAGATGAAAACAAGGATAAAAATGAAAGCAAGGGATTGGGGAAAGGAAGTTGAAGTTTGTTCTGTTTCAGCAACTGGAGGCCAAAAGGGAGGCACCCCTATTACATTCGGCAAGACCAGTGCTTAGATAAGCAAAGGAAATGGGGGAAAAAAACAGATGTGAAGTGCCTTTCCCCGGATCACACAGCTGGCCAGCTGGGAGCCCATCCGGAGCCTATGAATCCTCCAGCATTTCTGGTGCAAGCCATTGAGTTGAAATATATTTATAGTTTTGACTCTTGCAAACAGAAGTAGTCAAGGGGAAAATGTCATCATTTGCATCAGCTAATTTCTATGTCTGCATAAAACAAGTATTAGAGACCTCAGGAAGGACATCCTGACCATTACTAATTTTCAGTAATGGTACAGTAATGACCAGTAAATACAGGAAAATAATTGATAGCATTTTTTCATATTACAGTTTTGCCTTCCCTGTCTCTGGTGTCTTTTGTTTGATTCTTAGTGTAAATAAGTGGTTGTGTTGTCTAAAGCATATACCCTGTTTATTGGGTGGGAGTATAAAACAAGGCTCCCAATGTCTGATCAGGACCTCCTTGCTCTTCTTCCTCCTTATCAATGAAAACATTGGGAAAAAAAAAAAAAAGTCAATACCAACAAAAGTAGAATCCAACAGAGAGAATGTATTCAGTGAACCTCTGTACCCTTCCTGTACATCCTGCTGTAAGTCACATACAAGAACATTTGTAACACATGCCTCTAGCCAAGGGTAGTGACTGGCAGGCATTCCCAGTGTGTTGCAATGGGCTACAGCTCCCTGGAAAAGTGAGATTTCATCTTCACAGCTGTGCTGAGCCAAAGAGGGAGCTGGAACAAGAAATGCTACCAGCCACTCTGAACTCCTCTGCTTTGGCATGGTAACATACTAGCTCAAGGTATTGTGAAAATATTACTTTTATGTAAAAAAAGCTTGGTAATTTGGCTAGAATAATAGGGAACATGACACTGTCTCACTATCTTTCCTCTCATTATTTTCAAAAACCTCATTTTGGAGAACCAGAAAGACAAGTTTAACTTAAACTGTGTGCATTCTGCTATACAGTCTTGTCAGGCACTCAAGCCTTGAGGACAGTCAGCTCCTTGGTTTTCCAGAGGTACATTTTAACTCTACTATTCAGCTTCAGCAAGGACCGTCCATATCCACAGAAAATCCAGCTGACTTGATCCATACCACCACCTTTCTCTGACAGAAGAGGGAAGTTTACTTTTCAGCCTGTGTTAGCATATTATTTTACCAGCTTCTCAACTCCTGTGCTGTCACAAATTTAGTACCAAATCATGCTTGATGCACCTACAGAAATGAGCTCTGCTTCCTAGAAGCAATGAGGGCAGCTGAAACTTCAGTGTGGGAAGGGGACTTCCCATTTCTGTGTTGCTGCCTGTTGTTGCCCTGGTTGCTCCTACTTGGCTTTGTCCTGGCAGGCTGTGCTGGGCTGCGTTGGGCTGTGCTGGGCCGGTGTGGGCTTTAGGGAAGTAGGCTGCATTCCCACATGCCCAACCCCTTCCCACCTGCTGTCCACCCACTGCACTGCAGGAGCCTGTAGGAAACTCCAGAAAAGGTATTAATAGGCTATCTCAGAGTTAGGGTGAACAGACAAGCACACATACTGCTTAAATTAGTGTGCTATATTTACAGCAATAGTTGCAAGTTGCAGTCACTGGAAGCCTCTTGAAAAGATATGTGGCCTGTGTGCCCACGATAAATCATTATTTCTTTCCCTGAAGTTATAAGCATGGGCACCCACAGTAATGAGTTATGAGACATTTTAAACTAAGATTATATCTGTGCTTCTTTTTAAGGATGTGGTATATAACTCTGACTGATCTCAGTAGGAGATTAGATAGAACAAAGGAAAATATTCTAAAAATTCCTAATAAAGTCATCTCTTAGTCATGAAATCAGCACATAAGCAGGTCTAACAGAACTTTTCTTTTTCATACGTGTCATGAAAATAAATTATGTTAAATGAAACAAGTGGAAATAGATAATGAGAATTCAGCATGGAAGTAATTTCAAACTTTTTTTTCTGATTCTCACAAAAGCAAAACTCTTCTAGTTTTACTCTATTTTGCATACCAGTTCTAGAATCTCAGTGAACTTGTGTGTTTAGAATTAGCTAAAGGAATGCGGTCTCTGCTCTTCTTACCAGTATCCCAACTTGCAAACTTTGCTGGTTCCATGGCACTGTGGTGAAAGTACCATGTACACAGGTATCTGCCTGTGAGGAGATACCATCTGTCAGATAAAACCTCAGTATTACTCTTCAATACTTGTTCAATAACCAGATCTGGAGGATTTGTTTCTTGACACATAAATAAGTTCATAGAGGAAATGGCCACCTTTGGATCATGGATAGAAAATAGATTACTTGAGGCAACCTTTGACCATACATAAAGTACAGATAAAGGAGAGTAAATGAAAATTAGGCTAGAATGGTTGATAACTTTCAGTTTGGAAACTCTCAGCTCTTTTTGTTTTTACAGCTGCAACTGGAATGCCAGAAAATAACTTCTCAGTTCTGCAACATTCTTCATCTGGGCATCTCAAGATTCCATTTCATGGTGTAGAAACAAGCTGAAATGGTGACACTTCATGGGATGGTAAACTGAGCTCCAGAAACTTAGACAAATTTTGATTTTTCAGTCTTTGGCAAGATGTGAAAACAGAATATAATGTCCTCATATGTAATTTCCTGCTTCTGTAAGCTTGGCCTTTGTCAATATAAACCAAGAGAAATCTAAGCCCAAATTTCCTCCCACCAAAGACCATGAGCTTATCTGAGAGCAGATTATGCTGCTGTTCTTTTTATAAGAAATAGCTCAGGCCACACCTTAATACCAGGCAATGAACATTTGTGGCATTTGAGCAATTGATTTCCCAGACAACATTTCTTATGGTGACTGGCAGAGGATGTTGTGTGGATTTTCTTTCTCTCCTCGTCTTCCTCCACTCTCCACCCCCACTGCTGGGATTGCTGCTGTGTCTTTATCATACTTTGTATGATGGCATGTCTACTTTGGGAAATGATGATTCCAGTGTGGGTGGATGGAAAGAGATCTGCCAGAGGGTGCAAATTTCAAATTGCTGCCACAGATACACCCTTCTGTGCTGTCTTCTTAAGATACCAGAAAAAGTCTCTAAGGAATGCCTGGGGCTTGACTCTTGATGTAAAGATAGACACCATGCATTTTTCTTTCAATATTAAAGAAATAGACAACATAAATAGAACTAGTGAACTCAGATTGCCTTAATCACTTTTTCTTGGAGGTGGCTATTACGAAATCCTTACTGGAAATAATGCAATACTTGTATATGTGTTTCATTATTGGGCTTGGAAAATTGTTTAAAATGCTGTTTCCAAGTTAAAGTGACTCAGCATTGGTGATTTTTACACTAAAGTCAGACCATGATTTTAAAATACTGAGAAGCACAATGTATAGAAAATATTCCAAAGTAGGGTGTAATTCTTACAACTGTAAATGTTTTGTTATGTGAAACAGATGAAATAGAAACATCAGGGAAGTAGAAAACTTGTGCCTAAAATAATGTTAGCAATTATATACCATATCTACCTCAGCAAATAACATGCTTTTCTCAAATTAGAAGAGTGCCTGTATCTGGCTGGGTAAACTGATTACTCTGGTTCAGTTTCTGGTTCCCTGTATATCTGTCCTTATTAAAAGGAAGTGCAGAAGTTCAGCTGTGCTGCAGCGTGTGCTGCTGACTCTGTTTCAAGAGCAGGGCTGGAGAGAGATGATACAAGGAGGAAAACAAAGGTTTCAGAGACAGAGTATAATAAAGTATTAACTCAAGAAGTCTCTTGCTTAGGAAATATTTTGCATAGATTAAAAAAAAAAAAATTTACATCCTTACTTAAAGTTTCTTTTCCCTCAGTGTGGTGTGTACTCTCAAGTGGATGTTTCACTGGAGTTCTGAGTAGCTTACAATGTCTGTGTGGATTTAACATTTTGTACATGAAAACCTTTGGCTGATGTAACTGCTTCATCTTCCTTGAAGAATGAGACCACTAGATCTAGTCTGCTTTCCATTAGCTACATGTGTTAGTTAGCTTTCCATTAGATACATGTGTCTGTTACCTAACACAGTACTTATAAGAAAACTCAGCTAACTCATAGTTTCTGTTCATCAGAGCAAGATGCAAACACTGAGAGAATAAACTGGTCTGTTTGCGTGTTCTGAGTCCTATTGCACATGCAGGCTGTATCCCTTGGATTCATCAGACTTCTTTTCTATGGGCATTAACTTGTATTATGCCTGCCTGCCAATAGTCACATTCAATCACTACAAATGCATAATGATTAGAAATTATAGGACTTGTTAATAATAATATAGATGCAGTCGGTTTCACAAATAACTGCTCGGAGTAGAGCACAGTGGTCTATATCAGTGCATGTATTTAATACAGGCAAAAAAACCAAATTATCTATGTCAGGGATTTTAAAATAGCATGGTTCTATGAAGAAATCATAGAAATAAGATTCACAAAAGCTTAGGCAGTACTACCCTCTTGTTTCTTAGCTGAATTAGTGCTACATGCTGGTTAGTGTGAAAGAGGGATAAGCTGTATTATTTTCCTTCTTAAAGAACCCAGGTTCCTTTGCTATGGGGATCCTTTCCAAGCTGTGTTAGACTCCAGGAAGTCTCAAACAAGTTTAAAATCCATATTCAAGTAAAAATGGTGTTCCCTTGTCAAAGAAAATAGCCAGATTCTGAAACTGTGTTTGGTTTTATGTGAACAATTTATTAAGCATATGTATGAAGACCTAATGTTTTACTGCCACTTCTTTTTGTTTTTTGTTTTACCCCATTGACCTAGAGGTATTTATATAACTATTCATTCTTACACGGTCAAAAAAAGCCCACAAACAAACAAGCAAAACACCAAAACCAAAAAACCCAGAAAACCCAGAAAACCCAAAAAACTAACCAGGCAACCAATCAACAAAGCAAGCAAGCAATCAAAAAATCCCAAATCACCAAAACCCAACCAAACAAGAAACCAACCCTCAACAACAACAACAACAAACCAAAAACTAAAGCTAAACAAAACCCAAAAAACCCCAAACAAAACAAACAAAAAACAACAACAACAAAAAAACCCCAAACCAAACGCCATACAAAAAAAAGGAAGAAAAAAAAACCAGCCAAAGAAAGTCCACCCCCACAAAAAAAAAAACCCAAAAAACCAAAACACCAAAAAAATATAAACCTTAAAATAGAAAATTAGCATGATGTGACATACAGAGTTATAATCACAACATTGTTACAAGTGTTACAGGTGTATCTTTGGCTATGGAGATATGTCCTCTTTTATACCTATTTGTACAATTGAAGATAGTGCTGCTAATAGACATCCTAATGGAAAAATCACATTAAACAAAGTCAGACCATTTAGCTCTTACAAACCACTTAGCTCTTACTATCTTCACTGGAAAAGAAGCACAGATATTGAAAATTGAGAATTGTCTATGGTTTGTATTAGTAAAAAAATATTAAGAATATGAATATTACCCTTCTGATTTTCACAGTCATGAGGGCAAAACTTTCGAGGTGGGGTCAGGACAAATACAAGTTGGTGACATACTGGCAGTAAAAGGGAAAAGAAAAAAGGATAAGCAGAGAACGAATGAGCTGTGTATATTTTAAGTGATTATTTATTTGTGATTTTGCACCATTGTTGAGGTAAGATCTTATTAACATTATTCCTCTACCAATAAAGCTCTGTGTATAGAAGGAATATATCTATTCATCATATCTTTCAATTTGTGTGCCTATGTAATATATGTTTGATAAAGATATAGAGAACTTATCTCCCTATATGTTGACTCATATATGTTTGCATGTATATATATGCATACAACAATAAAGACAAATATATTTAAACTGTAAGAATCAGACTTGACAGCGTCAGTGATACAACACAGCTGTTTTGAAGTGGTTAGCTCACCACTTATCTATTACAGCCAGGAACAATATCATTAGGAACAATATTATTGTATTATAGTCGCTCTAGATTTTCCAAGTAGGAAAAAAAAAAAAAAGGGAAAAAAAGAGGCAGATGCAAGTGGATGCTGTTTAGGGATGACAAAATGTATGACATTTTTTAAACATGACACATTGTAGCTGAATTCTCAGTGGAATGAGGAAACAAAGCTATTGACTCTTAGTGTCCCAACACAAACAAGTGCAAAATGTTTGTTTTCCAGAAACAGTGTCTGGTCTTCATTGATCAGTGTGCTGCTAAAGTGTCCTGCTCCTCTTGCTACATGAACTGTGAAAGCAACCTGCTGCAGTGTTTCCTCACTAGTGTTTAGAAGTTCTCATCTTGGTAGACTCAAATTTGAAGATTTTGGCACATCTCTAAGCAAACAAGCCTATATCTAGTCCATTTAAGCAAAACACAGGACACTGGAAAAGTCCAATGGACAATTCATATGCGTGTAGAGCCCTTTTGAAAGATTTCAATAGGTGTTTGTGTATCTTCTTACTAAAAACATTTTGAAAGCCACTGCCTTTGAAACAGATAGCCCAAGGTTGATGGAGTTAAAGCTACTTTAATTCTTAAAAATATTTACTATTGATACAAGAAAACACCAGTTTTTTGAGAAGTCACCTGAGTTTGGGACCATAAATCTTCACATGTCCTTGAATCTTAAGTTAGTGAACTATCTCCTTATGGGAACTTTAACCACAATAAAATGTGAATCAAGGAGCAACATTGAAGCGCTTTTGCACCCTCATACTCAGAAGCTTTTGAATAATTAGATTTTCTCAAAATTTCCTGAGTCTGTAATAAGTATACTACTACAATATACTGACAAAATTAAAAAACCTATAATATCATATATTCTTACCATTGGAAAAAAAATCAGTTATTACAGTTGGCAAATTATTGTTTATCAGACATCCACAGTGTATGAGTCTATGTGAGCTGCTTGCCTTGTGCCTGCTGCAGTTGTAAAATAAAATCTATTAGCATAAAACTCCTCTTTGGTTTCACTCTGTTTTTGCAAGAAGGCAAAACATGCAGATGAGCCATTATAGCACCTTGGTTGACAAGTGGTAACTTAGTTCTTACAACTGAATTGTTCACAATGCTTACGTCTCTAACAAAACCTTTTCTGCTACAAACGTACATTTTTTTTTTTTCAGCAAAGAATTATGTTCCTGAAATTTTAATCTTCATCCAGTGAAAAAGAAGGAAGAGCTTCCTACCTATTTATGGAAGTATGCTAAGTATTGCTTTTTCTTTTTCACCTGAAAGCTGAGCTCCTGAGAATGCTTAAGAAAACAGATTTTAAAAATATGGTAAAATTTCACAGTCCCAACCAAGACTTTCTCTCATAACATTAGTTACAGCAGTGTACAAGGTGAGATGCTTAGGACTCTGGTACAGAGTTTGTTTTTTTGCTGAAATCCAGTGACATAACTATATATTACACAACTGCCGCAACACGGCACGAAAGAACCTCATGAGGACACGGTCATGAGCAAAGCAGGAAAAGCCCAAGTGTATTTACAAAACTCAATTTTATACATTTCCAAGGGTGCCTGTGGATTGGAGGATGAATTCCCACCTCCCAAACCACACTGGTCAAGACAACTATCAATCAACTTTCTCCTCCTACCTAAAAATACGTAAACAACGAAGGACAGTTAGGAAAACAAAGCTATTGCTTATAGTAAAAAGTGTGGAAAAGTAAAAATTCTGACTCCAACATGAAAGACAAATCAGAAGGCCTAGAAAAATCCTCAAAACCAGGGTGACACACAACCAAAAGATAGACATAGCACATTAAATCCTTCTTGCACTAGACAGCTACAGACACTGACCCACAGAATCTTCTCCCCTGAGACACCTTTACTGAAAGCATGGCAGAAGTACTACAAGAATGTCGGCTAGCTACCACGTTCTGCCACTACAGATGTGTCTGGATGTCACTGGGCTGTCAGCTGACCTGATAGCCCTGTTCTGCTCACCTTGATTGAGGGTCTGAGGAGGTCAGTGAACCTCACTGGGTGTCCTGCCAGCCTCCTGGTGCCTTGCTGTTGTAGGGAAGCCCTACCCCTATTCCTCCTGGACAGGACTCTCTTCTGCAGTAGAAATCATTTTTATTCTGTTCTGCATTGTGAACTTAACAATTATTCATGAATTAAGTTACTGTAATAGCAAATTTCTTTATGTAGGCCAGATCTAAATGAATTTCCTGTTTTCAGAATTGGAGATTTGATAGAGGTCACCATCTATAATCTGGAAAATCCTTTGCAGTAGGGATG
The DNA here is from genome assembly GCA_013397195.1 of Hylia prasina. NCBI lineage: Eukaryota > Metazoa > Chordata > Aves > Passeriformes > Sylviidae > Hylia > Hylia prasina. Next base: position 382,164 of record VYXD01013259.1, on the reverse strand, counting down.
TAACATGTAGAGAATTAACAGTAGCATTGTGTGAAGCATTTGCAATGAAGCTAGACAGTACAAGATTGACCTCTTTAGGGGTTTCATTACAAACTGAGAAAAGGAGACTTGTGCTGCCAAGAGTTTTTTAGTGTTTGCTGGTGATACAGGTCAACCTTGACACCTTGTGTTTTGCTTTGCAAGTCAAGCAGTGTTTGCAAGTTCTTGTGGTTTTTATGCCACATCTGATACAATATTTTGTTACTACATTTTGGTTTGTATTTCTGAATGGACTTCAACTAAGGGCTTAGGAAAGAGAAAGTGCATTTAAATAGCTTGAAATTGAAGGAAAAATTGTCAGGAGTATCAATGAAGAAATATCAGAACATTTCCCATAAATAGAACAAACCCCAGTATTTTACCAAAGACAGCAAGTGGGATAGCCCAGGTGTCTGTTAATCTGTTGTCTGATATCAGTGAGAGGAGAATAATAGAAAGGATTGTATGTAATTCAAGTGAAAAAGAATCAAAGGATCAGAATATATTTAATGCCAGACAACAGGATCTAATAGAAAATGTCTTGTCATAAAATCCTGAATTCATTTTTTGATGAGAATTCAAGTTTGATTCACAAAGAACCTATGTAGATGCAACATTCTTAGAGTTATGCCAGGATTTTACCTCCTGGGGTAAAAGGAATAAAGCACTGAATTATGCCAAGAAGGCACATGGAAATTAATTCATAATTGGTGGACACTCAGTGTCAATTGGACATCAACAAATTGACATTCGATCTGGACAGGCTGAACTGATGGGCTGAGACCATCTATGTGAGATTCAATAAGACCAAGTGCCGGCTCCTGCCCTTGGTCACAGCAACCCCAGACAGCGCTCCAGGCTGGGAGCAGAATGGCTGGAAAACTGCTGAGTGGAAAAGGACCTGAAGGTGCTGGTTGGCAGTCAGTTCAGCATGAGCCAATGTGTGCCCGAGAAGGCCAACAGCATCCTAGCTTCTCTCAAAAATACTATGGCCAGTGATTGTCCCCTGTACTCTGCACTGGTGAGGCTACCCTGAATCCTGTGCAGTTCTGGCACCTCACTAAAGAAAGACATTGAGGGGCTGGAGCGAGCCCAGAGAAGAGTGACAGAGCTGGTGAAGGGTCTGGAGCACGAGTCCTATGAAGAGTGGCTGATGGAGCTGGGAGTGCTTAGCCTGGAGAAAAGAAGGCTTGGGGGTGACCGTACTGCTCTCTACAATTACCTGAAAGGACGCTGTAGCCAGGTGGGGGTTGGTCTCTTCTCCCAGTCAACCAGCAATGGGACAAGAGGCCTTAAACTGTGTCAGTGGAAGTTCATGCTGGACATCAGGAAGAATTTCTTCAATGAAAGAGTTAAGCTTTGAAACGGGCTGCCCAAGGTGGTGGTGGAGTCACCATCCCTGAGGATAATGAAGTGACAGGACATGACACTTAGTGCTCTGGTTTAGTTGACAAGCTGGTGTTTGTTCAAAGGTTGGACTTGATAATCTTGGAGGACTTTTCCAACCTTAATGATTCAATGATTCTGTCCATAGCATTTGTGAAAGTAGCTCTCTATAGTGACCCATCATCAAAGAGAGAGCTAACTGGAAGAGTTTGCCAGATCAGTGTCAAACCTGTTTCTATACAAAAACTTTGCCAGTAATGCTAAATGTACAAATAATAGTGATAAAATTTTCCACAAAGATTAGTGGAATAATAAATAAAATTGGAACAAGGAATTCAAAAGGAAACATCTGCTCTGCAAGACCCATGGTTCTGAGTAGCTTACTTAAAGCAAGACTCAGAGTGGGTTGATTTTATTGCAAATGAATATTCATGGGAAGAAGATGATCAATCCTGAAAGATAGTTTAACCAGGGGAAAAGAGTAAAATAAAAATCAGTGATAGAGCATTTTAAGTCAAGCAAATTTGCATTAGAAAAATTAGACAAAAACCCTGATTATTTGGGTAGTCCTGTCCCTTTTGTTTACATGTATATGTGAGAAGACCAACATGAATTATTCCTAATGCAGCATTCATGGCAGCTCCATGACCTCCTTAATCTGGTACACTGCCTTAATTATACGTCTTCAGGGAATGAATTACACCTGAAGTTTTTTCAGCACCTTATTCAATTTTTACATTCAGCACGGTCAATGTCCTTTAAGCTTTTCAGTCACAAACAGTTATTTACAGCCAGCTATGCCACCCTTTCACCTGTTCTTACTTGTCTTAGCCTGTTACATGAGGATACAGAATATTTAAGAAATATTGATAGAAACCTAGGTTTAAAATGCTTTTGAAGCACTGTTGAGTCCTTTTTTCCTTACATTGATATAACTGTTTTCCTTCTACTGCCATCAGTGGAGAAAACTTGTTAAAATAAAATTTTAAAAGATTGGCTTTAAAATTCTTGAAAGTTGGATAAGGACTTTGACATAGCACCTGTAGCAGCTAAGGTAATTTTTCTTTATTAATTTTTAAACAAGAGATTATTTCATTCTGCGATACATGAGGACACTGTCTTCAAGACCTTGAAAAAATTGAATGTTGGGTCTCATTGGTAGTGTCAGGCAGTAAGATAATGATTTGAGAAGTAACTCATGAATGAGAATAATTTTAAAGTAATTCCTTTGTTTTATATTTTAGAGGTTATTATGAACAAAGAAAATGTGCAAACTCTGTCTTTCCCCAAATGTATCAATATTAGAATAGGAGAGTGCTTTGCAATTTAAACTAGAATAATTGCTCTAGTAGACCATGAAGCTGTAGTAGAGACCTAGTCTCAGCTCAACTTTTATTGAATCCTGATTTTTTTAGCTGCAAGGAGACCTCAAATCCAATACTGATTGCAGTCCAATAACCTTTGGACCCCCAAAGTCTCTTCAGGTCAGCAATACAGTATATTACTGTAGTAAAATAAGAGTCAGCACAGAGAGGAAGTGTTCCCTCTCATCTGTCACTGCTACTCTGCTGGTTGTGTCTTCAGAGAGTGGGGAAATGAGCCTCTTCATTCTGAGCATAACTACTTCACATACATCATGATAAAAGCATGGACAAATTTGCTCTTTTGAAATACAATGCAAAATTTTATTTTATATTTCATCTCTATTAGCTATAAGGAAAAAAGCGCCGATACCCAAACTGAACAAAAGCCAAACCATGTAAGGAAAGCCAATATGTTAAAAAGAACTAGTTATTTTTCTGGACTAATATCCCTTAAAGCAGCCTAATCTTCAAATACATGTTGCTCAGTTTGGTCTGAAACTCAGGAGTCTTTATAGTCTGTCCTCTGTAGGTTCAAAAATGGAGGCAGCCAGAACTGTTAAGAATCCCAAAAATGTAAGTCAAGAGGTTTATATCATATGAAGTTGAAGATTCATTCTCAAATCTTGATAATAATTATTATTAATCGGGATGATGAAATCATTGAAATATCTATGTCATACCATTTGTTTAACAAGGCAGTTTAGGAATGCTGCCATCTGTTATTATGTTCTACAGTGATTAGAGACAGACAAAACTGAAGTCCTCCATTTCAGCAGACTGCAGATCATGAATATAAGTCATCAAAAGATACTGAGCAAAAAATTCTGCAGTAATGGAAAGAAACTACTATATTTGAGTAAATAATTGTACAGCATCTCACCACTAAATGTCTAACTACAGAATATAAAAAAGAATCTAATGAACAAATGCCTCACTTACGGCAGTGCCTTACAAACTTGTGACAGAGTTATGGGGAGATATAACAGTATAATATTGTTAAAAAAAAAAAAAAAGAAAAACGTAAAGGAAAAAAAATTTTTAAAATAATTTCATTTCTAGCAAGCTACTCAGAGAGTTTTCCCCTTACCTATCTGACTGTTCTCTCTTAATTGAACCATGGCATATATGAATGGAGAAGTAGTGCATTTCTAGTTTAAATCTCAGCCAGGGAAGTTCTAGCCTGCAGTTAAGTTCTTCTCTGAGATGTTTTTCACCTACAACAGAGTGGAAATGCATGGCTAAGGCTCAGCCCAGTCCTCAGGAAGGCTTAGGGCTCAGAATGAGGTCACACCCAGACCTTCAGTAGGAGTGGGGCTAAAAAGGGGTCAGCTGCAATCTGTTTTCTACACATTTTTGTGTGTCTTTTTTCCTCATCCCACAGAGTCAAACTCAGCAAACCCTTCCCAGGTCTGCACAATAAGGCTTCATCCCCCAGCGGTGCTGTGTCCTCTGCACCCAGGAGTGCTAAAGGTGCTCAGCTCTATCCTGTTCCCTACAGTCCCAACAGAGACAGAGCAGCAGAGCTGAAGATCACTGGCCACAATTTTTGTTTAGATAAAGTAGTGCATGGTATCATTGTGCTGGTGAACTACTAATTTTGCATTAGAGGCCTGTTTCTCCCATCATTCACAGTGACTGCCCTGGGAACTCCATTGCTGTCACTACATCACCTTTGTTCCATCCGGCACTGGAATCTAAACCTGAACCAGCTACACTGCCTAGTGCAAAGAAAGATTCAAACCATAGCAGGTTTAGAGAATATTCCAAATGTATTTACCATCAGTGATTTAGATTTTCAGAGCATGTGAACTTCTCATGAAAATAGCATGGTTTTGTAACAATCTTTTAAATTTAAAATGCCACCACCCCTGAAATGCAGCCTTTCCTCATTTAAGACAATATTTACATGAAATTCCCCATATGACAATGTGTTAGTGCCATCTGGGAGACTTTGCTTCTGGAATAAGGCTAGACGGTACCTAGGCACCAGCTTTTGGGGCAAACACAAAGAATAATATCAGGCTTATTGTTTCATTTTATGCAGTGCTCAAAAATGAGAGTCACTGCAACTGTAAGTGCTCAGTTTGAAGAGTCTCTACCTGTTTGGCAAGACCCTATTATGTTCCAAATACATTGTTGGCCTGGTCATAGTCTCTTGATAATGAACTGCATAAAGCAAGGATTAATTCATTGTTAACTGCTTTATCTCAAACTATGCAGACATTGCAAATTCATTTGCATTTCAAAGCAGGGATTTGCTCAAAATATTCCGATTGGCTTGAGAACACCTGCTTTTCAGATGTAGCAAATAAAGTACACACTATTTCTGAAACGCAAATTTCAATCTTATAATGAAATTCAGTATATCAGAAACAGAAGGATGGAAAAAGGCAATAGTAAATAACATCAGTTTTGAAATGTGTAAGCAGCATTCTAGAGATATTTTTTTTTCCCCTGTACTAATGCACAACTATATATTGGAGACTGAGGGTTTTGCCAGGCCTGAAGTCCCTTCAGCAACAAGACAGAGGCATCAGCAAGAGGAGAGAAGCATGGGGTTTGCAGCGCCCTCACATGACTGGCACCTCATTGAGGAGCTGCCCAAAGAGCAGCTGCAGAGAAGAGTAAATGAGCTGCCTGGCATCTCCTCATCTTCCTCGCACATGAAGACAGCACGTTAAAGGAATAAGAAAAAAAATGTAAACAGTATGTCAAGCAGTGCCAGAAGAAATGTAGAAAACAGCTGAAAACATTAAAGCCTTCTACATGGTATGCATAGGAAGCACAGAGGGAAGGAGGGCCAGGGCATCTGGAAATGATCTGAGTGAATTTTTAAAAGCCTGTAAGTAACCATCAGGAAATGTTTGACTCAAAAATGTAGAATGACACAGTGGGTATTGCATTTTTCAAGAATCCGGAAAACTTAAATTCTGTCTTTTATTTCATTGAATATTGATATATAAATAAAATTATCCAAGTCATATATTTTCACTATGGAAAAAAAATAGTTTTTTTTTACTTATGTGCAATTTTATTTAATTTGTATATGTGTATTGGAAGGGGCACACGATGACTCAACACCAAGAGGTGATTGTATCTCTGATATTCTGTCTGTCTTTTGGAGACATTGCTTAACTTTTGCAGTTAACTAACATGCTTAATTTACCTCCTTCTGAAGCAGGGATATTTATCTCAAGAAGAAAACCAAAACTTCACCATTTATGTTTAATGAATACTTTGATAGGAGGTATTACATGTATATACACTTCTGCGAGTAGAGGCTGAACAACAATGTTACAACACTCACTGCCAACCAAAAGAAGCTGCCCACAGTGCATCTGGGAAGCCACAATGTAGTGGTTTCATGTTCGCCTGTCCTTGTTTGCCAAATTTAGTGTAGTGTTTTAAGTGTTTTTTCTGCTGTGAGATAGGATTAGGAGAAAAGCAAGCAGGCTGGACTTAAAGGTACAATGATGAATTTATTAACACACACTAAAAGGAGAAAAAAAGAATTGTAATGAAACTTTCAAAACACTATTCTTCCCCCCACAAGTGTTCACTGTCCCACAAATAACATAAAAAGACAAAACCTGTGATTTTCAGTCAGTTTCCCCATTTGGAAATAATCTTTCATCAGTTCTTTAGGAGAGGAGTCTTTCTTAGAGTCCCATGGAGACAGTGCTCTGGTGGCTCCCATGTCATGTCCCATGCAGCCACCCAAAAGAAACCTCTGCACACTGTGAAATCCTACCCTTTAGCAGCCTTTCCCATGGCTTCATATGGGTCTATCAGCTTATTAGGAGTACTGTTTAACAATGCCTCTTCTAGTAAAAAACAAAAATTCTCTTCTTCCATCTCTAAAATCCTCTTCATATCTAAAATTAGAGATCTCCTTTTTCCTTAGGAGCAAAGGGCTTCGTATCACTTTTCTTCCTCTATTCAAAATTCTCCATTAAATTTCAATTATATCAGTCTACAACTTTTAACTAGAGCCATGCATCCCCCCCAAATAGCATTTATTTCCTGTAACATACAGGAAATAGTCCCTTCTCCATGGTTTTACCAGAAAAGTCTAGCCAAATGAGGCCACCCCTCTTCCTTTGTCCTACTTAGGACTTCCACTGACTTCATGCTGTGTCTTCTGTACATTCAATCACTTTGTCCTTTTCCTTTTACTCAAAAGGAAGATTAGCATTTTAAAAAGTCTCATCTGTACCAGGAAAGAGTTAACATTCTCATCCAGTCTAGGATTTTCAAAACCTTGGGGATGGGGGAAGAGAACTTCACCAGGAGGGATCCTGGAGTGGCCTGGCTGCTGGATGTCTCCTGCCCCTGCCTTGGTGCCATCGGGGCAGTCCCGACCCAGGCAGGCCCGATCCAACCAGGCCTGTAGCTGTTATCGGGGGGCCCAGTGCACATCTCCCCCAGCTCAGGGTAGGCTCTAAAATTAGCTGATGTTAAGCTCCAGCCTCCCTCTCTCCTACTGGGAGCCGATGGGGCCCAGCCAGGCCAGGGCTGGCCCCCAAACCCAACATGGGGGAGCGGCGGGGCCTGGCCGACGTGGGCCGCTCCACAGAGCTGCCCTGACTCACTGTTACCTGCCAGCAAGCAGGAAGGAGGAAGGGCTGGCTTGGGCACAATCAGGATTTATATGGCTGTTTTCCAAAGTCGCATTCAGCGTCCTCAGTGGTCAAACAATATGTCAGTATCTAAAAGTGGCCTCTGATAGGTGCCTGCCCCTTCCAAAACAATTCTAAGGGCCTGACAGGGCAGTATCCCATATTCTCCTTTAACTGAAAATCAAACTGTGACATACACCAATGCTCGCACATGCAATGACATAATCCTTTGCAATAACTTTACTGAATTGAAGATAGTTGTCTCCAATAGTTTTCTTGCTTTCACATGTGAAAACCGTAAAGTATTTGACTGTGCCAACTTAAATACTGTACCAACATAAAGAGAGTAGAATTATAACACTTTTGAGGGGAACTTACCTTTGAACTGATTGTTCAAATCTAAGATTGTTCAAGAGACATTTCAGCCGATGCCTGGTTGGAAAGTTAAATCTTAAAAATGGACTTTGAAATATGAGATTTAAAAACTGAATTTTCCTGGCCATCAGGAAATTTTCCCTCATAGGGAAGTTCTCATGGGTTTCCTCCATTTGTTCCTCAAATTTTCACTTGGGTGACAAACTGGTGAGATTATTGCAGCTCCAGGAGAACAACTATGGATGTAGATTAGATTCCTCCCATCAAAAGTGGGTCCACAGGCACCTGCGTTGCAAGGACAGCCAGCTGTGGCTATCTGGAAGCCACAGGTCAGTTGTTTTTCTGCACAGCCCTCTGCAAGGGCCTTTATCTTTGGATATGAGACTGAGAGAATGAGCTGACCATTTCACATTGTTTCCCATAAATCACCTTACTGAGAGGCCCAAAATTTAATGTAGTGATTTAAAAACTATATTTCCATAAGTAATCCCACAACCACTTTGACTTTCTGAATTTGAAGGCACAGTAGCAGACAAACATGAAAAGAAATATGTCTGCAGTGAGGAAGTATAATTGTATTCTTTGGGGACATGGGGTTTGTTTGCTACTTTTTTTTCTTTAATAACATCAATTGTAGACAATTTCCTGAGGTCCCTAACAGAAGATATTATCCTGTGATCTGTGTTTCTATTAATAATGGCTAGAACTGGAGTTCTCAAAAAATATTTTCTGTCTTGTGGGGGCAAAATTAAATAAAAAACAAAAAGAAAGCAAAACAATTTCAATCTTAAAACTATGACAAAAGGGAGTTCGAATAACTTTTTATTATTTTTTTTCTAAACGATATGTAGGAAATAATTCAGGGTTAGTGGATAAAATCCAGTGAGACTAAACTTTTCTAAAAGTTTCACAGGTTAAAAATTTAATGTTCAGCATTGTTTTAAAAGGGAATCCATAGCCATTCCATTTTTTCAACAAAAATTTCTTTATCATTTGTCTTAACCTTCTGAAACTGGAAGATATATTTATTGGGATGAGATAGACTGTCCATCACATGAAGATTCCCCACGCAGTTTGGAGGCTTCTCTGAAAGACACGCTGCAGTTCACACAGGCATTGCTGCTAAAAAAGGAGTTACTGGGTGAGACTGTATTGACTGAGTCAAGCAGGTCAGACTACATAATTATAATGACACCTTTGGCCTTAAAAATCTATCTCTACCTGCATAAATAATGCATCAAGCATAATACATGATGCACAATAATTATATTATTAATTGTGTCTGATTTTCTTTACCTGTGCTAGTCTATACTTACTAAAGTTACTCCTTCTTAAAGGTATGATGTTTGGAAAATTGAGGATATCAAGAAAAATGTGACTCAATGTGTTGCACAGGATTCACATTCATGAGCTGGATGATAATTTTCTGACTGATCTTCTCTTTTTCACTTGTTTTTATCCTTTTTTTTAACCCCCAGCTGCTGAAAAGTAGAGACCAGGATCAACTAATAGAAATTTCTTCATGTAGAAGTTCTCATTTCTTTTCCTCTATTCCAGTCTTTCTCCAAGTTCTGATAGGGACTCAATGTTTACGCACCAATGTAATTACCCATGTCCTCAAAAGAGTTCAGAGCTCATTTAATCATGAAACACAAGAGTCAGACTTTCAAAAATGTTCTCTTTGCATAACTCATGTTATGCAAACCTTATCTTTATAGACACATCTGCGCTTTGAGTCCAGCAAGGGTGACTTAGGTTAAAAATGTAAGATGTGCCCAAAGTATGTATTGTGTGTTGGAACCAGGTGGGGCAGTGTTTCCCTTATCTTCTGCTAATGGCCCATCAATGCCTTGCCCCATGACTCATAGATAACTCCCTCTGGGAGCTGTCTCTGTTTAATGGGCCATCAAGGACCCATTACATGACTCATAGAATGATATCAGCCCATTGTGAGATGCTCCACCCAGGGGGAGGAGCCAAGCATTCCCACCTGCATATAATCCTGGGTTTGGGACAGCAGAGTCAACTTTTTCCCCCACTGGATTCACAGAGGACAAGAGCTACCAGACCTTTCTACAAGACCACTGCTTCGACAAGACCATTTCATCTGGACTGCTACTACCACCCTAACTAACAGGGTGTCAGGTTATATTCTGACTTTGTCAGTGGTATTTTATACTATTGAATTTATTTTATTTTACTTTATTTTACTTCTTTTCTTTTGCTCTTATTAAATTGTACTTCTGACTTGGAGTCTCTCACTGGTTTTGCTTTCAAACCAGCACAAAGGGTAAAAGGATTATAAAGACAGGAATTAAAAACATGGATGAAATGACACTAAGAAGAAATAACTATTTGTCAAGGTAGGGGAGGAAGAAAGTTCTGCAGGGAAACTTTCTGCTTTACCAGACTGAAACACAGAAACCAAGAGGTACAAAATGCACAAGAGCACTTTGCTAAGCCTTGTAGAGGCTGCTGTGAACATGAAGACTTGTTTGGGGCTCATTTTTCTGGGAAAAAAATGAGCAGTGCTTCAGAGGCATCCTCCAGACTCTTCTGATATGTCAAAGCCAGGTTTGGCATTATTATTACAGGTAAAATGAAGTAAGTCACAGGGAAAGGTTGGTCAACTCATGCAGTCAGAAATGGAAATCAATGGTTTTCATTAAAGATATTGATAAAGTTTAGGTAGATTTCAGTAGGAAGGAAGGAGGCCAGTGACCAGAATACTTCCATACATGCTTCAACAGAAATAACCCCTTGCAATAGATATTTTAATAGAAAATATATTAAACCAAATAGAAACACCAGCATGAAGAACCTCTTGGAAAAATGCAGGGAAAAAAAAATCTACTATAACTTTTTTCCTAAAAATCAGCCCACATCACAAAATCTTCTGCTAGAAAAACATAGAATTGCCACTCTCAGGAGAAAAAAAAAAAAAAAGCCTACAGACCAACACAAGCGAAACAAATAAAAACAAACCAACCCAAAAACCCATCAAAAATTAAAGGAGAGAAGGAATAGGCCATGCTGCCAGGAGGTATTAGGAGTTATAGGTGGAATCCTTAAATCTGTCAAGAGGGTGCTTTATGTACCAGAAGGGTGTTATATGGCATCTGGCATGTGGCCTTCCAATACAAGGAGGGTGCAATCCTGCTCCAGAAATGACATGAAAAGGTTTGACATTTATTTCACTGGAGTCTAGTACAAATCAAAGTCCAGATCTCCCCCATTCCACCCATAGAAATTAAGCACCAATCTCCAGTTAATGTCACAAAACCCAAAAGCTTCTCTGTGATGTTACTTAACCCTGGACACTTTTGAAATTTGTTGGAATCTTCCTGATCAACCAGAAAACTCCCAAGGTTCCTCAGTTTGTGTCCCTACATATTTTCAGGAGCACCTGGCTGGGGATTTGGCACTGATTCCTACTTCAGGGCCACTGTGATGAAAAGTTCAAGTTGAGAAGTGCCTGGGGCTGCAACTTTGTATAGTTTTTTGTTTAATTTGGTGGTGCAGATGGCTGAGGAAATTCCTCCTCCATCTGTCATTCTACCCCAGCTTTGTTTTCAGTCGCTCTCTTGCAACTGTCTGTGGGCTTTACTGTAAGTGGAACTTTTACAGTGACCCCTCTTTGGGAAAAAAAAAATAAATTAAAAAATAAGTGTTTCAATATAGCTCACTCTTGAGTCTGGCTTACAGCTTTGCTCCATGTGCAATTACATCAGAAAACTGGAGCAGGCAAAAGTCTATGATACTAAAACAAAAACACAGTGGCAAGAGGGAGGCAAGCATGGTCAACAGGTTTTGTCAGAGGAGGGGGACACAGCACAGGTCCCCTGAGGGACACAGCTCACTGGCTGTACCCTCAGGATGCCAAATTCCTGCTGTCAGTGCTGCAGGTGTTCTGACCCCAACCCACTTTTTGTGCAATAGTCATGAGGACCGATTTTGCAGCCAATTGGTATCTATGTGTAGGGTTTAGGCCTTGCCTAACATGATGGAACTTAAGCCGTATGTTTTGTAAAATACCAGAATAAGCAGGTGCAAGGTCATGTCCAACTTGTTGAACTGAAAGTTTAGTTGCTTCTGTTTTTTAATAATGTCTGTGTAGTGTGAAAGGGGGTTAAAAATGAAACTGTTGCCCAACCTGCTGGATCTGCAAAGATAATTTGATGGTGGAATTTTTATTTTTTTAAAAGCCCTGAGTTTTACCTCTGCAAATCATCAAAAAACAAATGCTGCTTTTTGAGCTATTTTGTCCTTGCAGAACTACTTTTATGGTAAAGTTTAACTCAACACTAAGATCAAATGTTGGTTTTGTCTCAGAGTTAGTTTTCTTCACAGTGTCTTGCATGAGGTTATGTGGTGGACTAGTGCTGAATACAGGATTGATAATACAGAGATGTTTTTGTAATTGCTGAGCAGGGCATTCATAGAGCCAAAGCCTTTTCTGCTTTTCATACTGCCATGCTGGTGAGGAGGCTGGGGGTGCCTGGGATGTTGGGAGGAGCTGGGACAGATCACCCAGACTGACCAAAGGGATATTTCATACTGGATGACATTGTGCTCAGTATATAAAGTGAGGGGAGGAAGGAGAAAGGGGGATGTGTGTAGTGATGGTGTTTTTCTTCTCAAATCACCGTTATAGCTGATGAGGCCCTGCTCTCCTGGAGAAGGCTGAACACCTGTCTCCCCATGGGAAGCAGGGAATTGACTTGTTGGCTTATGTGTGTGGCTTTTGCTTTCCCTGTTAAACTGTGTTTATCCCAACATATGAGTTTGCTAACTTTTACCTTTGCAGTTCTTTCCCCAAACCTCTGGTGGAGGAGTGAGTGAGCAGTTGCGTGGTGCTTGGCTACTGGCTGGAGTTAAACAGTGACAGAGCAGAATCACTATTTTTTATATCTGGAATATGAAAAAAGTTATATTTTAAAAATTAGGCTCATTACTGTAGTTCTGCCCTTCATATGGCAGCCAAAGATCTTAACAGCAGTAAAATATAAGACCACATGTGAGGCTTTCCTTACTGAAAACTCAAAAAAAATTGCTTATCCTTTTGGAGCACAAGAATTAATAGAAAGTGGGAAAGAGGAGCTGCAATGGCAATGCCTGCAGTCACGTTCTCTGGTGAGTTACACTATGCTAAACGCAGGCTATAAATGCCTTGCAGCAGACTGATTCAAATGTTTCCATGTACTGCTGCCTTCCAGGTGGATACTTTCTGGCACAAAAAGTAGGTTAGAATGAAAACAGATTTGAGGAGCATGGCCTTTGTGTTGAGCTGCACAGTTAAATGTGCCAAACTGTGCTTTCAGGCAAGTATTTTCAGGTCCAAGTTTGGGTCACTTCAAATGGTGATGGACTTGCAATTGGCATGAAAGATGCTGGCACAAGGCAGTAAGTGATAGCTAGAAATTAAATCAGGAGTTTTCTGTTTAGCAGAGGGAGCAGCACTTTATGGAAGAGTAGTCCACCTTAAGGATCAGAAGCAGCATTGTGTATCTCTGACAATTATCTCCTGTGTTTCAGCAGGGTAAGCCATGCAAACATCTCTGAATGGCATCTTGCTTGGTTTTGTTTTTTTTTTTTTTTTTTTCCTATGGTGTTTACCTAAGAGATATGATGCAGGATGAGAGCAGAGAAAGAGAGAAACAACCCTATTTTTGAAATAATTGAAAATCCCCAAAGCTCTTCAGGATATTGGGTGATGTTATCCGGGTGTGTTTGTCTGAGGGTAGTTGTTTTTCTCTGAGGAAGCAGGGAAGTTAATTAGACTTTACTAAAATAACAATGAAGATTTAAATCTCCTTACTTTGTTATTCATGAGCAAATAGACTGAAGATGGTTAAACCTGATTTCACTGGGGCAACTCACCCATGCATCTGGTAGCTTTTACTTCAGCAGATTCTTAACAGTTTTTCAGTTAAGGTTTTCATAATTCTGTCAGAGCCTGCTAGTCATCTGGATAATCTAATTGTTTATTTACATGTACATGTATGTACTTAGAAAATAATTAATTGACTGATGGAACTACTGTATGCATTTTTATTCTGTGAACATGCAACGATATTTTGATTTTAGTTATTTCAGATTGGTGTTAGATATTATAATACAGCCAAAGGTAACAGAAAGTACTATGCAGTATTTTATTGTTTTCTGTCACTTCCTGACTGAGCAGAATCTGATCCCAGCCTGAGAAGGAGCTCAAGGGTGACCTGCACAACATTTCCCACAGGACCAAAACCTGAGTCATGATATGAAGGTGGCAGAAAAGGTCCCTGCATCACAGAGGTACATTAAGAAAAGTCACATTAATTTCAAGCTAGGGTGATTTGCTGACTAATAAAGTCCTGCTTCATATATTCAGTGTCTAGAGGACAAAGTGCCACCAATGTACAAATTACACCTTTCTCTGGCTGACACACACAAACATAATCTGCTGGCTGCTGGTTTGGAGGAGCTCGTTACTGATGCTCATGCTAGTAACCAGCCAGTCAGAAAATATTCAGGGAAATATTTTTGTGTCAGAAAAGTGCTGATGCACTGCGGTGGATCCTCTTACAGGGAAATGCTGAGATAGACAGAAATTTCCATGAGAAGGGATGCTCAGATGCACTCTGCTGTCTTATCAAAGTCAAACATTAAGAGAGGGAGAAGCTTTGTCACATCACCCTCTCTCACCCTCAGGCCACAAGCTGACACCTTGCAAGCCCTTGTGTTTGCCCTGGCATCTGGGGACACAGCAAGGCCCTGGGACAGAGCAGGGCTTTACCTCCTCCATGGGTCTGCAGGGTCCATTCGAGGGCTTTCCCCCCAGGGCTGAGCTGCCTCCTGCACTCCCACACACTGACCTTGCTGGGGAGCCCAGTGGTATCCATGCAAAAATGTCCTGAATGTGGCGTAAGGAGGAGACCCATAACTTTTCCAAAATATTCATAAAACAGGGAAATAGATTCTTGTTCTGCTCTTACCCACAGTTTATGGAACAGATTAGCCATGGTGGTTCATACCAGACAACCCCTCCCAAGACATCCAGCCAGGCACTAACACTTGGTGCTGCCTTACATTTAATGAATGCCTTGCATGGGGCTCTTTAGGCAAGCAAGACTTTTAAAATTAATCTTTCAGTCCACACAACAGATTGAATAATTCATTCTGCTACTACATAAATGGCAGTTTGCTAATTTCAGTTCCTGAACTTGAGTGTCGTAAAGAACCTTCTGGATGATTTTTCAGCAGTCCCTCCCCACAGAGCTCTGTGGAGGCACAAATATTCCCTTCCCTGGCTCCAACCATCACAGCCGTTTCTCATATATATGTGTATTAATATAGACATACAGAGCACAGGCAGGGACACATCACTACACAGAAACAGCTTGGCATACTGTATGCGGGTGGGGAGTTAAAGTAGCAAAGGGATGGTATGAATATACAATTTGTGTCCTTTTAGGAACATTCCAGACTAACAGATGTAGAGCCTGGCTGTGATTTTTGTTTAATTTTTTTCTCTACTATTGTCATAATTCCAGAAGCACATTAAAAAATTCTAAATTAAAGAAAAATAAAAAATCAGAAAGGTGATTTTTGTTAGAACATGGTAACCTGATACTGTTCACTGACACCTCCTACATTCAATGTGATTTTTCCGAAGCTGTAGAACTTGTAGTACATGGGCTTTTTCACATTTCCTTCCCACAAAGGACTCCTTCACTCTAAGATCAGCAGTGCTGTGACATGGACTTGCAACTGGGTCACTGCTAAATCCTCTCTACACCCAGGACCTCAAGGCACCACACAATGAAAACTCGATAATTCATGACCCCCAGATATGACTTGGCTGTGGCTCCTGGATCCTAAGCAAGAAGGTTAGATCTCCCAGGAGCCCCCAGGGTGAACTCAGGCTGTAAGGAGTTTGCAGTCTCACATACATGGTCGGAAGCTTAAAAAGTCAGCTTTTTTCCATGATCTTCATTCTCCTTCCAACATTTGGAATTCCTGGGTCAGTCTTCCAAAGTTTACAGTTCCAGGGTAAATCTGGCAGGAAGATTCCCCCTCAGTGGATATCACAGGACCTTCAGACTCTAAGACTAGCTGATCCTACCCTTTAGTAGCAGCAAAATTAGAAATGCAATCTTCAGAAAGGTTTCAGCAGCATGCATTCTCTCAGAACAAATAGGGTCTTTCAAAATTTGGATGTTAATTTGTCTTTTTTTTTCAGATTACTTGAAATAAGCATATTGAAGTTTCCTAATTGCAGATCCAGCTGACTGCTCTGCACGCCCAGTCAGAAGCTGTGCAGGAGCAGTGAGGTTTTGGTGTGGAACCCCTGATCAGATCCAAGGTGTACACACTGGTTCTGTTTCCAGGACGAGCCCGTGGGATTCCTTTGGGACCTAAGGACACAAGAAGCACTGTTGGAGGTGCACTGAGCCTGCTCCAACCTCTGATGGGTCCAAAGTAGTGACTGGACCTTTGGACAGCTTCAAAACATATGTGTCTTGGTGATATCCAGCCTTCAGTGCAAATTAAAGCCCCTGGACCACATGTGGTGCAGATGCAGGGGTTTCAGCAGCAAGGGCTTTGATCCACTGGACTGCTTTTATTGTGCTGAATTACATACAAATATAGATGAATTCTTAGAGGATTACAAATATAGATAAAATCTTAGAGTACTGAAACTCAGTCTGCACTGAAAATCTCCACGTCTGGAAGATCTGATCAGTTGTAATCTATCAGTCCTTCAAAGCTAATTCATAAAGTGTAACAGAGGGTTCCACCTCTTGAAAAAATGAAAGTGATTTTTATAACCCGTAGTGCCATTTTTTTCCTGCATGTCAGATGAATAAAAATGGTCATTCTCCTAATGACGGTGATATCAACTGAGATAAATCAGACCCACACTGTCTAAATTCAGACAAAAGGCTTTTTAAAAACTTTTTTTTTTTTTTAATATATTCCAATTACTCTGCTCAGCTATCATCTTGGGCAAAAGTATACATTTATTAATAGAAAATGTTGAGAGTCAAAATCCTTGTGTGGAGTGCCTGATTTCCTATATTCATAAAGAACATATTGGCAAAATTAATTTTGTTTATTGCTTTTTGGGGAATCTTGTTTATTTGTGTCCTGTACTAGTTACTATTTATTTATAATCACTCTATTTAAAATGTTTTGTTATTCATTTAAGCAGTATAATGCATGTGACTCAAGAAGACTGTATGTCTTTGAAGGATTAAAATAAAGAAGTTAAAAAGAAGGGAAATGCGAGTACCAAGCCCCACAGCACTTCAGTATCCACTCCAGTGCAGTGGCAGTGGCTGAAAGATTTGCTAAGTACATGCCATGGGGTACCAACTTTCCTCCCTCCTTCCCTGTGGGACATCCTTGGGCTGTTGTTCCCTCACACTCATCTCTATGGTTTGCACTGAGTGTGCCAGGTCATTCTCAGATCAGTGGGATATGAAAAAAAATGGTTAAGTGCTGCCTTAAGACATTTGGCAAGAGCATGAGCCTGATTTGTGAATGAATTAAAAAAAAAACAACAACAACAGATTAAACCTTGAAGATAATTCATAATTTGCAAGTTATTTGTTCAAAGTCATCACTGCATATTTCTGAATAGCAAATATTTTTTAAAGAGATTCAGAACTCTCAGAAGTTCTGTATGAATGTATTCATACAACCTAGAAATCATCCATATTACCAAAGAATGTTACTGCAACAGCTACTCTAGTCAGTTGAATTTATTGTTACTGCAGTCTGTAGGCATGTATAGCGGTCATAGCCTTGCAGTGTGGGAACAAGTGCAAACAAATATAACATGGACAAGTTCAGCTAAAGTTTTAGTAATGTGATTTACTCTCTGTACTCATAATACCTTGGAGTGATTTCCCATAGAAGCCAAAGCAAAACATAACAAATCTATTTTGTCTGAGTTAAAGCATGGGAATACAAATACCTCAGTTATTATATTCCAGGGAAAGATGAGGACAGTTAAGAAAATTTAAACATCATGATGTTGTGGACAAAACTAGTGTCATATCAGAGTGCACTAACAGAAGCATGGATAGTCTGTAAGACAGATGAAATCCTCTTGGTACACTCTACAGAACAGCTAAGGCTTCAACCAAGCAATTTCAGTTTTGACCAAAGGACTGCAAGGAATAAAAGTACCCATCACAGGTGGGAGAAGCAGAAATTATGAGGGTTATGACCATGTTGCATGATATTCAACTATTGCCTGATATAAATAGGATTGCTTAATCTGAAAAAAAAGACCTGTTAAGAATTTTTAAATGTGTAATAGGTTGCTATGAAAAGAAAGAGAAAAATAAATTTCTTTCTGTCCTTGGGAAACATAGTAAAAAGGATACAAGCTTAAGAGTAAACATTCAGGAAAGCTTTCTAGGAACAGTGCAGCATTAAAAGTGATAGTCTGGAAATACTGAAGAATTTGCGCCCAGCAACAGTTTGTAAGACTGTATTAGGCAAGTGGCTAGGAGTGACAGGAGAATGACATCCTGCCATTGGACAGGTGAATTGGCTAAATGGCTTCTCCATTGAGAATCACTTTATATGATTGTCTCTTTCCTTGATTCTTTTCCTTAAGCCTACCATAACCAAAGTTTTCTGACTCCTCTCTCAAGTGCACCAGCTACAGCCCAAAGCATCATCACCAGAAAGATGCCAACATTAGTGCAGCATCACTTACAACATAAGCCACAAGTACTAGAGAATGAAAATCCTTAAGCACAGGGGTAAAAATTTCCAGGATGTTCTCATCATAAGACTTGAAAAGTGTGTGGTTTTAAGTCCTGATCTGTTAGCCTCTGTATCTCATAAACAAACAAGGCTAAAAAATAATTCCCCAATTTGCTCCCCTCTTTGGGAAAGGAGCTTTGAAAACTTCACTTGATAATTCAGCCTTCAGGCAGTCTTTGACTCAGTGCGACTTTTGGCTTGAAAGTTCTGGGAAGAGCACCTGACTTCAAAACAAATGTATTGTCATTCAACTACTAGGTGGAAGTTCAGTGTAGCTGTGCATAATACAGAGCACTGAAATCTTTGATCTTTTGTATTTCTGGTCACATTTACAGTTGTGGAAGTTATATATACAATTCATTTCAGATGCTTATGAAACGATTTCCTTCAGCCTTCAGGGATGTTATATTTTCCTCATGCAAATGTATTCATTTGTTGTCATATTTCTTGATTTGGAATTGCTTTCCACAGACTGTCTCTGAAAAATAACAAGCACGCACACTTCATTATTAACATCTCCCATACCCATTACCATTAGCAATGGAAGTTAGTGTCAGGGTTTTCTGACCGACAGTAATGTGTGAATTCATAACAAGATGTAGTACAGTCAGATTTTAGCATCCTGTCAAACATGTAAGTAGAATTTAATATATTCAAATCAATGTTTTACAGTGCTCAAGTTTACAAGCTTATTAGCATTGATGATATGATTATATAAACCTTTTCAGCTATTTGTACTGTAAAATAGTGTGAAAAATTATTTGATAATTAATTACACATTCTTTCAAAAAGCTCTCTGTTTATTTCCATTTCTCCCTCTCTCCTTAATTCTGTATGAGATTAATTTATTTTTTCTGTATACTATTATTCTTCAGTTCCTATTATATTACTACTACTGTCACCAGTTACGCTGAACAGCTGAACTTGAATATGAAATGACATACTTTTTTTCCAAATCAGTAAGAGTGCAACTACAATTAAGTTTTCTTGAAGGAAAAATACAGTCTGCCCACCTCCTTTATCAGGCTCATGGCTATTCAGGTAGCAAACGTTGACAAGTTTGTTCCTTTTAAATTATGTGGGGTTTTTCTTTTGTCTTTTTAATTATGTGTTGCTTCATGAAAACTGGAGCTTTTCCTGTAATTTGTGGAGCTTGTGGCATGTTTTTATTGCCTCAGATATGGATTACTATAATATGCTGCTCTGGTGCTTAGTGTAAGAACATTTGTGAATGGCATTTCTTGTTGAATAAGGCTCCTTTCTTATAATATGAGATTGTATAGGAAAAATGTGTTTTACCTCTGCTGCATAATATGCACTGACATCAAGTTGATTTTTAGGTAGGGTTTAAAATGACAGTTGTATTTAGTCTGTTGTATTCAGTCTAACTATGTGAAATAATTCCATCACTAGTATTGTCACCAATGTGCCTGAAATTGCATCCCTTAGTTTAAATGCAAAATATTCTTCAGTAGGGTCCTGAAGGCTGGAATGTCTTTGTTTGTTTGTTTGTTTGATTATTTTCCCTGCATTCTGATAGAGCTTCAGCTTTGTAGGTGCTTCAGAAGCTTTTACACGTTTGTCTGAAAACATAGTAAGAATACTGGTCATTTTGAGAAAGGAGGGAGGGGAGATTATGTGGTAGTGATGTCAGGTCCTTCATAGATATTTGAAGTGGTGGTGGAGAACTTGATTTTGCAAAAGTCTGAGTTTGACCTGAGCAGCCTGTTACAGCAAACCAATACATTTCAAGTCCAGGTAGACCTCTCTAAAAAATGGCTTACAAAGGAAAGATGCTCCGCCATCATGCTTTGTAAGGTTATCTTCTGTTTTGGGATACTCCTTCACACTGGTGGGTGATCAGTTCTAAGGTACTGGGGAATCACACCCCTGACAAAGAGATAGCAAGAATCAAGTGTTTCAAGGTGACATTTGTTACACTGGAGGGACTGGGAATAGCACTCTCCCTGCTTCAGCCTGTTCTGATCAGACAGGGTCAGGATTATGTCTCTGTATAAGATTAATACTCTGTGCTTGAAGTACCAGATTGATTGTTTTGATAAATATAGAAAAATCAATCAATCTCTCAATCTCTCTTCCTTATGGTTTAGATTTATTACACCTAAATAGGAATTAGAATAAAACCCATTTCTGTTTTAATGAATGACTAAACCAGGCCTACCTGAACATCCAAAACCTGGGGGATTTAAGGCAGAAACTAATTTACAGAGGAATTACCAGGATCTTTTCCCATTCCATGTCTTCCAACAATAGCTGAGATATTTCATTATCTTTACAAAAAGAGACATTTCTTTGCATTTGTGTTTCCAATAGTTATGAATTCACAAAATGCAGGAATTGTAGATAATTTTGAATAATTTATTATTTTATAGCAAACTACACTCCCATTTCCAGATGCTGCTTAATTTTGATCACTGAAACAAGCTCACAGTCACATTTCTTCCAGTACTTTGCAGAAAAGTTGACTAGGAGATCTCATGATAAACAAGCAGCTTTTTTTCATTGTGTGGCTATATCTCTACCCTTGTTGTTTCTCCTCACTTGTCATTCAGCACCACTCTGACCAGCAGGTCACTGGGGCAGAATAGATTCCCTGACAAATAGTTCAGGCTGGTAGCTCAAAGCAAGTCAGTGCACTGTTTCCATCCTTCCCAGCCTTACAACTGGCACAGCTGCAGAAGTTGCTACATAAAGGGGTCCTGGAGCTAAAGATTTTTTTTCCAAGAGAAAGTAAGCTAAACAGTAACAATTGAATTTATCAGATCATAAGCAATGAGAATGACCTTATTTTAGGGACTCCTAGAACTTAGAGGGGTTATTGTGTTGTTCCATGTAATGGTTTTTTAGTATCATAGTCGGAAAACTCGACTCACAAAATAGAAATTAGTTTAAAATAATGCAGCAAGTGTCTGTATGAATAACAGAAATTCAGTTCCATTGATCAATATGAGCAGATCCTAGCTAGAAATAAAAAATACCATGAAAGATCTTTTTGACCTCAATTGACAATATCAGTGATGGAAGTTTATGAAAGTAGAAAACTTATTTTTTGTCCACAGTTATGCTGGAGATCAGGGCCCCAGAACTATAAAAGAGTTTGCACCAGTTAAGACTCATCCTAGAATAAACTGACGTTTTGTATTTCTTGGCACTGCTCCTGTTCTGAACTCCACCAACTGAATCTTTTTCTGCTTCTCAGAACTGGAGAAATTAGATGTGAAAAAACACTTATAGTTCTCCTCATCCACCCCTGTGACAATGCAGAACAGCCCATACAGATATTTATTACTCTATTGTCCAGTCTGGTTTTAAATGTCACAACTGATGGAGTTGTTCCTTTCCCTTGGGATACTATCAAAAAGCCTAATAGAATCTACTTTCAGGAAATTTTATTCAGTGTTCACTCTGAATTTTCCCTTAGCACAGTCCAAGCTGTAAAGCCTTCTAACAAATAAAACAATCTTTCTACCTCTTTGTAAATGTGAGAAAAATCAGAGGAGGGTAATGAAAATGCTGATGTTTTCTACAAAAAATATTATCCTACTGCTGATTTAGAAGAAAAAAAAAGTGTGTGTGTGAATATATGTTTTTATCCCAACCATTGTAAAAACCAAGGGACTTTTGGCAACTGGCTAAAGCTGGTCCAAGTTTTAATGACATACACGTCCCACATAAAACAGGGACAGGGCTTCAAAATGCTCACTTGTGCAGAAGATAATGACCACATCCCTTCAGACGCTTAGAATATGGAAAAAATAATAAGCAGTGCAGAGAAGGTTTCCTTTACTTCAAGACTCATATGGATGTCTGTCATGCTGACAATCTTTTGGTACATGACAATTCCAGGCGGCTCCTTAGGTCATCACAGAGCCAGTATGTGAGAAAAGGAAGGCATGATCTTTTCCTATCTAATCCTTGTTTAAATTAATTTTCTGCATCAGTTTCATCTCATTTTTCCCTGCCTCAAGTTACTTCCTGGTTTGGTTTCAGTTTTCCTATTTCTGTGATTAACTAGAAGATAACTGTGTCTTGGACAAGACTGAAAAAGAAGTTGGTGGAAATGAGAACTGACCTGCTTTTATGTAGTGGTGGTTTTGTTGGTTTTTTTTTTAATGACTCAGCTTAGACATTGAAGACATGCTTATTCCCAAACAGAATAATGTCAGCAAAATGGGAGGAATTTAGAAAACTTTTTTATGCTTGTTTACTGTTCCCAGGATTTCCTTAAAATCTTTATTCCCCTTTAAAGATTGAAAGATTTTATTTGATTGGAAGTTTTTGATATGTAGATTTTACTGGACATATGAGAAAAAGCAACATGTTCTATGGAAAACAGGAAGATACTTATTTACAAAACATATTTTCTGTCAAAAGCAGATTTTGATGAGAGCATTTCATTTTTACATTTTACCCTCCAAAACTGTTTTATATCTGCTTGTGTACTCAAGTACTGCTGATGTATATCTGCTACTGTTAGCTGTGAAGAAAAAGAAAAGTTTGCAAGGGTGGCTGGGGGGACACTTTTCATATATTTATATTTATTTTATTTATTTCATTTTACTGGCAATTTAATTAATGAATTTTTGCTTTCTAAAACTTCCCAAAGAACATCAGCTGAGCCTTAAGAAGGACTCAGGCTCTCATTTGACTGCACAAAAAATTCTGGACTCAGGATTGCTAATTTTCCCAGTAAATCACATTAATACAACAATCTCTTTTACAGGAATAGTTACAGTCACTATTCATACCAGGAAGGTGTCTGCAATGGGTATCCAACAGCAGAAGCTTACCTTCACTACTAGATTAACTAATAGGAAGAGGATGTGAAATTTCAGAAGTGCCAGCACATGCAATCTAGTTTGAATTTTGACTGGAGTACTCTCTTCTCACAAGGAGGGTTAAGTACAGAAGTTGTTTGAAATGAAGCAAGATAAATCATCTTAGGGAGAGGACGGAAATGGCTTGCTGGATTTTTTGAGCCTATACGAAGATGCTATCCCCCTGGAATATGAAACCCCTGAAAGGTTATCTGAATCATAAAGTTTGTCCCTCTCATGCTCAAAGGAATGAAATGTTCTAATAAAAACTGGCACCTCACAGGCGTCACCACGAGCTATCCACAGGAGCAGGAGTGAGCCTCATCTACAGCTGAAAAGCACAATCTTTCTTGCAGTGCCCATCTAAATATGTTGTTTGGACAGATTTGGGGTTTTGTATTGAACGCACTTTGAAACCCCCATGACATGTGATAGCACTTAGCTCAGCAGCAAATTCTCACAGGAAACTTACGTTACATATTTTACATCCCTAATGTAATTATCAGGCCAAAAAATATACAGGGGAGCAATGAAGCTTGACCACTCAAACATTGCATTTCCAGTGCACGGTGTTATTCCTGACAGAGCCAAGGAGGGAGAGGAAATTCAGGGAGTGCTGAGCTGAATTTCAGAAGCAGATTCAGATTAATGGCAGCTCATGGTTGGTTAATAGTGAGCTGCAAACTCTGCTTGGCTGCTGGTCCGTCTGAGGCTACAGCACGAGGGCTTCCAGCAAGGCTGACGGCAATTTCTATTACTAATTTATGACTGCCAGGGACCTTTTGTTATGGCCACGCGTTGTGGGGGTTTTTGTTTGTTTGTTTGTTGGTATTTTTGTGCGTAAAATCCAGAAAGCACAAGCGTGCGCTTTGAAAAATCTCTGCAAGCAGGCTAAACTGAAGAGACGATGTACCTAATAATCACCAGCCCTGACTGAAAGGGGAAAAAGGAAGAATTTCTTTGTGGCTTTTAAATATGACTATCAGGAGTGAAACTCTCCAGCTAGACCAGATGAAACCAGGAACAAAAGGGAACTGGAGTTACACTAGCAGCAGCTTAATAGCTGCAATTATCAGCTGGGCTCCCAGTTGGAGTTGCCACCCATCTGAGCCCGAGGTGAAAAATGTCAGGGGGATGGAGTGAAAGGCCTGCCTGAAAATGCAAAACCGCAAAGCATTCACTTGCTAAAAGACTTGGATGAGCTACTCGTTCTGGTCTTTGTGCTCTTTTAAATACAGCCATCTAGTTGTCCTGGAGACAAGCACGTGGGGGA
>VYXD01013259.1:319897-357516 GCA_013397195.1 Hylia prasina | reverse complement strand
AAAAAAAAAAAAAAAGCCACTCAATATTCCTATCCCTGACTATAACCCCCTGTTATGGATCAGCTAAGTAATAGTCTAAATACAAAATGTATAAAATATTAACCTGGCAAACTGCACTGCTTAAATCAATGACATATGGATAGGGGATGTGGGTAACAAGAGGTTTATTAAAATGCTCCGGTTCAGCTGCAGCAGGAATGACAGAATAAAAGCATGACTTGTAAAACAGAAAGGGTAGAGAGATATTAACACTGAAGTGCAGATGAGCAAATTTTCCTGGAAATCTCAGAGAAGCAAACAGCAAATGAGGTTGATTAAAATTACTATAATTGTGGTGACAAGTTGTACACCACTCGAACACCCTACTGTACATAGTTCCAGATGCTAATTTGGGCTCTAATTTGCCCGTCCTTGAAAGACAGTGATAAAACTCTCCTTGACTTCAAAGAGGAGCAGAAGCAGACTCTTCAATTCATAGGAAAGAAAAAAATGTCTGGCTTTAACACATAAGATCAGCAGCCCTAAAATATATCTTGAAGGAGTCCCTAGATTTTATTGCTGATAACTTCATCTTGATTTCTTTTAAATTCTTTAAATAAATTGGAAAACTTGAGCTACTTGTTATTTGCATACAGTAAGTTTGAATCTGTGTAGCTAAATAACACCAGACATTTGTACAATACTTTTGAGGAACATTCAGGAGTAGGATCTACATTTTCACAGGTAGTGACTCTAGAAAACTCATTTCTAGCACAGAGCTCCGCTTCAGTTATGTAAAAGGGAGTTACTCTCACACTGAGCTCTCACCTTAAGGAAAACAGTCCTTCTAAAAAGTTCTAAAGCAAAGCACTTTAAAGTCATCCAGAACTATTAATCACTTAAAAATCTTGGCAAATGTATTTGTTTTGCCAATTTACACCAATGATGTCACGCTGTGTCTATGTTAATATACTTTATTTAATTCTGAGACAGTCACTGTATGTTTCCCATACGTAAGGGGAGGTGCCTCAGTCTCCCTGAAGAGGACAAACACGTTTTAACATCTGGATAACTGCGGCAGAATTAACTGAGATTCTTTGCCCCTAGCTCATTGTATTAGAATTTTTGTTACCATCAACTACCAGGATATTTTTCTTCTTTATATCTTCCTCCCACAGAAGTTGCGTGCATTGCCCTTGCCTTTTAAATAGTGTGCTCAAACCTACTGTTCATAGTCTGCAATCTGTCAAAGTTATCTTTAAAAACCCAAACGATTAAGCTAAGTATTTGCTGGGATATTTTGCTGTCACCTGCCATCAAGAATCATTACACTGGTTACAAAAGTTTGCGCTGTCAAAGCTATGCTGAAACGGAAGAAAGGAAACTGCAGTTAGTTACTGCTTCTGGATGGCATTTGTGCCTCATCTATTCACTACACGCAGTGCTTTGAAATGAGTGCACTTCTCTGAGATGCCACGGCATAACAGGCTGTGTTTATCTCAGATTAAGTCCACTGAAAGTAATGGCGATGTGGAGTTCTGATATTTTCTTTTGGTGGTCCATGAATGACATAAGCAATCCTAACCATGTAGAAAGACTAATAAAATCCTACCTTCAGCAAGGCCTGTGAAATTTGAAGGCTATGAAAATATGTGTACAATGACTGCGATTTCAAAGAGAGCCTGACTGCTAATGAAAAATAGTCCTGAATGCATTTGAAGGTGTATTCAAGCTTGTGGTTAGGTTGATGCCAGATGTTGATGCAGAGGAAAGGGAAGTTGAGGAAATTTAGGAAAAATAGGTACATGAACCCTTAGGATATTAGGTTACCAGCCAGCTGGGAGACACCTGGAAAGCAGCTATTTAAATCCGTTTGAAGTCAGGGTCTCTTGTAGAGGGATTGGCCAGAGGGTCTGGAGAGCAGAGAAGACCCTTCTGCTCCTTCCAATGCCTCCTACCCCCCTCAGCCTGCAAGGGGTAACTTCCAGCTCCGCAGAGCCCCCGGCAAAGGGCCGGGGCAGCCCAAGGAGGGAGCCGGCTCTGCTCGCACTGGGACAGGGCTGGAGCATCGCCACCTCCTGCCGGCCCAGGGCTGGGGAAGGGCGCTGCAGGGGCGTGCCAGCATTGGCATAGAGTGCTGGAGGGGCAGAAAGAGCAAAGGGCATTTCATCGACAAGAAAACACTTTTAAATTATTTTTGATTTTTTTTGTACATTAATTTTATTTTTCCTCATTTTTATATTACCTTTATATTAACAAGAAATTACTTTGTGATGAATTGCTGATTAGTCGGCATTTATTTCTGTAATTACTTCAAATGTAATTTCATTCACCTATATCCAAAAGACTGCTGACAAATTTTATAGATTTCTTTTTTTTCAAGGTCAGAAAATGCATCTGCATACATAAATACATAAATGTAAAGAGAAATAGATAAAATTTGTTTAATTTCTACTCATACTATTTATAGATAGATGTATAATTAAATCATTCTAATCTCCAGCTGCCTGAATTGCAATCTTGCTTAAGAATATAATCTTTCATTAAATATGTATGATATAGATTATATATAACATTATATGCATTATATCTCATTCCTTTTTTTCAGATTTGCATAGAAAACATTGAAAATGGAAAGGTAGTCCATTTTAAGGGCTATAAAAATAAGAGGACAAATAAAATAAATCTGTATTATTTGCAGAATTCATCCAAATTTGGTGACCTTAAACCAAATCTGTATTTAAGCAGAATTTATTTTATTTCTACCACTCATATCCATGTTGCATAGGAAAGCCAGTCACTTTTTGGAGACTGCATCTCCAGGGAACTCATTTTGATCACAGGCTTTTCCTGCCTCAGTTCTCCCCCTGTGAAATGGGGATCACCATTTTCTCTCTGCCTGTCATGAGGTAGTTTGAGGATATGTGCATTCAAGGATATTCAGATACTAAAACAAGGAATCTGTATAAACATTTCAGAGGGAGGTAAACAAAACAATAAAAAGTTGAAGTGCATTAATTGATTACTTTCTGCTTTGCTTTATAGTTTTACCTTTTTTTGTGTCTGCTCCTTGCCTTTGTCTGTAATTTTGCTGAAGGGGTATGTTTCTAATTAACGAGAAGCTGAGTTTTCTGATTGTGGCTCAGCATTTGAAGCTTAGCTCTTGCACTTACTATTGTTCAGAAGCACACTACCTTTTTTTCTGGGAAAAATCTAATTCAGAGTTTAAATAGCCAGTTCAGACAGACTTTAACTAAACTCATCTTGGTCACTTATTCATGCAAATGTCTTGGCATGTGCCAGGTAAAGCACCCCAAATACCAGATGACACAGTGGGGTGGAGGAGGATGTTCCACTACTTCAGCTCCTGCTTGTGGAGGAGGATGTTCAGACATCCAAAGTCTCCCTTCTCCCTTCCTTGTTGTTATCTTCCTCAAAGACATGTGAATTCAAAGGTAGCAGGAGATAGAGGGTTGCTCTGCTAAAAGGGCTTTTGTTTTTGAGAGGCTCTGCACTTTCTTCAGGCTAATATAACCATTTTGTAAAATGCCTTCCTTAACCTGGACATTTAGCACATGACTGAGCAGTGCTTAACACCATGCTTGAAACCTTCTTCCTTCAAAACCCACCCACCCCTTCACAAACTTCCTTGCCTTACACTCCAAATATATCTTCTGTCACAAACTTATGCCTCTGTCCCAAAAAAGGCCCAGTCTCCAAGCTTAGCAATGAACATTTATGGCATTTTTGAGATAACATCACATTTTGATAGTAAATGCATCAAATTAGAAATAATTTTTAATCCTTTTTTCTGACAGACATTTTGTGTAGGTAATAGAACCTGTGAAGCATTTCATTCTCTAGAGGAAGTACTTCTTAAAAAATTCTCCAGCTGATTATATCTGCTTTCCGTAAGCCTTCCTGACATATGCTAAGGGAAGATGTGTCTCTGTTGTAAGGTGATCCAGTTTTCAAAAAGACCACTCTGATATTAGTGCATTTTTACGCTGCTTAATGGGTTTATAATTCTATTCAGCATTTTAACTGGAAAGCAGGAATAGGAAGTAGGTGGGAAAATGTGCCCATGTAGCCCTCCCTCTTATTGATCATTCTGCGCCAAACACCAGAAAGATGAGCAGAGAGGAGAAGGATCTGGCATCAGCAGACAGGTAGGAGACACCAGAACATTAGTGATCATTTAAAACTTGCATTTTGAAACTAAAACAGCTGTGAATCCTCTGAAAAGACTGAATATTTTAACACACATATTCTGCTCATGAAAATACTCTCGCTTGCCAGCGCTGTCATTTTATCTACATTAACAAAAAACATTATGAATACAAGTTAAACTGGCTATTGCAATAAATGAAAATGGCAATTCCATTTACCTAATTGGCAGGTATCCAATATCTTTTTATTCTTAGAATGAAACAGCTGGGATTGTGAAAAGTAACAACTACTCTGTAATAGCTGCTACATGATATCATTGCTTTCATAGGAGGAAGACAGAGGCTCACCTGGCAGAGAAGAGATGGCTAAAATATACATCATTAAACATGAAATAAAAATCAATGAAATCTTTCGTCCATCTGACTCTTTGGGGAATAATTTTCTGGGTAACAGAGTCATTACTTAAAGTATTCACTTCAAGATTCATTCTGTCACTGTAAGCACTGATGAAAACTGTCTATTCCACATATAGCCTCACAGATGAAGTCTGGGGTCTTTAATCTTTTCACTTTTCATACTGGTTCATTATTCTTTACCAAAAAAAAAAAAATGCCTTATTGATCAAAAAAACTATTTGATGGGTAAAATATTACCCAAATTAGTGAGTAGTGTATTAGAATTTGTTCATATTGGTTAATCTTTTTATGTGCTCAGTTCCCCAGGTTTCATGGCCTTCTGGGATAGTTAGAACCATTTTTAGCAAGATGTCAATGAAGGATGAATACCAAATGCTACATAATTAAAGATACTGGTGTGCAGATAAATTAAATGTATTTTCATTTTCTTCTTGATTTCCTATCTCTCATCAAATCCTTTAAAAAGGAAGGATTAACAGGTTACAGAGGAGGCCTTAAGTACAGACCAAAAGATTTTCTGGAAGCTTTTTCTCCAAAGATTTGTGGCATTTTGGACAGCTGCTGAAATATCTAATGGCTTTTTCAATTGTCATCACATCTATTTCTTGATTTGGAAGCTCTCTGGAAGAGGGACTGTGCATTTGGGGGAATCTGCCCTAACAAGAGTCTGGCCAAAGCATTTGTGTATCCCTGTAAGTAACATCACTGACAGCATTAAGTAATGTCATAATGCTTCCTAAATACCCAGCCAGAGTCAGTGCTGCACCACAACCTGATGATACAGTTTTGATGATGTCAGAGTAGTTTTGACTGTTCTCTGGAAATGTTTATTATTCACCCTAGTATATTTTTGGCCCACCTGTAGAACCCCAGGCATATGTGTATTAATACTATAATGAGAAGCAGTATTTTAAATAAATTCATAACTTCTAAGACCAAAGGGATTGTAAAGTTATAAGGTTATATTTCTTATGCATGGAAAGTTATAATGGTTTTCCCATACAATTTTCTTTGCTGGGAAGCATAATTTTCATACTTTATTTTTTCATGCCACATCTCCAAAGCCAGGTTGGTGCATATATATATACGCACATATATACATATATACATATATTATATTCAGTTTTGGCATCTACAGATGGACATCAAAATACATCAAATGCTGACTTCTTCAGTCTTTACCAAATGTTGCAGGACACTATTTGCAGAGCAAAGAAGATGGTGCAGAGGACCCTGTGTCTGTCCCAGATATGATTTGGGATGATTTCTTTGAACCAGTTCTAATCAGGTTGAATGAAAACTTCCTGGTTCTCACAATGTGAGGTGTGCTTCTCCAACATGTCTCCCAGGTTTGTTTATTTTATATAAAAAAGGGACCAGTTTTGTGCTTTCTCTAAAATATGCCAATGTACAGTGAGTGCAGGTGGTTTGCTTCAGAAATGCACTCTGGAAGTGGAGAACAAAATGATTGAAGGGATGAGCTTTAGGACTGCTAGTGAGCAGCTTGAGCTTGTAACAGACTTTGAGAATGGGGGAAAAGAAACAGGTTGCCAAATTATTTAATGTCAGAGTCTTTTTTCAGGTTTGCATTAATATAATTGGGTTGAACTGTAGATTTTAAGGACTGACAATCATTTAGGTATGATCCCAAAATCATATGGAATGAAATCGTAGGGAAAATGTGAATTCCTTTACTGCTGGTGAAATAATTTAAATTTTTTTTTTGTGTTAGATTCTCTGGTTTTCAATCATACAAAATATTCCAACAACAAAACTGAACAGAGCAGTATCCATAATCAATATTCAACTAGTGGTTTTAAGTCCTGTACATCTGAGTGGGAGCATCCAGCTAAAATTTTAGAGAAGAACTGTTTCATGGAAATGTCTCAGAACATGGACAAGCAATTATGTTAATGTTTGCCAAAGTCAACAAAATGAACGAAAGCTCTTCCAAAACCAGAAAACCACACAAATAGCAAAGCTACAGAGTTGCTGCAATGGGAAAAGTATAAGTTTAACTGCAAATGACTTATACTAGAGGGTCCTGGACTCCCTGACAATTTGTGCATTTCCAGATAAGTTGAATGAAATGGTGTGTCAGATCTACTTTGCTGACAGAAATTGCATTAAACTACCCTTAGTGCTACAAGTAAAATGTTACACTCCCCTATCCTCCAGAATTTGGACACAAAATTGAGTTAAGGATGTAAAACAGGTTGTCAGACGTTGGATGATAACCATAAGTGCTTATAAATGTCTCTATCAGTTTTGGTCTGTTTTATTTGTGACGTAACGGGCCTTAATCTAAACTTCAGAGAAAGAGGTTAAATTACATTAATGTACATTTGGCCAGTCTAAGAGCAGAGACACAGAACTTCACTGCAGTGTGATTCGTGGGCAAAGAAGCCTCTTTCATGTTGTCTTCTACGTGCTCCTCTCTTGTGGAAGAAGAAATCCTCATATAAAAACATGTTATATATAAATCATATATAACTGTAACCTATACAGTTATAGGTATTACTGAAATAACTTACTGTCATAGAACAGAAAAAGGCTAAACTTTTTTTTGGGAAAACTACGGTAAAAACTGGTAACAGTATCCAAAATCAATGGGAAGTAGAAACGTCCATGCAGAGAAGACAGGTGATGTGTGGCTGAAGGAAAGATGTTTGGGATGTGCACAACCAGCCACACAGGCTTGAGGAGAGTGCAATTTCCAGACAACATCTCTTTGCTCATTAAGAGTGCCAATAATGTTTTTAGGAAAGACTTTTCTCTTGCGCAAGAAACTGCAGGAAAGCAGTCAGAAAAGATTCAGCATTTGGGAGAGACAGTCACTGCCGCTGTGATGGTTGTGGGAGAAGCATCCCAAGCCCAGGAGGAAGCCCCGTGGAGGCTGCGGTGTGTGTCAGGAAATGCCACAGAGCCAGCCAGGCAGACGGCGGATCCGGGTGAGAAAACAGCCAAAGCAGGGGCAGGGCAACCCACAGCTGCGGAAAAGCGCTGCCATGAGACCCTTGGCAGTCAGGGACTGCCCTTCCTCCTCCAAAGGCAAGAAGGGCAGCGTGCTCGCAGATCCGTAACCCACGGCGCTGACCGCAGCCCGCAGAGCCGGGCAGAGCAGCTCAGCGCGGGCGCGGCGGGAGCAGATGTTGGCACAGCATCACCTCCCCGAACAGAAACACGAGGCAGGGCACTCACCAGCTCTACTGCTCTCTCTCTACAAGTTGCTCCAACCTGTCTCTCTGTCCCCCGGAATTTTCACCCATGTGTTTATATCACTTTCCTAAAATAACAGGAAACCAGTGCATTAATGTCTGCATAATGGGACTGAAAACACATGGGGTTTTTTTTGTTGTTGTATTTGTAGCTTGAATTCACACTTGCAAGCAATTGAGCTCTCTGATAACATGCCTAGTTTAAAATTGTGCCGGAGAATTTTCCTTCAATTTTTACTTATAGCTAGGAGAAAATCATCCCTGCTCTTCCAATGAAAAATATCAGGCAGCTTTAAAAAAAAAGAAAAATTTTATTTAAAAAGTTGTCAAAATGAAGTTTCAGCATTTTCAGGAGTCATTCTAATTGCTTTTATTTAAAAGTATGGAATAAATTCATTTTACTCCAATATTGAACAACTTTTATTGAATGTCAGTATTTTTTGTCGTATCTTTTAGAGATTTCTGACAACATTACATGTATGAAGTAGGTAAACTGAGAGAATTTTTTTCTGGTACTTTTATATCATGGAGTAAAATTGATCAAGATGCAAGTTAACTAACTACATTCATTTTATCTGGTTAAATTGTTAAACTGGTTAGAAAAATACCTAGATTAAGGAAATAGGGCTGCCCTGCATGCTATGAACAAATAACCCCTTGCAACAGCTTGGAAATGAAAAGTGAGCTCCACACATAGATTTCAAAAAATACGTAAAAAATAAAATAAAATAAAATAAAATAAAATTAAAAAACCCGACCTTAATAGAAAATAGCCTGCTAGGTAAAAACTGAGGTTGTGAGGTCCAAACGAGATGAGAGACCAGCCCACAGACAGTAATCATACTGATTTTCAGTGATATTTTAATTGTAAACGAGCTGCCTTAGTCTTCTGTAACCTGCATAATCCATTGCCAGATCAAAGCGGTGCATAAAAGAAGATTAATTGCAGCTGGTGTTGAAATTTGGGGAAGAGCACAGGAAGGGCAGGCAGGTTTGAGAACAGCCTTAGAGCTCCCCACAGCAAGGCTCAGAGACAGGAAGGTCTGTCCTGCCCCATGTCCTTCACCCCTGGTAGCCTCTGTCTGTACCAGGACCAGTCAGTGCTGCCGGGATGTTGTGCAGCTGTTGCTGGCACACAGCAATGATGGTAAGGACTAATGTTGCTTCCTTCCCTCACTGTGGATCACATCCTTGTGTTGCATCACACAATGACGCCCCATTTCCCATTCAGGTTCCAATTTCTGAGCTGAAAAAAAAAAAAAAAAAAAGATTGTGCAGATATATACTCACCCTGACCTCTGGAGAGCTATGGTGCTTCTCTCTTCTCAGCTGGCTCTCACCTAACCCCCCCAATTCCTGCACTCAAAATAGGCAGAAACACTTGACGGTCTGACAGTAAAGATGCACCTCAATATCTCTAAGCAAAAGTGAACTCTTGGTGTCTTTGGGTTCAGCTAGGTTACCTGCACATAAACATTCAGAAAAATAAATGCAAAAATCTAAAGCCTCAAAATCCCCTCCTTTCCTCCTTTCAGCTTTTTAAACCTCCAAACCTGGGCTGTTTGAAAGGAAAGGACAATCTTGGTGGAAGCATTGCCAAGAAATATCCATGCCAAGAAGGGGCATGTCATAGTGTGATGATTTCATTGCAGCAATATTAAAGTACATAGGTGGAAATTTTTCCAGACGGCTGAGAAAATCCCCCGAAGAGATATCTGGGCTGGAGGGCAGGCACTCAAGAGGATGCAGAGAGAGCAAAGCATCTGGGCTGAGGTGCTCACAGGCAAGTCTGACCTTGCTGAGATGAGACATGCCATAGGAAAAGCAAAAAGGTCAAAAGCAGAGGAAATGTTATCTTGTATTTTCATTATTCTAAATGTAGTTACCATGGCAGCAACAAGCAGTTTTGGGGCTTGAGTTCCTCTACAGACATACAGACACCTTTTGAACTTCCCTCTTCTTCCATTGACTTATCAATCCCCAGGAGCACAGGCTGAAAACTCACTCATGTTTCCTTCCATGAGCAATGTATCAGCAATGAGAACAAAAATGACAAAAGTACTGTTTTCCCTAAAACCCTAATGATAATATTTTTATCTTTCCTTCCAGTACACTTAACCTGACCCTTCCACTTCAGTCCTCTATATTTTGTCAGGAACAGAGTAGTCTCTGCACAGGTCTTCCTGTGCAGACTTCTCATGCAGTTCTTGTTTTTGGGGAAAGAAGAGAAATCCATCAACATCCATTTATATCTCTATTCATTTGCATAACTTAGCTATTTCTCTCACCCTGCAGACCTCTTCTTCAGACTCCTTTTTGAACACAGCATAACTCAGGACTCTCCTCCACTTATGGGTTGGGCTGACCTGGAGAAAAACACTAGATGGGAAAAAGAGGTGGGAAAAAGAGAAAATTCCCATAATTGAGCCCAGCTGTAAAGAGGAGAGAACAAGCTGGTCATTTTGGCCGCCAACAGGCTATGATTGTGAAATATGGGCTATGAACACCAAACCTAATACTTAACACGAATCTCTGATTCTTAGCTGCCCCCAAAGAATCTCTCTTCTAGAGTAAAATCAAAAAATTGTAGTCTTAGCTGCTTTTATCTGAGAGTAAGTTGAGAGAGCAGCAAAAGAAGTAATATGTGACAGAGTCTGCTTTCTTTTGTGCTACATATGAACTGACTACAAGATTATACAATAAACAAGATAACAAGATCAAAGAGAGCTTGAGAGGGCTTCTTTTCCATTCCCCGGTCCCAAAGGAGAATCAATTATTTCTAAACTATTCTTGAGAGATGTTGGACTAATCTGATCTTTGCTCTGGATGCCTGGCTAGTATCCTTGATGTACCCATGGTTTCTAGGATATTGTAGGGGTTCTAGGCAATTAAAAGAAAAGCACAAAGTAAGAAGGTCGAAATATACTGGGGACAGTTCAAGCAGTCAGGTGTTTTATTTACTTAGGATTAGACCTAATTTTCATTATATTTTCAATTTATTCATGTATAGCTAGTATGGTACATTAAGGCCATGGTGTTACCCTTGCCTGATGCTGAATCACACCCTTCCAGGGCTTGCCCTGTTCCCAGGGGAAAAAACTGCTTTTCAGCAAACCCCACTTAAAAACACACTTCAAAGGCAGCAACCTTTGATTTGAAGATTAATTTTTGAGTTGAAGCACTTTATTTATTTGGTTCACAAATGAAAAGCATTTATAACTTACATCAGCAGAAGAGGGGAATTGTGGCAAAATGCAGTTAGGAGTCAAGAATAAATGGCTCCAGTGGCTGGAAGCCACAGTGTCCCAATGGAGCAAAACTGTATGGGTTTATAGTATCTCAGGAACTGAACACCAACTCCTAGGTGAGCTGGTACTGTGAAGCAAAGGAAAAATTATCAGTTTCACTTTGAAATCCATGCAACTGCAGTGAGCATGCTGCTTTCCTCCTCCTGCATGGGAGGGATGTTTATCCAACACTTAATGCAGATCCATTTCTACACTACTGAGTAGCATCTAATTTGTCTTGATACATACACCCTCATAATTCATCCACTATTAAATAACTGTAAATTGGTAACTTTAATTGCTGAGGTCTCAGCGTTGCAGTTCTCAGCATGTTCAAAGGAAAAAAAAAACCAACCCACAAAAACCAAAAAAACCCAAAACAAAACAAAAAAATCAACTCTCCTGGGGTCTCCCCTCATAGACAATGTCAAGTTTTCAGGAAAAGGAAGCATGGAAATTGCAGACTCAGTTAAATCTGAGCAGTTGGAACTCCTTGTCAAAGTGGAAGTTACTTCTGAGGCTACAACTCATTTTGAGAAGCTACTTGGATTTGGAGGAATACTCACAGTGCTATTTTACAATATACTGAAAGTAAGGACCTGAGTGTAGCCCAAGGATAGGCGTAGCTGGAAGGCTGGTAGGGTTTCTCAATAAGGCTCTGACTTTGTGTGTCACACCAAATGATTCCAGCTGTTGTGTGAGGTTTACATGGTTACTGCATTGTTCTTCCATGATTACAATATTCTTACCTCTCAGCTTTGCACCCTGCAAAGTATTTCTGCATCACTGAAAGCAGCAGGTCAGACATCCCACAGCCTCCTGCTCCTCTGCTGTCCAACTGCAGTCATGGGTTGGGGGTCATGTACAGATAATTGCATCATATTAGTGGCACACTTCTTACTCTTATTGCACAGCTAGGAGCTATAACTGAGGTATAACATTCTTGTCTTTTTCTGACTACTGTCTAAATCTTGTCTTTCCTCATCTTTATATTTCCCTCCTTTTCTCTGGGGAAGTTCTTGGAAGATAAAAAATCTGAGCTCTTTTTCCTCTCATGGCGATAAGTTAGTTCCTTTAAGGAAAATGACCATGATGCAAGGTCTCACCTTCCACAAAGTAAAGAAATGTGACAAGCATTATTTCAGCAGCATTGGCATCAGGCCAACAATAATATGTCCATAGCTCCCAGTGACCTCTCAGTGAGTTGCAAACTAAGATGATTTTGTATTATTCCTTTCTCAGGTATCCTTGACAAAAAATGCAAAGAAAAGGCAGGGATTTAACTTTGGGAACAACCTTGTCATTGAAAGGTGAAATAGAGGCTACTTATTTAACATTTGCTTTACAGGGTTGTAATAGGACTGATACCTAGAAAATGGGGTAAAGCAGGGGCTAGAAGTTGTGGGTTTGTGTTTGAACATTGCTTCTAACTTTGGAGCTTTATACAACCTTTATTCTGTTTCTGGAGTGCTGGGAAGTGTTCTGTGGATACTATGAGTGAACAATGCTTTTGGTATTAAACATTTATTGCATAGCTTCTATGTTTGCAAGCATCCAGATCAATGATTCAAGCTATTCCCACCAGATCTGTGTTTCTATCAACTGCTTTTTTCTTTTCTTTCAGAGAAGATACCTGAACCATGGTTTCTAATGGGGAAGCTTTCTGTTGAAAAATGCATTAAGAAAACGAAAAAGCTATTGTGCAAGGGAAATTCTTATGACACAGGGAAGGAACACCATGAGGAAACCTGTGATCTGAGTGTCACACAAGTTGCAGAAGACATTTGTTGGGGAAGCAAGTCAACCTAAGGCAAAACATCTCCAATTATTCTTCCAACAACTGCCAAGTGCAACGGAGAGCAGAGTCTTTAAATAAAGTGTGCAGTCACTGTCTCCAGAATGAACACAAAGCTGCCTCACAGAATATCACAACTGTAGATGCCAACAAGACATGGAACTTTCAAGAAGAGGGAAAATTCACATCAAAATTAAAGCATCCTGCAAGTTCAAGGAGTTTATTATTTCAAATGGGAGGACTATTTTCACAAAAATTTGTTCAGTCTTCATCTATGTCTAGTAATAGTTGTCTCTATTTTCAGATTATAAAGTTAAGTGAAATAAGACATGGCTGACTGTCTTTGATACCAATGACAACACCTATATTAACAAATGTGTACGTGTCCCTCCCTCGCTCTTGAACTTCGGTGGTTTTCTGGTAATGTACTAATCTTGTTAGCACTTTCCCCAGGACTCACGAAGACATCCCTGCCCATATACTCCCTGTATCAGCCAGCTCAGCCAGCCAGCAGCTGCGTAATGAAAAGGAAATGAAATTTTCCTGTTAGCAGCCCCCTCCAACTTGGGGAACAGGGACAGGCATCACATCTGCCTGCAGTACTCTCCAGGCTTCTCATATGTTAGAACACTTTCTTAGAGAGACTGGTTAAATGTGACTCTTAGTAGATGGGTGAAACCACGATTCAGACTGTGTGGCTGGACCTTTAACATGTTCTTTTTCACTGCTTTAGAAGTTTCTTGGTATTCAGGTTTCTATCACTAGTTGTAAAAAGACAGGAAAAGAAAGGATGCATTTGCTGAAGTTCAGCACTTATAAAAATAATCTGTAAGACCAAGTGATTGAAAGTAGCATGTTTTTGGAGTATATTTGTACACTTCAGAAAAAAATAATCAATCCCTCAATATTAGGATGAGACCTTTAAAATTAATCTTTGAATAATTCATTCAAACTGCAACTCAATAATCATTTGAAGCAATTTGTAACTGAAAAGGAAGTTTAACATTGCCCTTTCAATTAAAAAGTGTATAAGAGTAAAGTGAAATATGAATCAAATAAAGTGGAGTCCTTTCTCTTTAGGACTTGGATAATAAATAATAAAGTAAAAAATATTTATGCAACTAGGTCTTGTTTGGATCTCATTGAACAAAATATTACCAACTTCCAAACTAATTATTTCTTTTGCATTATATTTATTTAATCTGTCCTTTCTTAAAACATTTCATTTAAAATAGAGTAATGCTGATGAGTACATCTGCTAAAATGCAGTGTCAGAATATTTTGCTCAAACTCCTTTAAGCTACAATGAATTTATTTCAGATCAAATGAGATCAAAGTATCTAATTGTAAAGTCCATTGATAATGTAAATTCAGTTGATAATATAATGCTGTGATTACACCACTCAATACAGTTTATCTTCAACATAAGTAAAATTTAACTTACAAACAAAATTAAGCAAGTGTCAGCTGTGGATGTGATTAAGTGCTTCTCTACCATTTCTGTCCACTGAAATTATATTTTGGATCTGGGGTTTGTTAAAAATGCTCTTTGTCCGCAACCAATTAATCTAATGACAAATCAGTTTCAAAATTGGTAGTCACCTATAAGGAAGAAGAAGGAGAGGAAATTATCCTTAAATATTCCAACATGCTTCTTTCTATATAGTTATCTAATTATCTCTCAAATAGCTCTCTTCATTCTAAGATATGACCATTTCACCCTGTAACATTTTTCAAGGTAGCATTTTAAGAAACTAAAATATTTTTGCTGTTAAAATCTTTCTCAACCCTATTTTCCACCCCCTGTAATTATCTTGAAAAATCCTTATTCTGAAGGATTGAAGGATTGCACCCTTACACGTACTTCAGCCATTATTAACCACACTGTCGTTATCCCTGCTGACATTGTGGCTTCGGGCTGTGCTAAGGGCCTGCATAATCTTGTTTTCGGAGGCTTCTGCTGCCTCTGTGAATGACAGGAGGAAAGGAGAAGCCAGGTAAGATCCAGAATTTCTTCGAAGATTAAAGCTCTAGAAAGTGTGTGGTAATCCAGCACCTGTTCCTTTGGTCCTGGAGCTGTGGAGCTGTTGTGCCATCTGCCAGGCAGCCAGGGAGCAGGGGAGGGGGCTGCTCCTGCACCAGCCACCGTGCTTAAGGTTTGTCTGCGTGTTTGTGTTTGTTATGCAGTAGGGAAAAATTGATTGCACACTTTGAGCTTGGGCAATGCCACGTGTGATGTGTCAGAGGAGAATGTGGGTCACTTTACCTGCTGGAATCTGGACAAAGCACAAGGAATAAAGAGGGAAAGCAAAAGGCCACACAGTTGTTAACATACAAATAGCACCCATGCTTCATGTGCAATTCACACCAGTCACACACCATTCTGATTTTATACTAGCAGGCACCCAATGCAGCATTAATGTAACACTGAGCTTCAAAGGAGTTTTGATTTGCCCAGGTGCAGAGACACAGGCCTCTGCCCCCCCAGGAAATAGTCTCAGAGGGTCTTCATGCAGTTTACCAGGCTTAAACCCAGGAAAATCAGTGGTGATTCCTGTACTTGAAACCTTATCTTTTTATTAGTACAGAGAATAAATAGTTTTTCCTGTAAATACATTGCCTATTTCATTCTCACCACTAAAGTCTTTCAGCACGCTCTGCCTCTGTGTGCAGTGATTGTGCAAAGTGTTCCTGTGTAGGGGAAACTGTTTTGGATTGACTCTGGCAGTATCTCTGTTCCCCAAGTCATGCCATGAAGAGGTACCAGAATGAATTCAGAACGTCTTGCATGAAAGAGCACAAATGTATGCGATGTCACCTGAACATGGGATGTGTTGCTCTTCATAACTGTGAAGAATTCCTGCCCCAAAGAAGTGACATCTAGACAAAAAAATATTAACATGCCCAAATTATGAGCTCTTTCACAAAGAAGGAACTGACATCAGACTTGATTTCCAAAGTGTCTTTGGCACAAACACTTATTTGTCAGCAGGAAGGATCTATGGCTCTACCAGGAACCCGCACAAAATACACAGATCTGTGTTAATTTCTATTTAAAATTTGGAAGGAAGGAAGGTATTTAAAATTTGCAGACCTTACTGGATCATCTATATAAATTGTTCCACATCAGAATGAAATTATTCAAAATTTTCTCTAAATCAGATGTTTTCTGGAAGCTTTGGCAATTCCAGTGACTGGTACCCAAGTCAGAGATCTGAGCTTCTGCCCATGGAGAGCCTGATGTGACAACTGGAGGAGACACTGGGCTGTATGCTCTGAAGTCCCGACATTCAATTGCTGCGCATGGAAACATTCAGAATCTGGACGCAAAGTAGCTAGGACCAGTCAAGCATAGCAGTAGCTGAAAAAGCGTCCTACTCGTCTAGAACACGCAGCTGCATGTTTACTAGGCTGGAGAGAAGGCTAGACTGAGACAAGTTCTTGAAGTTGCAGCCATGCCAGTGAGGGTGTGATTACCAGGGATGCTGCAGTTTGTACAGCGAGCAGCTCTTGTGCACAGCGGGGAGGGAATTCACTTCAGCGGGTCCGCAAAGAGCAACAGCCTGGCTCGTGGTCAGGGAGAGTGGAAAGCGCCCTGGCATCCCTGCAAGCTGACATATGTGAGTGGCGCCTCCGTGCTGTTTCAATGCAAGAGCAAAGTAGAAAATAAGGCAATGGTTAATGAGGCAAGGTTTTCACTTTTCTTTCTGTTCTTGGGCACCGAGCAGCCGGCACTGCCTTCCCGCAGCACCGCCGCCTCCCCCGGCTGCTGCGAGCGGAGCCATCCCCTGGCCGTGAGCGCAGCCGGGGCTCGGCTCCTGCGCCCCTCCCCACGGCGCATCAGGTGAGCGGGCTGCGCTCAGCCTCCTCCTCCTTCCAGCCTGCCATTCGCTGGAAGGCATCGCTCGGGGCGGGGAAACGAGCGGCATGGAATAAGAAGGCTTTCTCCCTTCTGGGGCTGACAGCCTTGACAATCTGGCCCTATTCTTACAGAGGCACAAGGCATTCAATTGTATGTCATTTTGATGTTTCTGAATAGCATCTCTCTGGAGATGAAATAGTAATCATCACCAGAGCTACAGATTAGCAACTGATAGAAAAAAATAGGCGTATCATTAAGCTTGCACGCTTCCTTGTTATCTCACCACTTCTCATTCAATCCTTGTCTGCAAACAGAAGAAGGGAATCCCTGCACGGCTGCGCTGCTGGGTTTGCATATAATCAGGTGTCGAAGCCTGCCTTGCTTAGACCTTTTGTTCAACTGCGATCCCTACTGGATTTTTTCCTAAGATCTGTGCTTTCACCTCCGGATTATAACACAACAAATAGTTCTTTGTCTCTTTAGGTTTGTTCATATAACTTGTATTAATATATTGACAAAGTAATAAAAAGATATACAAAGAATCCTCTTGTATTCCCCAGCTACAGCAAAAGCGGTGACAATTATTTCTGATGTGAAGCTGGAACTGAGACCCCAGTGGGTAAATGTGAAAAAAATGTAATTTTTGAAATTCAGTTGTAGAAACAAAGAAAATATCAGTTAAGCCTTATGAAGATTTCATTCATGTTTAGTAGGCCCTTTTAATTATGGCATTTATCACGTGGTATGGTGGTAAATATTTTTAAAGATATTTTGATTGCAGCAGTGATGACATTTTGAAAGATTGCAGCAGTGATGACATTTTGAAAAACTGAACAAAACCTAATTGACTTCCAGTAAGTTTTTCAATGGAACATTATTGTAAAAATAGGATATTTGAATGTTTCAAACGCTTTTATTGAAAAGGTGATTTTGAAATTTATTTTGTGGCAGAGGAACATTGGTCTGGGTTCTGAGGATAGTTATATGCTTTAAATCTCTCATATTGTGCTTCTAGCAAAGATCCCAGGTCCTTTTTGCTGCCCTAGTATTTTCTGACAAGCAGAGCTCACAAGAATGCTGTCTCCCTGGTAGGATTTGAGGGAGTGCAGCACAGGATGTCCTTTCTGCCATCTGAAGAAGAACCTCTCTCCCTTCCTCTATTTCAGTCATAGCCTAGCCTGGTCCAAGTTATGCCTCAATCTTTCCTTCTCATACCTGTGCTTCTCACTCTAACACATAGGTACACCCACTCCATCATACTCAGAGAAGTAGTCTTTCCAAATAGGTCAAATTTCTAAGTATATACACATACACCTTTAAATTCTGGTGGTGATGTACGCTTGTATTTTTGTCTCAAAAATTACTGGGGCTTCTCAGGAGGAGCCTAAATTAGAGATGACTGTTAATCTCATCAAATCCAGGCTACCTCAGTCTGGTGCTTGGTAAGGAAAAGTTCTGGGAAACTGGGTAGAAAAATATCTTTGTTAAATTTTTTTTTAAAAAAAAAGAAAAAAGAAAAAAAGAAGGAAAAAAAAAGAATAGTGGGTAGCTCGGCTTAATAAATCAAAGGCAATATTGCTGACATGTAAGAGTTCATATTTCCTTTTAATGATAGAATATAGAATTCAGTTGTTTGGAAATCTGTTGCTGGTTCTGCTGTGGACTCATGACCCAAGACAGTTTTAACAAGCTCTGAAAATCCCAAATAATATTTACCTGCATCTTGAAAGTACTGTGAAACATAGTCTACACTATGAAACACTTTCAGATATGCAAATGGAACACTTGTCTGTAAGGACTAGATTTCAGTGAAAAAATTAATTTCACTGATACCAGTGGGAAGTCTGCCATTGGGCTTGTGGGGCTAAAACTGATTCCTGTTGTTGTTTTGGTGACTGAGGGCAAGAAGAGAATTTGGAACAGTAATTGGTGCTCTGTTGTGTGAGGCAGGTGAAGAGTTTAAGGGAGTCATCAGCTCCCAGGTTTGTGCTGTGAAGAGGAACTTCTGAAATGCCAATATTTATGTTTTCCCTTCGAAACACATTTCTTCGTAAGGCAAGGCTATTATTGGAGACAAATTCCATGGAAGTCAGCTTGTACAACTGGTATTTGTACATCAAACATGTTTAAAAACATGTGGGTGAAGAATGCTATGTGTATTACCTTGATGCCTTGTGATTTTTAAATATCCAGTATTGCTTGAAAATTCTTTGGGTTTTTTGCTATTTAACTATTTTAGCTATTGCTATTTTTTTAGTCTCTTAAGTCATCCACTATTTTTTTAGTCTCTTAAGCCATCCACTACTTTTATTATCAGAGGATTCACTTCAGGAAGAGAGAAGCTCACCTTAAAAAATACATATAAAGACCCCTAAGTGTTGTACAAGCTAAATTCACTTTCCTCATTATATTGGCATAATTCAAAGAAAATCAACTCAATGACTTGCCAGTTTGACACTCACATGCCAATCCTTAAATTACAGATCTAGTTCATGATTGCTGATTATTAATAAATTACATACTTCACAGATAGGTCTGTAGATGCTGACAAAATAAAAAAAAAACCTAAAAAACCCGAAACAAGTTTTCAGATGATATGAATATTAAGTGGAGGTCAAACATTGTTGCTAATGCAGGCAATTAGTTGCATATTTCAGCATTCTGAATAAATTTATTTTTATATTTTCAAAATTTAGAGAGTTTCTCCAAAGTGTTTGGAAGAAAATAGAAAAGATTAAAATAATCTCAGTGAGCTCTACTTGCTGCTATAAATTTTAACTAGAGCCAGACTTTTATTGGTGTGTCTTGGGTTGGTTTCTTTGTTCTTTGGGGGGGTTTGTTTGTTTTTGTGTTTTGTTTGTTTGTTTGTTTTTGTTTTGGGTTGGGCTTTTTGTTGGCTTTTTTTTGGAAACAGGGAATTATTTGAAACTTCAGCTGGAAATTACTTATCTCAATTGTCATTTGGCATGAATTCATTTAAATAGCTTCAGCTGGAAAAAGCCCTCAACCAAAGAAATATGGGATCATAATCCACAGACCTTGTGAATCTGTGTTTCCAATTGACAGGAAGCTTGGGGATTGCCAGAGTTGGGGGTGGCCTTGGAGGAGAGGCACAGCCTTCTGCCTTGCAGGGTGGGCTGAAGGAAGGTGTTTGCACTGATGCTGCTCCATCACCTACAGGTAGGGATCTGCTGGTTCAAGGTCCCCTTGACCTGCCAGGTGCCCATCAGGGCCTGATGCAACTCCCAAGATATGGTGAGGGCTTCCTCCCTGTCTTCTGCTGGTGCTGTCCAGTCTCCCAGGCAGCACAGATATTTCCCAAGCAACCCATGTCTCCTCTGAGAGCCCAAGTTGCACAGTCACTTCCCCAGACCATGGGGGGCCCAGAAACTGAGCTCCTGG
This sequence comes from Hylia prasina, assembly GCA_013397195.1. Taxonomy (NCBI): domain Eukaryota; kingdom Metazoa; phylum Chordata; class Aves; order Passeriformes; family Sylviidae; genus Hylia; species Hylia prasina. Next base: position 337,387 of record VYXD01013259.1, on the reverse strand, counting down.
CAGTTTTTTGAGAGAAAGTACCTGCTATTTTTGATTAGCATGTAAGCTCTCAGAGCTATGCCTTATTTAATTAATTTTGGCAGCTAACAGAAATGACTAAATTAAAAAAAAAGTGAAATCAACACATCATTTCTGCAAATTTATTGATTGATTACCCTGAATAAATGAGTTGCAAGGTGAGTTTCAGCTTCAGGGAGGACATGTTAGGTGTCTTTTACACTTCGCGATTCAAACTGAAACTCAAGTTGTGATGGATGAATTTCTATTTGAAGCAGAGATTAGCATTTTACCTTTTAATTTGATTGTAATTCTTCCGAACGCAATATCAAATTTGCCAGAGATGCGGTGTTTCCATTCTTGGAATCACTCAAAATGAGACTGGACGTGGTCCTAAGCCAGCTGCCCCAACAGACCCTTCTAGACAACCTCCATGGGTCTCTGCCAGTCTGAACTACTCTATGATTCAGTGAATGCACGCTTAGCACTGGTTTAATTGGCAAGGTGGTATTAGGTCAAAGATTGGATTTGATGATCTAGAAGGTCTTTTCTGACCTTAGTGATTCTATGGTTCTGTGCTTAAGAAGTGAAAAAAAAATTCAATGACTGTTATTTAAAATATTAAAACTAAAGACCCCGAGTGTATTTTTGATATGACAGTTACTGGAGTGAGAAAGTATTTGCTGGGTGAGACTTTGTAATATTTAATATTACAAACATAGAATAGGAAGCTATTTTCTGGGTCAGAGCTATCCTGTGCCCTGCAAGTGTATGTAGAAGATTCAGTGATGATTTCCCTATATGCTACTGCCAAATAAACCTCTTTAACAAACAGTTTCTTCAAACATGATTTCTTGTTGTTATTAATAGCATGTGGCTATTAAGTGCATGAAGAATTTAATGTTCTAATTGAACCCAGAGTGCCCTCAGGTCACAAGTTGATTTCAGCAGTTTCAGAATGTCTTATCACATTGTTAATTCCCTGCTATTAATGGTAACCTTGTGCACTAAGTCCTAATATGATCTTGCGTGGTTTGTTCAGCATTTGTAAAACATAATAAATGCGAGTAGGTGCTTGGCAGGGAGAGATATGTCAACAATGCAGTGTTACTGACTTGTAATATAAAATAGCATTTCCATTTTCATAAAGAGGCTTTGGGGCTTGTTACTCACAAGTTTTTTCACCTTTTTTTTTTCTCCCCTCCAGTTTTGTCAATGAAAAATTTAACATAGAGGAATATGGTTTGTCATTTTTGATACTTGGCTTTGTGTCTTGCTAGAATACCTCCACTACAACTCAATTCAAATGTTTGATTTGTTCCTTTCAAGTTTTGGATGAAGATACAGTTAGCTAAAAGGTAAGAAGCCATCACCAGGAAAATATAACTCATTGAGTAGTGCATTTAATTCTGCTAAGGTAAGATTCCTTTTACTCGGCTCAAGCATTAGAAAATTTGTTGCATGCAGTTCTCGTATTGCTACTGGAAAGAAGCAGGTGACTGTTTCAGGTCATACTAGGTATCCAAAGTGACAAAAAGTAGTTCTGGAGATGCCTCTTCCTCTCTAATGACCTAAAGAACACTAGCTTGGGCAAGGAAACTACTTTTAATCATGTTAAATTGAATGAGGCAAAACACACCCCTGGAGATTAAAACAATGATTTTTGTTCTTCTTGGAATTTCTTCCCAAAATAAGCCCTGCCTCTTTATGATTTTTAGCCCAATTATAGAATCATAGATAAATCTGAACTGGAAAGGGCCTCTAAATATCAGCTGGTTCAATACTCTTTTCTCTTCAAGATATGCAATTGAAAGTAAATGGTATACACGTTTTAATCTGGTAAGTACCTGTTATACTGTTCTTTCATTGAATATATGTGTTTATCCAATTTTAGGTATCTTGGGACATATCTTCATGGCTTTTATGGTTTTAAAAATTCCTTGTGCATTTTTTTAAGGCTAAAAGAAGATATAAGTCAGATTTTCTGCTTTATGCTGTACTTAGTTTTTTGAACAGGATACTTTAAAATTGAGAAAAGCAATGGATGATATAAAGGGAAAAGGACAAACAGAGGAAAGTTTACACCTCAGGCTTTTAACCCTGGATTATTCCAGTTGTTGTTAGAATGAACACTGCTTTAGTAACAAGCACATCAGATGTATGCCAAACTAACCCACATATGTTCATTATATATCAAACCAGCAGTTCCCTTGGAGAACTTCTGCTCAAACCTGAAGAAAATCTAATGTTCTTTGCTAGTGGCACTAAAACATGCCCTAGACTCAAGCACCATAGTAACAATTAAGAAAGAAGAGAGACACACTTAATCTGGTCTTTACATGGGATCAGCCTGGTTATAGTTATGAAGGTTATGGGATGATATTTCTAGGATAGCAAATGTTAGAGCAGGAAAGAAACAATATTTGCAAATCCAATGAATAAGTGCCCTAAGCTTAATCACAAGAACACACAAGCACAAACAATGTTCTTACTTTTTTATAGAATTTTGATATTCTGCAAAGGACAAGAGTTTCACGTGGGGTAACTGTAATGCAATAGTTCTGACTCCTGCCCCAAAGAGCTTACAAGAGACAGAGCAGCTGCACACTGTGCTAGTGCCAGTCTTCCTAAAGACAAAGCTTGTTTTTGTTTATATGCTGAGAACACCTAGGAATTTTATTTTATTTGAGAACCTTGGAGCTGAAGTGCTGAAGGGGAGGACAGACAGGACTGAGCTGGAACAAAACCCTGGGGAGATAGACAAAATGGAAATTGTGAAGCCCAAATTCTGAGGAAGAAGTTGGCAGAGAAGGACTGTGATCCCCACATTGCCAAGCATTACAATATCTGTATGTCAGAGTGGAACACCGGCACCCCTAAAAGTGTTCTGGTCCTTGAGCAGAGTGGGAAGTGTTGGTCCCAGCTAGGGAATTTTCTTTTCAGAGGGAAGTCAGTGATACAAATACTTCATAGTGTGTAACTCCAAGGTGAGTTCTATGAATTTAATCCATCTGAGACCTAGGGAATGCATAAAAGCAAAAGATTTGCTGTTAAACAGCTTGTTCAAGGATATAATTTTATCCATTTTCCAGGAGAAATAAATGAAAATAAAAGAAGGATTTCATCCACACAGAAACACACACTTGTATGGAGACTAGGGAGAATATTTTACCTTAAAATATCAGTTGAAAAATCAGTTGAAAGCTATGAAGTGCCATAGAGTTAGCCATTTAGCATCTTTTTGGCATAGTGAAATTGTGATTTCCAATGGATAATGTCAGCTGGAAAGGTAATTATCTGAGTTAAATATCACCTAATGAAAGCTCTTGGTAGGATAGGAATACTGATGGTGCTATGAAAAACTGGCTTTCTTTTCCCTATAAGATTTCTTAGATTAATGCTTCAGTCCTGCAGACTGCCCATACCCACCCCTCCCATCCCCACATCTTGCAGCTCCAAGGACATATGAATGCTGTATCTAGATCTTGAAATGACTTATTGATAAAAATAAGCTGCATGCTGGTCACCAATCTGCATTTTATTTTGGTTTCCAATGTTTACATTATTAAAAAATACCCTAAAAACTAACATAAACCAAACTGAAAATAACTGTGAAAAGAAAATATATTTCTGTGCACCTGGAGATGCAATTCAGCATTGGCCAGGTTTTTCCTGCCTGGGTGTTCAGCAGCAGGATGTTCTATAAAAACCGTCACTTTTGTGGAACTGCCACAAAGAGAGGGAGAGTGGGCTAAATGTTTTTCATTCTTAAACCATTTCCACTAAAGTAAGCAGCAATCAAATGCTTATCATGATATTGACCTACTTGTGAAGTGCTTTGAGATATGTATTGCTATTTAAATGCTGTGTTGTTATTGTTTTTATTTCATTTTAATTGCATTCTGTTATGTGCAGAACTTTTAAATTGTCTATCTCTCCAATCTAACATCTCCCTCCCTGTTCTCTGTAGGTCAGCACTTGATTTTTGTAAAGGCAGGGTAAAGCATTTTCAGTCACTTCTGAATCAGAACATAAAAAAATGTACTTACAGTAAACTGAAGTCCCTTTTCTTCCTCATTGTTAAAGCTATCTGTGATCATATGGATTGAAAGGAGACAGAGCAAAAACCTGTGAAAATTGACTTGGGAATAATTCCCATTATGATGAAACACCTTTGCTTGAGCTCGGCAAGGGGAAAACAAGGTTAGGTGCTCAATCACATCAGCTAAAATCTGAGTAGAATCCCTTCAACACACTTACTGTGCCCTACATGATAATCAGGGTTAGCTGGTTCTCATTAATTAGGGGTTTGGGCAAGGACTGGGGTTTGTTCTTGGAACAATTTGTGCAAAATACTGTCAATGACTCATATTCATAATTCTCCAAGGCCTGAAGCCCTGTCTAAACATAGAGTTTGTATTGCTTTAAATATTCAGGTTCATTTAAAGTAGTAAAACTGCAAGTCACATCCCATCTTCCCCTTTTCAAGCCCAGCTGTACTGATATAAAGTAATTACATCAGGGTAGTTGATTCCAGTGCAGAAAGGGGAAATGAACAAGCTATACTGGTATTAACATGTATAAAATTGTATGATTTTACCTATACCAAAGGTTCAAATGGCCTGTGCATAATGTCTAAAAATAAATCACATTCTTAACTGTAGCAGTTGAACTGATAGGGAAGCAGTTTTAATAAGAAATCTATTTTAGGCTCAGCTTTCTTTCCCTGAATGCCACCACTAGCAGCAGCAAAGGACCATAGAGAGGACCAAACACAGGAGTATTTCAGTGCCATTAACAATCCTGGTGAATACCTCACTGATTTTAAACTTAGAACACACTTTGAGAAGGTTTAACCAAAACAAGAAGATACTTTCCTCTCTTCCTGACCATCCAAACTGCAAAAATAGGTTACTAGGGCTGCCTTTAAGCACAGAAACAATTATTCTTTTTTTTTTTTTATTTTTCCCAGGGCTTCTGTGAAAGTAGTATTTAACTTACTGACCCATTTCAGTCACCTCAAGACAAGTTCAATATTATGAGGGGTTGTGATCATTTCTCAGCACACAAGATACCACTGTAAATTTTTGGAAATCACATTGCCACTGATCCTTGAAACGCCTAAAGAATGTGTATTACATTTACTGTTTTGATAGATTATGACCAGCCAACACGACCTTCTGCACACCACAGGTCAGAGAACTTCATCCTTGTCAGGTACTTTTTTCATTCAGCAGTTTCTTCTTCATCAGAGAGCATTGTGAAGCATCGACGTAGTGCCAGAAAGGCGATACCCCAGCAGTCAGGTCTGAGGTAAGCCAACAGCAAAAGCATCACATCCATGGGTCTGTTTTCTTATATGCAGTCCAAGAGGCCATGTAATTTGTAAATGTGCCACAACATTTTCCTTTTGGGTGTTTTTTGGTGGGTTTTTTTTTGTTTGTTTGTTTGGTTGGTTTTTTTTTTTGTGTGTGTGTTTGTTTTTTTTTTCCAAAAAAAATCTGTTTTCTTCAGGGTTTTGTTTTTGACTTAAAGGGAATGCTAGTTTACTATGTATGTTTCTCTATTTGCTTCCCTAATATTTTATTTTTTTTTTTTTTTTGCCTCTGCAGTATGGTGAAAGATTAATTTATGTGTGTGTTATCAGAAATTGGTACTGGAAGAAAGAACTGCTCAAAGTTTTGCAGAAAACTTGTCATTTGTCTTGATATTTTAAACACTTCACAAGTGATGCTTTTCTGAGAATGTTTCTGTTTTTCTGAAGATGTGGTATTAGTAACCTTAATGTCTAATGAAATCAAGTTAATGTGACTGATAGAACTAGATTCTGATCTTTTCTGTAATTACTCTGTAGAATCTAATGAAATTTCCTTGGATTTGTAGCATGAGAACTGGGAGCAGCCTGTTCTCTGCTTCTTGCTGCTCAAGTGTGTGCCCTCTCAGCGTGGGGTGGACAAACATTTAATCAGCTCTTAGACTTGGAGTTTTGGTCACTATGTTGTCCATGTGTCACACCCCCTTTAATCTGTTAAATTTGCTTTCGATGCCTTTATTCTGATTTAATGACTGAATTTTTTCTTCAAAGTGAAGAATGAAAAAGTACATGGAGATGTTGCAGGTGAACGCTGTCCTCTTTTTCAAACCTGAAGAAATTGATTAATAAGGAGTAAAAACCTCCAATTAAAAAATTGTTCTAGCTTTGTTATTCTCAAACAGATTCTCTCACCTACAACTGCTAGTAATAGTTCTGGTTTTCCCATCATGCTTTCTTACAATTCCCACATCTTCTTGTATATGTGTAGTCTTTTCAAACTGAGACATGGGACTGAGCAAGCATTGACATGTCTGTGCAAAAAAATTTCTTCATAAAACCCCCAAAATTTCACCAGGACTACTGAAGGATTGGGTGAGGGACAAATCTAAGCCTTAGATGATTACTTCCTAAACACAAGGACAATTCTTGTTGTCTCTAAAAGTCTTATTAAAAGCCTTGAGTTACCTGTCTAACCGAGACTATATGATCAGGCCCTGAACAAGTTAAAAAATTAGGGTATATGGTATTTTCTAATTTCAAATATACCACTGTGTACTTACAAAATAAAAATTTTACAAATACTAAACTCAACACATAAAATGTACAATACAAATATTCAAACAACAGCTTTTCAACTGCTTGACCTAAAAAATGTCACAACAAAAGACATCTACAAAGCACACATTTTCACGTTACATTTTTAATGTATCCTGCTGGCTGCACGTTGCCCATCCTGCAACAGCACTTACATTGAAATCAACACAATGAAATGTGACGTGTCAGATCAATGAAATGAACAGCACTTCTCTATGTATAAATTGAACAGGCATGCAGAAAGTTTATGCAGCAAGAATTGACAAAACAGATAAATTATATTGTTTGGGGTATTTTTTTTCTGTCACTGATAACAAAAGAGTTAGATGACACATTAAACAGTAATATATCTTTTTGTCTCTTGGTCATTTTTATGTCTTGTAATAATCATTATCAGAAAAAAAGATAAATAATTTCTTAGAATAGTAAAATTTTAGGATGGTCTTTCTTATTTCTATTTTTTCTTCTTAACCATTTTGGATGTTATAATTGTTTGTTGTACTATGGTTTTGTCCTCTGGCAAAAAAACACAGGAAAGTATATTCTACACATAAACACTGTCTCTGTTTTCATCTATTAAAATGAAATGATAATTCAATTTACGCTATTAAGGACATTTTCTTGCAATTATAAGAGATACATTGCACTAAAACCTTCTTGCCTTAAAACCACTTCACAATCAGTTATCATCCAATTTCAGAAATGGAAGTGCTACAGTTATTCTTACTCTTTGCTTACACAGGATTCCTCAAAATACCACCAGTGATATCACACTTTCAAGGAAAAGACAATGATTTAATGGCCATTTTAATATAGATGTTGTTATTTTGAAATCTGATATTAAATGTAGCTTCCTTCTTGTAACACTAAAAGAACAACACGTAAATTAATCAAAGCATAGGAGCACATTGCTGCTTAAGGCTTTGAAAGCTCTTCTATGAATTCTGCACACTTGAGAAACGAGAAGTAATTAAATGGTTTCTTTCTGCAAACTAGAGCTAGTCTTTAAAGAAGAATTAAATCACAAAACCACAGCCCAGCCTCTCGCAGTGGAGTCTTTTATGCCTGTGGACAAATACAGAAGTAAGCATTTTTACAAATATTCCTTCCTGGAGAAGGCACATTGGGATTTAATATTTGCCCCCAACAACGGGTTCACTTGGCTAAGCATCACTGAGCATCAATGTTTAAATCCTGCACTCTCATCCAGAGCCACTGCATTTCCACAATATAAGTGCATGAGACCACATGCTGGTATTCTCCACAAAAGTCACTTGTTATTTAAATCAGAACTACAAACCTGCTCCCTCACCTCCCCCTCTCCAGCCCCTAGAGGGGCATATTCTCATTAACATTCTTAATGTTAATTGGAATTACATGTGCACATCAAGAAGAGAATACACCTCCAGATGCGATATTTGCAAGCTTCATATTAAGCCAGGCTGTGTTGAAATAAAACACAACATTGAACACACAGTCCTATCTTGATACTGAACAGTAATATATGTTTTTACATACAAAACCAGGTCTTACACAGGGAGAAAAATAAATTCAGTATGCTGCAAGCACAGCCTCCATTGCTGTAGCATCTGATCTTGCTGTTTCTTGCTCATGTGAAAAATCCTACTGCGTGCAAGGTGCATATAGGCTTATGATCCAGCACATTTTTCTGTAATGGAAATTAGTTGCAGATCTGAACAATTTTAAAATGGTGACAAGAGAGCATGGCTTGGACTCACTGGTTCAGAAAAGGAGCTTTATGGTTCACTGCAGAAATTAATTTTTAAAAATTACAGGTTAGAACCCATATATTCTAACCTTATAAAAATAATGCAGTTTTGTAATGAAAACATCCAGTTCTCAAAATATAATCTTCTCAGAAATAAACATGAAAAGTATAAAAAGTAACCAATACCAAATGAACATCAAAAAATCTTTTAAAATTCACTGTAGTTTAACAGTTTGAATTATATTTATGTTAAGTTGCCTACAATTTATGTTTTCAAAATGTAAATGCAGAGTAGATTAGAAAACAGTGCAATCTGAAATCTGGAAAACCCAAATAGCTTAGTTTAATCTTTGCAGAAAATTCATGGTGGAATAACCTTTTCCTTACTGAACCTTTCCAGTTCCATGAAGTGGGAATTTTCTATTGTTACTTTCAATAGTTCACCCAACAAATCATAAGCATCTCCAACAGAATTGGATAAAAGCTCAGTCCCAGAAACAAGGGACAGATTTGACTCAAAAGGCATAAACTGAGGTTTTAGTCCTTTGAAGAAACTCTTCGAAAATTGTTACAGAAACATACATTGAAATAACGTCAGATTCTACTAGAAATCCTAATAAATAAAACCATATACTGAAGCATTCAGCTAGAATTTGCCAAGGCTATAAAACACATACATACAAGTCAGACAATATCAAGGAAAATGGGGTTGGAGCTGAGGAAAATATTCATTTAGTAATGATCTTTCTTCCTGTAGTGACATGCTAGGTTTAAGCCCCTGACATATTGGAAGTGCTCATGTAAAATCTGATTTGCCTATTCTTCCTTGCTATCAAAGATGGTCATCAAAATAAGGTTTATTTAAGAATATGTAATGCAAACATCACATCAATCTTTCCAATATTATAGGAATACAGGGGAGATGTACACAAGAATATTTTTAAAAAAGTGAAAACCCAATCCCCTCCCCACACTACATTAATATACTGAATGCCAGGTTTCAGCTATGTTGCAGTCACAAATGCATAGAAATGAGACAGAGAGAAAAAAAAAATAAGCCTTTCTAGGTCATCATTCCATCCATCTGCTGGAATAAGATCACTACCTATGATATACATACTAGAGCTTTTCTCAGTCTGATTTTAAATGTCTTGTTTCCATCTGTTCAATTTGACCTTACCTATTTCATCTTGGATAGTTAAAATGGCTGCTGTATAGTGCAATAATTCAGGCCAACATCTAAAAAAAATTAAAAATCAGCATGCAATAGTCCTCTCATCCTTAGTGCAGCTAATTTTGAAGATATGTTTACCCACAAAAGATCAAACTGGACAAACGTTGCCTATAAGGCTGTGCCGTCTGCGTGCGGAGCGTCATCTTTTACTGTATCATATGGATTAGATTCTGAGCTAATCAGTCAGTTTCAGAGCTGAACTGCTTTGGGTCCATCTTACAATGCAAATATTGGGGGGTGGGGAATGTTCAAATGAAGTCTTCTGTGGTTAATGAGTTGCCTTTTCCATCCTTATTAACTAAAATACTTTAACCACTTTGGTTTTTTAAACTTAAACAATTATATTAGATGTAATCATTATTTTATTAACATTTTTCTCCAAGGTTTTTTCTTTCTGATTATGAGTACTTTGCAATTTCAGACAGTATGATGGATGCTACTCTTCTATGACAAGAATTTTAACAGCCCTTCTTCAGCACTCAATGCACACCCAATTATGCGTCTGAGCTAGTAACCTTGAATTTATGTTACCATGGCGACAAACTGGTCATGCATTATGGATTATCATTGAAATTCTACACCCCTACCTAGCATAATGAGAGTTGGGGACTTAATCAAATCAGCCATTCTGTGTGACACAAAGTGAAGAACTAGCTCTTATTGTTCAGCCTGGAGAAAGGAAGCAGGCCTGATGGAGTGGCAGCTGCAGTGCCGCAGCCTGATAGATTGCCCTTATATACATTTGTGAATGTATAGACAGATGGTTTTCAATGCCTGGAATTTCTGGCTTAGGAAGCAGCTGTTCGGGTAACCTCTGCCGTCTCACCTTGTTGTCATGGAGCATTGCACGGAGGCTGAGAATGCGGCCGGGCACTTTGGCAATGTCACCGACTCAGCGCGCTGCGGCTCCCCTCCCATCCCAGGGAGGCAGCGCCGGGGAGCGGCTGGAGCGACGCTCGGCCGTCCTCACAGCGCTCTCCTGCCTGGCCTGCACAGAAGAGACAGGCAACATTGCTGTGGGAAATCCTTCCCGGGGATTTAACCCGCTCTGCCTCCCCTCCACTGTCTCGCAATCATGGTGTGACGTGCTATTCACACACAGTTCAGCAAAGGCGCCCAGGTTTCAGGTTGCCATACTGTGTGCTGTCTGAGAGAAAACACCAGCTTTGCTAAGGTCACAGATGAAAAGGTTCAATGCCAGAAAATCAAACCAAATAGATACAAAAAATTAGCAACCATTATAGACTTGTGTGTGCCAGGATTATTTTCTAGCTTGCAACTGAAATTTCACTTCCTGTTCTGAGAAAAAGCTAAAGAAACTGCCATGAACTCATTAACTTCTTTTTTTTTTTTTTTTTTTAATGAACTTGTAGTAAAACCGCAACCATTTCTAGAAGAACTGGCCAATAAAACACTCTTATAAAGGTTAAATTTCTTTAGTATAAGCACCTGAGTATTACGTTCCTGAGGAAAAGGAAGCTGATTGACATAGAATTACTCATTTGATCTTCTCTTTATTTTTAATTATTATAACCATAACACCAGTATTTTCTTCTACTTAGTTTTCCATCCCTCAAATCTTCAAAACCTTTAAAGTTTCAAAGCTTGTGATTCTTCATAAACACAGACCTATTAAAAAATTGTTAGTTTTCCAAAATACTCATTAACCAGTTATTCTGTGCCACACGTCTATTTTGGAAGTCTAGATATTGTTACTGAAATATAGTTTATTTATTTATTCATATGTGTAAGGTGACCATCAGGATGGTTTCTGCACAGGGAGTTGCTAACGTGTCTGTCAGCCTTGCCATTACAGATTCACCAGACCTGGGATTTCAAAGCATGCAACATTTTCCCAGAATAAAACCTGGTATGACAATAACATTTCAAAGAAAATCTTTATTATAGATCTAACTGCTTCATTAACACTACTTTTCTTTCTGCCAAACTGTCTGTGTTTGTGTTTTGATGTATGAAGCGTATAGCATGCATATGTTATGAGATTTAATTTTCAATGTGGGTGCAGGAAGTGAATATTTCCAGCTAGCTTTTAAAATGAGTCAATAAGCAGGTTATCCAGGAGCCTTGAGGAATCACACTCTATCATCCATCTATCTATTTATCTGTCTATCTCTCTCTCTGGGTGTGTATGTAAAAACAGTCTCTCATTTTCTGTGCAACTTTTTTACTTCAGAAAGAGCCCCCGCTGGTCTGTGTTGACCCATGAGATTGCAGGAGCTCCCTGGGAGGCTTTGCAGCCTTTACACAAATGATTTGTGAACTGAAACCTCCCAGGAAAGCCTAGACAAGAAAGTGCACCCACTCAGGAGCCTGGTTCTGCAAGTCCTCTTCCAGCCAGAGCTGCCAAGGAAGTTGATCATGCCCTCCTTTGGGGGTTTATAATTTATGTTTTGTCACTGTTTTGTCAGTTAATTTATCTTTAAAGCACACTGGCAGTGGCAGATTGTAATCACTGTTTGCTTACTAAAGTATATCAGGAAACTTTCAGAATTTCTTGCATTCAAATCTGTTTTTTCCTAAAAAAACAAAAAAACCCCAAAATTCACAACAAATTATTAATTCACACAAAAGTGTCTTAGACAGAACAGTGACTGCTTGTCTGAGAGTAAGGAAGAAAATTTAGAGCTAGGAATTGATGGAATGAATAAATGGGCAGATATCACTATAATCTTTCTCAATTAAATTATGAATGACCATTTTTAATCTTTAATTTACAAGTGCTAGGAATTTCCTTGTGTTTATGGATTTAAACCAAACCCTTAAGTCTGATGTTAAGATCAACTTTACTTAAATTAAATCTTTTATGGCTGAGTAGATTTCACTGTGTGGGCATTTTGGAAAACGATGTTACAGTTGGGTCTAGCAGAGTGAGCCAAGAAAAATACTGGTGCATGCTTTTAATTAAAATCTATAGACAAAAATAAGAAATAAAAGCTTAATAATGTGGTCACAAGGAAGCAAGTGCTTCCTTCTGTTTAAAAATATTCCACAAAAAAGGAGATTTTTGAATATTTTCATAATGTTTTAAGAAATCAATTTTTTATGGGGATGGCTAACTTAAAAGCAGTGTAACAGGATGGTAAGGAAAAAGACTAAGAATAAATACCTGGGCCCAGTACTTGATTTATGAGTAAATTGTATACCTCAAGGAAAAAAAGAGGTGTGTGTAATACTGTTCCAAATATCATCAACAAGGGAAGAACTAAATTTGGAATCTATTTTTCTAACCATTATTTAGGCTAAGCAGATTTTTTTTAGGACATACTTCTGTTAATCTCAGTAAAATTAATATCAGGAGTAACTTTTTCCTTAATATAGTTTATGTTTCCAGAGTGGAATCTGAGAGTTTCTGAAACATAACATTCCCATTACCAAGAGAATATGAAGAAAATACATCTGAGCTACAGTTGCTTTGCTTTTACACTAACTTATGTCAGGCTCTGCTAACAACTCTAGCTGGAAATAAGCATTTTAAGCATATAAGCATTTCCTCAAATACTTTAACCCTCTAGATTTAAAATATTGACTCTTGACCTTTTTAATCAAGGAATCATCCATCCTTCCTCCCCCCAGTAATCAGGATTGTCCATTTTCTTCATAAAACAACTTAAAAATTACTATTTTGTGGGTTGCAGACTACCAAACTTTTCTCTTGCAACTTCCGAAAAGGAGGCAGAATTGTAAAAATCTGAGTTAGTACTTTCATTTTTTTCCCTCGTGTTATTCAGGCACTTTCTAGCAGGGGCAAGAAAGTCCAAATAAATGTATACTGGGAAGGATTTAGCAACCATTTTACCACCTTTCCGCTGCTGATGTGTTGCCCACCATCAGCCACAGGACTCCAGGCTGGGATCTCGCTGGGCTAGAGTTCACCTCTGCACTCTCTGATCTTCCTGGCCTTGGGGCTTCCCTCTGCACAAAGAGGCAGCACAAAGGACACACGTCTCGTCTGTCTGCTGCCCCTTTCAGTGCAGTGACAGCCCAGTTGTTAGCTTTCTGGGACTCAAAATAGAATACAAAATTCCTAACTTTGAAAGCTTTTTTAAAGAAATGTGGAGGGAGAGAAAGCTACTTTTCATTAATTTTGGAACAAGAGATGAAGAGCTGTGTAGGATACAGGTAGTCGTGGAATTTCAGGATCTGAGCAAAATGATTTTTCCATGTCTAAGGGGCCATGACAGTTGGTGTACTAGTAATTGCATGCTTACTTAAAGCCCCTACCTCTGTCTGAATATGGAAACCCCTCTGGTTTGCTTTAATTCACCCACCTACTCACAACCAGTTGAGCCAGATGATGCGTTTCCCTTCACTGTGAAATGCATTTAATCACAAGAACTGAATGCTTGTGTAGTGAGAACACTTTTATAATCCTCTGTACCAACTTTCTCACTTCCAGGATCTGATGGGTGCACTCATGAAATCTTTTTGCTGTCACACTGAGATGTTTCATTTCTAACAGAGCACAGCTGATGAGAAACATCAGAGTTTATGATTACTCTGACAGCAGGACTACCACAGAAAATATAATTAAAATTTACTTGTTTCATGCATGCATGTGTGCAAGATGTTTAAGATGGTCACCTGAAAATCTCACCCTCAATATGCCTTTTTAAGGGTAATTTAAAAGCTAAGTATTTACTGGTATCATTCAAACCACAGCAAAGAGTCTCTCTTATTGTGTTTTGCTCGGATATTTGCTCAAAGCTGCATATGCTCAGGGTTCTGAAGGTACTAAGAAGTGTAACTGGCCCCAGCCAGACTCCCCTCACCCTGCCCATGGGTCTGGAGCCCATTTCAGCAAACCTCAGAGCTGTCAGTCTCTGCCCCAGGAGCATCTGCTCCTCAGCTCTGCTGCTCCCTTCAGCTCAGTGCTAACAGAAAGCTAAGTCTTTTTTTTCTAGTTTAACAGAACACTTTAATATCTATATGAAGTTTTATGCTGTATATTTACTTACTATATTATGTTTTGGCATATTGAGACACATGAAATTGTACAGAGACATCATTTACCAATTTGTGAATCCTGTGCACAGATGTGTGTATGCACATCTCACTAATATATATGAATGCTCTTTTGGACACTTTTTTCCCTCTGTGAATACTCAAACTTGTGTTCTGTATAAACAGTTGGGAGTTTTGCTCTTCTTTTAAGTCATTCACATGCTTAAGGTGCAAATACATCCATGTAGCTACATATACATTAAGATGCTCCAATGAAAGCCAGCAGACAAGAAAGAAAACACAAAGAGGGAGAAGCTGTTCCTTGGTGTGCTGCTGGCTGAGCCCTGGCCTAGTGTCATGAGTGAATGCCTCTGCCTCCACAAGGCATCCTGCCTAATACTGCTGGCTCAGCTCCAGCCACTGCCACTGATTTACACTCACTCAGCTTCTCATCCAGCAGGCCAAAAGCTGATTTTCAGAGAAAAGATTCCAGAGAGCAGCTAGAGGGTTTGCAGCATAGCAGGCAACATTCAGAGGCAAGAGGCTGCGTTGATTAAAAACAAACAAAAAAAACCCCAACCCAAACCAAACCAAAACAAAAAAACCCCAACAAAGAAACAAACAAAAAAACCCCAAACAAAAACAAACAAACAAACAGAACCAAAACCAACCAAACAAACAAAAAAACCCAAAAGCAAAATGTGATTTCTTTGGGAGTCAGTTTGTGGCACAGTTTTCTGATACCAAACTACACAAGGCAACTCAGATGTCAGACAAACTGCTGCAGATTTAATGAGGCTGATTGGGGTAGCTGAAACTTCAGTAATGCTGCAGCAAAGAGGCAGCTTGCGATGGTCATTTAATCTGGAAATAGCTTTAAAAATTGGAATATGTGTCCCTGAGGACAGTCTCTGCCAGATTAACCTTCTGGACTCTGCAGCACTCTCTGAGGCAGTGTTATTCTTTTACTTCAAACTTAAAAGAGGAAGGCAGGCAGGACAGGCCTGGGGACAGTCTGATGCAAATGCTTTACAAGGAAAGATACAACAGAGGCAGAAGAGCTGTGTAAGCAACCCTGCTTTTTACTTTTTCTTACTTTTTACTGAACTTACTAAGTTCATAATTTAGCATTAAGAATATTAAATATGTCATTATTTCACTCCAGTTTTTCATTTAGCAACTCTTATGTTACAGCCATTTCAGTTATTGTCAAGGCTTTTATTTTTAAGTAAATTTTCTTCCAATGAAAAAAGAAGAAACTTTGAAAATCATTCTAGTTAGGCACAGACACAGAGTCCATACACTTTTAGCACCAGTACCCACCACTGTGTAATTCTGTACCATACAAGCCACTTAGATAAATACATTGACACTGTGAAGTTCAGTGTGTACAAAAGAGACCCCTTGGCACACTTATAACAAATAAAGTGGAGTGGCATTAAACATGTCACTCCTACCAGTGTTGGGTGAGTGACATCCATAGACATTTCTTTTCACACATTATTAGCCCTCTTCTCTCTCCAAAATGGATATTAAGTAAAAGGGTAAGATGGTTTCGTATCTCTGCAAAGTGTAAAGAAAGTATTTGGAAAATTAAAATAAAGTAGACTGTAGAGTAAGTATTGTATAGTAGACTAGATTTTAAACATCAGATTTATACAAAAGCCTTGTTGTTTCATGTGAATAGGCAACTAAATACGGTGATGCAATGAATGAACAAATGTAGATACTGGACTTCTTTTATACACTCTCACTCCTACCTCACCATATATGTAATGTGATACAATAAAAGCTTTCATTTGGTATGCAATGACAGAGCTTATATAAGCAGGCCAGTTTCTTCTTATAGACAACTGTCATGAAGATAAAGTTTGAAAACAGATACACAGAGCTTTTCTTGAGAAAATAAAAAAGAGAAACTTTTCTTGAGAAAATAAAAAAAAAAAGAAGGTTTGGTGGAAGGGCTGTGAGAGCTGATTTTTCATTTTCTGAGTAAAATAAATGAAAGTCTCTCTCAGACAGAAACATATCAAGTATTTTCTTTCCATAGATATAGATTTCATCTAGGAACAGTCAGAAAGAAATTATCTGTTGGCCTAGTTACAGAACTAGTAGTAGAGATGAACCTTTGTAGCAAGGAGCAAATCTGGTGTTGCAGTGCTCAGAAACTGTCTGAGCTCTTTACTGAGGCAGGAGTCACCCTGTGAGTTGGGTGATCGGCAATTCTCTATTTGTAGACAGTGGTAGTAGAGTAACTTACACAAAACAAAACTCTAGATCATCTAGGAAAGGACTCCTGAGTGCCAAAAGTGAGCGTAAACAAAACTTCTTATCCAATATTCTGGGAATACTCTGAAGTATGTGGGACAATTAGTGAAGAGGAAACACAAGATCCAACCACTCAAATCACNTGTCTTTCAAACCAAGACAACAAGTTAGTGCAAGGACTAGCCCAGTAAAAATGATGGGATAGCATGTAGGACTCATGGCAGTGAAACCAGCAACTGAAGAAAATTGGATTCAGATTTTACTCATCTATATAAACATCTGCATAGGGAGTCTGTTCAGAGCAGCACCGAACATTGTTAGAAATACGTGAACAGGTTGGAATTTCTATCAATGTCCTGCTTAAAGCCTTTTGACATGCAGGTTTTGAAGACATGGTAATCCAGAGGAGTGAATAATCCCCTCAACTGGGCTACAAAATGCAATTTGGTGTTGTACAAACTTACAGACCAAGCCCAACACTGCTGAAAATGTCTCAGACTTGCTGCTGGACCGCAGTGCTTGAGTACCATGAGAATGTGGGCTTATGATGTGCAAATGGATAGAGAGGAGCGTGTGCTCAGTTGTTGCATGGAAAATTCACAGGAGCTTTAGGACTTTTCAACAAGAGTAAGATACTACAGGTTATGAAGTCCTGGCTGTAATTCCTCAAGA
>VYXD01013259.1:302935-319809 GCA_013397195.1 Hylia prasina | reverse complement strand
AAAAAAAAAAAGGAAAGAAAGAAAAAAGCAAGCACTCAAGCACTCAAGCAATAATCTTACTTCCCTAGCCAGCAGGTCAGTCAAATTTTATGGAGTTTTCCCTAAGTGAAGCGTCAAGTGTTGGAGTATTTTATGTTTTTTACATAGTAAAGGTGATTTTAAAAGATCCACGAAAGGAGAGAGAGTGGTGCTTGAGAAATATCATGCTAACCTCTCTTGCAAACAAGTTGCCTGTGCCTTGGCCCACCAGTGGTGCCTGTGCCTGGGTGGTGGGGGCATGACTCTGTCACTGACTGCAATAGGTGGAGTGCAGGGATGTCGGAGCACAGAGTCTGTGAGCCTGGCCCAGAGGGGTGCCCACAGAGAGGAAGGGATCACCCAGACCTTACTGTCTTCAGTTTTAAGTTGCATTTCAGGACTTTTAGGTGGAGTACTATTTATATTTCACAACAACTGTGTACCCCACTCTCCTCACCTTGGGAGAGGGGAGGAACCACAGGTTTTGATGGAAGCACCTTTTGAAAGCTCCAGGTCAGGACCCTATAAAAAAGATAAGCACATCATAAGTCCAGGAGATACCCTTGCTCTCCCCAGGAAAGAGGCATATGTTGATAAGTCATATTCTTTTCCTGAGTTTATTTCTTAAAAATAAGCATTGGAGCAATGGCACTTCTTGTTTCCTTCCAAATATGAAACATAGCACATAAAAATGCAGAGGTTTTAAAAAAATGCACTTTGCACACTTCAGTTAATTGATACTTATCCTGTTCTGCAAGGAAAAATCTCATTTTGCAGCCTCTTTCCACAATGTTTAACTTTGATATAAATATGTGCAGTCCTCATGTTAGTTTTTTCCCCCTTAACCAGAAGCAGTTGGGTGGAACATAACTTAAATTGATTTTTTAAAGACATAATATAATATAATGTGCTATTATACAATAAGAGAATTGGCTTGTATCTCCTGCCTTATGTTCTTTAGATTGGGACCATCTTACTGCCTCAGTGAGTCTATCTCACTGTGCGACCTGCATAGCTGTAATCATACCTTGAGGTCTTTGATTACAGTAAAAGCTGATGCCATCGTGAAATTCCCTTTAATACTTACATTTTGAGACTTGCTGAAATGATGCAATGTCCTTCTTATCTGAAGTGTATTACCTCAGTGTGTCTGTGAATCAGCATAATTAGATCTGCATGAGTTCATCCTTAAAAAGGATTAAAAAGTGTTCCCACTTCTGGGGATGGGGGACAAACAGTGCTAATAGCAATCTCAATTCATTTAGGGTTTATGACTTTCCTGTCCTTGTTCTGCTTTTCCTTTCACTTAAGGTATTTAACATTTGAGAATAAAACTGGTCCATTAGGATGGACAGAGATTTTTGGTGTCCACTGCTGGTTTTCTGCAAGAAATTCTTCAAAATTCTCTCTGCAGAAGGGAGTTTAGAATGTGTGTATATATATATACACACACATATATATTCCCCCTGGTCATTTCTCATCAAAACTGGTTAAATTGATTTACCTCTGTCTGCTGTCTGAATGTGCATGATGTAACTTCTATGGATAGTACTTTACTGAAAGGACAGCAAAAGAAAAATAACATCTCTGCTATCGAAGTGCCACCAATAATTCTAGTCAAATGTATGCTGGAGTTTGTACTCAAGCAAGATTTTGTTATTGTTTTTGTGTTTAATACAAATGGTTTAATTTATTATGTGGTAAGGGGGTTTTTTTCGGTTAGAGAAAATTGATATAATTCAGTTTCAAATACTTACATTTTGTCTTATTTCTCTGTGTAGAATTTTAAGGCCATATTATTTAATATGGCTTTTCCTGAAAAGAAAGAATTGTAACTTTTCAGTGTTATAGATCTCCTTTGAAATAATCTCAACTTTTACTGGTCTTTGCACTTACTCCAGCATCCTAGTGCATGGGAGGGNTTTGGGGGGGAAAAAAAAAAAAAAAAAAAAAAAAAAAAAGTTTTGTGTTCCTCTCTGATGAATGTCATGTGATATATAGAAAGGCTTTCTTTGTGAATGATAGGTTGAAACAAATTTTATGCCCACATTTGAATTCATTATTACTGGTCACTCTGGATGAGCTCAGGAAAGGAAGTGTATATTATTCTTTACGTGACCTCTAAAAGTTCTTGCCAACATGAATCATACAAATAACTCTACATTATTCTCTCACACTGATCAAGATAACAAGATACAATTTTCCCCTTGAAGCATTTTGGTGGTATTGGTTTCCTTTGACCAACATTTTTTTCTTGTGCTCTTTTATTTCTATTACTGGTTGGACTTTTGACTCTCAAAAGTATTAGAGCTCCAGAATTTTTCTGAAAATTCGAATTTTTTGAAAGCATTGCTACTATTTCCAACTTTTTCAAGCAATCAAAAAAGAAATCTAATATAACATTATTTTGTCAGAAATCATATGACAGTGTTATACCATCAATGCATGTGCATCAGACAGAATGTAAAGAGCTAGACATGGTCATCAAGATCACTCAGTTTCAAATCTGGATTTTAAATAAACACTGTAGTTACTGTATTGTCTTGGGTTATGGAAGCAAAAAAATTGTATTCTATTTTAATCTGCTGAAAGCAATTGGGGAAATGTTTTTTCTTTATCTCTTGTTACTCTGGGGGGAGGGGGTGGATGCCTTTCTGATAATGGCTCAGCTATTAAAACTGGGTGGGGTATTGTTTCTTACCTCTTTCACCACCCATCCTCCCTCCAGGGGGATATTTTCTGCTAATGGGCCATTAAGACTCACCAATGACATGACACATTTACATCATCCCATTGTGAGATGCTCCACCCAGTGGTGGGGGCTCCAGGGTCCTGCCTAGATAAAAACTGAGACTCAGAACCCCAGACAATCCTGTTTTCCACTGGACTCCACAGGAAGATTGGACTCATCTTACTATCACTAGACCCTTCTTCAACAGGATCATCTACTCCAACAGAGCCACATCTGCTTCTTCAGGAGGACTGCTTCCAACACCCTGACCAACAGGGTGTCAGGTTGTGTCCCTGACTCTATTAGGGTTTTCTGGGGTTTTGTTTGTTTGTTGTTTACTTGTTTTTTTGTACTATTACATTTACATTTCTAACATTCCTAGTAAAAGAACTGTTATTCCTATCTTTGCCCGAAAGCCCTTAATCGCAAAATTATAATAATTCGGAGGGAAGGGGTTTTTACATTCTCCATTCTAAGGAAATTCCAGCTTTCCCTAGCAGATACCTGTCTCCTAAACCAAGACATGTATGTTTAATCTATTCTGAAATAATTTAAAAGATTAAAAAGAAACCAAAGGAAAAAATACTTTTGGCTATATGTTTAATCATATATTTTGATTCAAGTGTAGTTTTTCTCAAAATCAAGTTATACCTGATCAAATTTGGTACCTCAACATTTGCTGTTTGACATTATCACATGCAGTCTCATTCACATTACGGTGAGGCTGATAACGTCACTTGTCTGGACTGACTGATACTGTAGTGGAAATCCAATGAAACTACTTGTGGAAGCTGTTCAGGAAGCAAAAACTGCACTTGCAGTAAATTTGAAACATCATAGATACTGAATATGTTTATACATGCATACAGTGATACGATTATCTTTACTGAGTTTTTGTATCAGTTCTGCTACCATTCATGATTTTTTTTTCTTACTAAAGAATAAAAATAAATAAGGAAAATATAACTATACCAGTGAGAAAGTTTATTGTACAAGGTATACATTTCTTATGAGTGGAGTTACATGTACATGGAAAATGAAGAAAAGATATGAACACAATACTTGCATTAACTACATTCCCCCACTTCTCCAAAAACAGTGATCAAGCTGCTAATGCTGTATGAATACAACCTTCTAGGATCACCAATACTTTGTTTTGCCTCTATTTATATCTCTAAGTCACTTCTCTGTCATATTCAGATGTGATCTCCTTGAGGCAGAAGTCATCTTTTTATCCTATATTTGAATAGAGTTGTACTCTGTGATAAGATCTCTGTGCACTGGTACATAAAAATAGTAATGTTACAAGGCTCTTTGAAGTTTACAAGATCAAAAATGGCATTATGAATGCTCTAGATTTCTTGCCAAGGAATGGTTATTGATATAGGCTCAGACAACCATGCCCCAGCTCTTTAGCATTTTATCTGGGAACTACCACAGCAAGAACAGCTTTCAAGAACCACCTCTTTAGAAGAAAGGAAAATCTGATGCTAAGAGATCTTTCAAACAGTCTGAGGGACAGATACTGAAACCTTCAGTGCCATTAAACAGTACTGGATTTTACATCTGATCTCATTTCTTCTGCTGGAAATGAGATCTCACTGCTGGCAACATTCCTGTCTAGTGAACTCTTCTAGAAAGAGAAGTGGAACTGGGTCCTGATCCACAAAGGCTGTCAGTGCCACTGTGAACATCCCTTCCCCTCTAAGACACTAGAAAACACTATAACCTGCTTCTCTTACTGACCACACAGCAAACACAGACAACTGGGAAAGGGCCTCTAAGGTTTCTAGGGAAAGGGAGGGATTTGTTTTAAAACATAACAGGAGTGAAAAAGGCACAACTTTGTTTATATACTTGTAATAATGCAGTTATCAGCTCCTCAGCTGAAGAAACTGAAGGAAAATTCTGTGTGAGTTTTCAGTGAGTAACACAAGGTTTTTTACTCTTCCTTCGAGAAGCTATATTATTCATTTCAAGGCCTTACTAAATCAGGTATTTAAACTTGGTCATGCTATATAAACATGATATGAGAAAAAGTAATTGCTTATTATAATATAGTCTAGCTAAAATTAGACACTGATCCTTCAGTATCTATTTAGCATAGGCCATTAATTTTTAAGAACTGTTTTCAAGTTGATGTTAAATGGCAATTAGAACAAAATGTCATTTCCAGAACAAGTATTACAAAAGTAAGGCCATATATTTAACACTTTTAGTTTTGCGGGTTTTGTATTTAAATATTACATAGAATCTGCAAGGGTCCCCCAAAAAAATGCTGTATTGCTGCTTTTATTTTAAAAACTCCCAAAGCACAATGACTTTAGAGTTCTTACCCAAGTAAATCAGAAAGGCACAAGAGAGAAGTGATATTTGCAAAAATTCATTGTGAGGAAAAATATTAATTAATTGAAGACAAACTTCTTCTAGGAATTTGACAGGTTTTGATAGTCTTTTTAATTGGAAAGTTTTAAAAACTTAAAACTTACAAACCCAGTTTAAAAGCAATAGCACTGTACAATAGTTATCGGTTGGAATATCCATCTGGCAAGTGAGAAAGGATCATAGGAACAAGTTGAGCTTGAAAGTGGGTAAGTTAACACAGGTAGTGTTCAGAGTTATTCTATTTAAAGAGAATTGTTTCTAACTGCACAGTCCTTACCTCCTTCCCTTCAGTAGTCAGCTACCATTAGAATTAGTTGTAGATACAGAGTAAGCAATTGCCTGGTTGTGGAAAATATCACAGCTTTCTCTGCAAAATACAAACAAAACGCCACATGTTGCAGCTATTTTCAGGGACTGTCAGAAGGCATATTAGCCCCCCCCAAAATACCTGGGTTAATTTCAACTCACACAACTGAACTGACTGAAGAAACATCAAACTGCAATATCCCCAAAGCAGTGGCTTTTTTCTCGCCCCAAGAAATCTGTGTTGTCAAATTGGAATTAATTCATAGAGAGACAGAAAGTAGCCTCATGATAATGGTGGATAAGAGATATAACATATTAGGAAACCGGTCATGTACAACTCCAGGCTTAAAACACCTAAGGACAGAGGAATTGCAAGTTTCCAAGGAAAAGCTCTTTATCTTTTGTGAAGTCTGTTAAAATACCTTTCTACTTTTACTGTCACTCATCCCAAGACTGCGAGGAGTCCTTCTAAGGGCTTACTTTTTTCCTGGTGCCAGAGTCTACGGCAGGAAAAGACTCAGATATGTGCTTGTACCCTGGGCTGTTCTGAGACCATTGCAGCAGAATTCCCTATTTATGTGGCAACATGCAGCCATGCTGCATTCTAGTGGATCTCTGCATTGCTACAGCTGGGGTTCCAGGTAGGTGGGACATGCTGGACAGGGGACCTTTCCTGACAGACAGGCATGAATGCTCTGCAACCATCCATGGATTTTAGCTCTTCAGAATGGAAAGACCATCAATTTAACACTCTTCTGTCTGTGAGTTGTTTTGAAAGTTGCAGAAGGTATGGTAATCAAAAGTGGACAATGCTCCACTGTTAACAAACAGACATAGGAATTACATGTTTAACTCAGAAAAACATATAGCTCTTGTTCATTGTTATGCATCTCTAAAGTGCCTTGCTATTTTTCTGGTGTCCCATTGCCTGGAACAAAAACCTCTGAAGCCAAACAGAAAAAAAAAAAAAGCAGAAAGAAGTCTGTACTGATGCTAGTCTTGGTATTGAAAAAAAACTATCCAAATATCCTTATTTTCTCTGTTCAGTCAGAAAGAGGAAACTGTTTTTCTCCAGCCTGTTTCCTTCTCAGTATCTAGTCCATTGGTAAAAAGGGCTGAAAACAGTCAAAAGGATCATTTTGCCAGTCTCCTCAGGAGATAATGAATGTTCAAGTACTTCACCCTCCATGATGGAAGGTGTGATAGAAGAAACGGTTTTTCCATGGTGCTTTTGTGCCTTGGCTTCCTTCTCTTTCCCTCTGCTCTGCTCCGTCCTTCTGCATGTTCGCTGCAACTTCATCAAGAGCTTAAGCAGTGGAGAGCTTGGCAGGCTGCAGGAAAAGAGCTGAGCTACCCCAGCAACACCACTTTCCACGGTCACAAGTTCACGAGCATTGCTAGAGTTTCAGACTTAGAACCAAATGTCTGTGGGACTTAAAAACAATTTCCCTGTCTGACTCTGCCGGCTGCTCCCACTCATTGATTTATGCGTGTGATGCTTGGAGCTGTGGCATAAATCTGGTTATGTAATAGAAACTTGATAACAGAGAAAGTCAATACAGGAGGGCAATAGAGCTGAAATTACACACTGGCACTACTTTTATTAACCCTTCCTTAGTTCACCTTAACTGCTTCTCACAGACAACCTGTCTGAATTTAAGAAAAGGGCTTTCTTGATACTTAGAGCAACACCAGATTGGCAGTTAGTTCTTCCCTGTGTCTTGCTGGACTCAAGCAGAACAATTTTCTAGAAACATTATCGTTTTCAACAAAAATTTTTTTATATCTTTTCTTCAGTTAATTATATAATGAAAAATGACCATTTCTTTCACATCAGGCAGAATTTCTTTATAAAAAAATTATTTAAACAAACCTAGATATTTCACATTTCAGAGTGTTTCCAGATTGGGCAGGTTTTCTGAGGAAAGCTTCTTTACCAGATTGTTTGATTGATTTTTGTGGCACTTGATTAATTTCTTAGCCACAATTTCACAGCTGAGCCACAGGATCTGTGAAAACAGGAGGCTTGGCAGGACCACAGAAGAACTTCTGACTGCTACAGACTGCATCATTCCTCATTTTAAGCAATAAAGAAACATTAAGGTTGCAGTCTTTCATTCATACATGAAACTTCCCCTTTATGTTCTCATAATCTGATTCCTGCTGTTATTAGAAACCCTGTTGATATTAGAAACTCATTTATCACAGATCTTTTTATTCATGGCTTCATTATTTGAAGTCCTGATGGTGATACAATTTCAGTTTTTCTTTTTCTTTGACTGAAGCTAGGGGATTTGCATATTTGATATGTGGGATTTAAGAAGAAACATGGAGATGAATATGAATATAATCATTATCTGTTCTTCAAGGTGAGCTTTGCTTCTCATGAATAAAAGTAAAAAGCATTTGATTTTAAATGCATATGTTCTTTATAAAGTTCTGGTAATAATGTGATCCTTCTGTTACTCAACATAAGATGACCTGAATCATCAATAACTGAAATATATGTGAAAAACATTAACAGAGTTGATATAAAACAATATTTCATTAGTGTCCCAGGAGAAGTATTAGGAAATATGAAGCTAAGACTGTTACGAATACTTGTCTGGAAATGATTACTTGGAGACTGGAAGAAGGCTAAAAATCCCACTTCGTCCAGGTGCTCCTGAAGTTGCTTAGCAACTGCCTCCTTAATCATGTTCTCCAAAAAGGGAGGTTTGACAGAGGATAGTAATTAGATGGTTTCTTGAGGAGGGTCAAGACCTCAGCATACTGTAGGCAGGATGTCATTTTGCCCTTCAAATAGAGGTGTTAATGAAATGCCCATCCACTGGGAAAGTGCTTCCTCACTGACTTTCATGAGCCCTGTGGTTTCCTCACTGGTGCTCTTCACCTGCTCCTGGGACAAGGCACTGCCAAAATCAACCCTGGATGTGCTTGTGACCTCTTGTTCTGACATTCCTGGTTGATAGCTGACAGCTTCAGATATGAGTGATTTTGCCCATCAAAAATATGAAGACAAGTTCACTAATTTCCTGTGGCACAGACAAAGAACTGATAGGGAACTCAAGACTCCTGATTAAATTTGCCAAGCAGCTTTTAGCTGTATGCATCACAAATGCAAGTAACTATTCAGACAGAAATTTGGAATAAAAGAATTATAGTGAAATACATCAGGAAATGTAGTTGTTTGGCAGTGAGGGGAAGGAGTTTCCTATCATCATAAGAAATTCCAAACTGAATTTTTACTCATGAAAATACAAATGTAATCTTGGTTCCCATGGACATAAAAAAATGAAGTCCTCTTCAGTAGTTGTAGAAGATGGAGGGAAAGGTGGCACTGAGTTCCTTGGCCTCATCTGTCTCCCTTGGCACTGAATCATCATTCTCATTCAGCAACAGTTCAACATATTCCGTGTTCGGTCTTTTACTAGTAATGTACTGACTCTTCTTTTTGTGTACCTATGAAATCTCAAGTCCAGCTGAGCTCTGGCATTCCTGGTACCTCCCTACATGTACAGGCAACATTACTGAATTCCTCCAGTACACTGTGTCCTTCCTTCTGCCTCTTGCTTTTTTGCTCTTTTTCTCACTAGGTATGGACAAACCTCCTTATCAGGTCCAGAAAGGGACACCAAGTTAGACTGACTAGGCTAATTTTATCAATGTGCCATGTATCTGCTCATAAATGAGTCTTTTTAAAATTATATTTGTTGTTAGCTGTGAGTGCTATTCTGTATTCCTTTGTCTTTTGTTGCATCTTGTTTAAAAACCTGACTTTCTTTGTAAAAGGGAACATTTTTTCTTTGTCCCTCTTCTGCTTAAGACACCATAAAAGCTTTTAAAAATTTAATTTATTTATTTATTCATTACAAAGTAACACTTATTTTTAAGTTACTTGTAATATATTAGAGATTTTCTCTCCTTGAGTTTAAATGTACTTCAGACAACTCTTTTTATGTGTGATGGAAGGTCGTTCAGAATGTTGCAGAATATTACTGATTTGTCTCCAGACTTTAACAAAGGCACTTTCCAGTTTATTTGAGGCCTGAGTCTTCCTTATTTTTCTCATGCTGCAGATATATTTGTTCTTCATCCTTCTCTCTGTCTTCAGCTTTTCATTTCATTTAGATAAATACATATTTGTAAAATACTTGTGTGATCTAGACGAGAAATGTATTTTTACCTTATGCAGTATTATAGTAGAAACTAGAATATTTGTATGAGTGTTCAAAGGAATCCCAAATCTGACAAAACTAAAATGAACTAAAATGTGGTTTTCAAAGTCATATCTGCTTGCACTTTTTAAACTTAGTACATACTGGCTGATCATACATAGAAAATAATACAAATAACCAATAGATATAAATCCATCATTGTTTATTGCAAAACACCCATCATGTTTAAATGCTTTCTCACTTTTCCAAGTCAATGATTGATCTCATTTCCAATGCCTGTAAAACTGAAAGATCCAAAATAGACCTGCAAGATGCTCTTTGTTATCATTATTTTTAGTATTGCTACTCATTCCTGATTGTAAAGCCCCTTGAAGAAGATAAATATTCTGCTTTTTTTCAGGAGAAATGTTGTTTTGTAGCAAAGTCAGAATCTACAGATAGAGCTCCAAGGAGCCTGTCTTGCAATGCAGACAAAAATCTAGAAAGTT
Organism: Hylia prasina; assembly: GCA_013397195.1. Taxonomy (NCBI): domain Eukaryota; kingdom Metazoa; phylum Chordata; class Aves; order Passeriformes; family Sylviidae; genus Hylia; species Hylia prasina. Next base: position 309,703 of record VYXD01013259.1, on the reverse strand, counting down.
GTTTTGGAAGGGTGCTTCTATAACCTTAATCAGAACCACAATTCTCAAAACTTATGAAGGGAATGTTTCAATGCAAGGTGAATGTTTCAATGCTTTGTGTGATTTAGGATATAATTGTTTACATTAAATTAAAAAGTCTTCTATGTGCATTGGTGTATCACTGCACAATACTAACTTATTTGATGTGCACAATCAAAGGCAATCAAAATGCCAGTTCAATTCATTAAGAGAGGAAATAATATGCACTCTAATCAGAGTTCTCTACAGAAAATGTTTGTTGTTGTTTATGCTGTTATTCAGGATATTTTGAATGGAGGTTGATTTTATAGTTTTGTAAAGAATGACTTTTTGTTGTTAAAGTAAAATTTATTCTATATCCTTTTTTCTTTTTTTCTTTTTGTTGTATTTCCTGCTACCTGAAAGAGCTCTATTGATTTATTTCAAATCTTTTTAAAAAATAAACTCATTTTTCCTTGGAAGGTACTAAGCTTATGACAGAATCTTGTAAATTTGAAGCTGAGGGAGGCACAGAACAGTAGGGCAAACAACACCCGGAATGTTTTATCCACTCACTAATGATTTAAAAAATATTCAAAGAAATCAAATAAACAGCTATCTCAATTACTTTATTTTCTGTCCTTTCAAGTATTGGAAATCTTTTATGTGCATTGCAAGGATTGCAGTTGTAGGTTATGGCTGAGAGTTCCTTCTGGGTGTAAGAACTTATGGATAGTTAAGAGGAAAATAAGTAGGGAAAAGACACTGTACATTTATCATCTACTCAACCTCATCAGAAAATAAAGCAGACATATATTTTCTCATACATCCTTCCTCCTCTCAATTCCCCCTTAAAATGGCAATTAGTATAATTTTTTCTACGACTTAATGGTATTTCCAGTGCCTGCTGGAGACATGAGTTTCCTATGAATGACCACAGTCTTTTACAAATCTCAGGCTGTTTGCAGACTGCATTGTAGGGGGGTTTCTGTCTGTTCTTCAGGGAAAATGGTTAGATGGGTCTGACATTTTTGCATTTAAGGTTTGTGCATTAAATCATGTGCTATTGCATCAGTAACACACCCACTACCATGAATGCTCCCGTGGATAAGGATCATTCATTCATTCATTCCTGCCAGGGAAGGTGTGACACTCAAAAATGTCAAGGTGGGCTTTTCATTTTAAACTTCAACATTTCCAAGGTGCTTGAAGTGCATGATCTCACTCACTGCAGTTCTCACCCCACTGAACTTTGGCTCTCTGCATCGCTGTGAGAGGAAGATGAATTAAGGATTTGGGCTCATTTCTGGAGATGTCTTTTCCTCTACATTGACTGCAGGACTGAAAAATCTCAAAAATAGGTGTCCTGGTCTGCCTTGTTGACATTCCTAATTAATTAGAATATTAACTTAACCTTCTAGCACTAAAAATACAGATTTGAATCTCCTAGTCTTAGACACCGTTTCTTGGACTTGGATTATTCTTAAAGAATTTAGGAACTAGTACTTAGTACACAACAACCATGTTGGTTTTCTTTATTATGATCATCAGTAGGCAGAGCTATCAGCTTCAGGAGGTAGTCTTTCCTTTTAATAATCTAATCATAGATTGTGATTAACATACACAAAACTCTGCAGGCTAAAACTGTAAAATCTGCCTTTTATTATCCTTGCTTCTCAAAATATGATGTACATGTAATCAGTTTTGTTAATAATTGTAAGGGATTTTGTTGGGTAACATGTTTACCAGTGATAATTAATAATAGATCATAATTTTGTTTATGAATATGATAATAATTTCCAACATAGAATGAATTCTCATGAAATAGTAGGAATATTGTAATTACACACTTACTTTGGTAAACATTTTATGAGTATCTATAAAACTTCAGAAGTCATATATTTTCCATTCTATTATTATTTTGCTTCATTTGTGAAGAAGTATATTCCAATTATCTGATAATTATCACTCTTACACAGAAAATGGTATATTGAAACATATATTCTTTATATTTTATTCAAAGTTAAGATTATCCCAAATTGTTCCTTTCATTTGTTTGAGAGTTACTTTTGTGGTCCAGGTTGCTTTGTGGTATCTTAGGGTACAAATTACTAGTGGACCAGTTGCTCTTTATTAAATGGTTGATTACTAAGATAAGAAGTTTATTGTATAAAGACAATATGCATATGATCAGACAGTACTAACTGGATGGCAATCAAATGCATAATGTTGTCTGCCCTCTTGTTACTTTTCATGCATCCATAGGCTTTTTCAAAGGAATGTTTAACAGCATGATTAACTTTATATGTGCCTGCAATCCAGTGAAGTTAATGAAATCAGATATGGATGGAAATCCACTGTATTCAAGCACACAAAACTTAAGGTTAAGGTAGTTACTGCTGACTTACTGGAAGAAGTACAATGAATCTAAAGTGTAAAACCAGCTAAATAAAAAAAAAAAGTTAAAAAAGAGAAAGAACAGAAGACAGGCCAATGTTGCAGACATAATGAAAAGGCAACAGCAACAACAAAAATACACATTGTGTTCACCTCTTTAAACTCCCTCAGCTCTTCATAGCAGAGCTATATGCTCCACACCATCTGCCAGCTGTGAACAGAAAGAAAATCACACATACAGGTACTGTAAAATACAATCTAATTAGTGTACTAAAGCTTAATATATTTGAGTAATTTTTTTTTGGTAAATATAAAAACAATTATAATGGGACAAATCTATTCCCGTGATAATATAATGAAGAGGCTTATGCTTCTGTAATGAAATGTTTCATTATTCTGCATCATGCCTTACTGAATATATTATATAGTCTCATGTACAGCAATTAAAATGGTAATATACAGGAGCAGACACAGAATCTGAATCACTATAGAGCACTGAGCAGACTACTGAGATTTACAAACTTTTTCATGGAACTGTCACTCTGAGATGTGGCTTGCCCAGCATTTGTGGCTTTAGATAGCTCTCTTCAACAACAAGCAGTAAAAACTCTGCAATACTTCCAATAGTAATTGTTTCTTCAAATTAAAGAAAAAAGATGTGTAGCAAATTCCTTTAATTTATAAGAAAACACATTATTTTCCCAGCACTTAGGCCATCCACTACACAGGCTTGTAGACAGAACTACAAATCCACATCAAAGAAGCAGCAGTGATGCAGAACAGCTATGGAAAGCAGTAAATTTTCTTGCATTACTTGCAAGCCTCAGTTTCTTACTCTTGGCCACTCAGGAATTATGAGACACCTGGTGGGAGTCAGCCAACAGCGACTTCAAGGAGAAGGCTCTGTCTGGGCAGGTTTCAACATGATAAACATCACCATTCAAACATTGTTTAGGAGATCAGCATGAGATCACAAAGTATGTGGGGGTCCAGTGTGGTTTTTGTTATATTTTTGAGAAGGTAGATTTCCCCTGAACATTTGTGTAATATCTAAGTTCAGTTCTTTAAGAGTGGCAAACCCCAGCTACAATTAACGTAGAGAAATTTTCTTTGACTTAGATGCAATGTACCCTTACTATCAATTAAAGATAGTGACTATCACATAGCTAGGAACAGTAGCACGAGGCCACTTGGACTTGATTGTTTTAGAGATCTTTTCCAGCCTAGATGATCTTTTAAATAAGCAAGGAGGACCACAGGTCTGGTGCCCAGTGGTTAGGTATTTGTCCAGTACAAGGTGTGCCTTGGATTCACTTGGGTCACGTGAGTGTTTCTGTTTTCTTTGCAAGGAAAATATGTAAATACTTCAAGGACTCATAACCAGAAACATACCCCAGAGTACCGTATTGTGAAATCTACATTAGGGATATGCTGTAAAACCAGTAACAAGCAGCTCTAGATGAACGCCTTTGCAATGGAGAATTGCTGGATCCCCAGAGAAGACCAACAAACCAGTTTCCTGGAGCTGATTTTTAATAGCCACTTTGGGAACAGATCAAATTGCCTTTACAACTGTTACTATAAGTTTTTTTTGGATTTGGAACTTAGTTGTAAAATTTAGACATTTTTGGCAGTCCTGTCAGGGTGAGGGAAGTACATTTCAAGAATTGCTGTACCTGATTTAGTTCTCTTAAGTCAGTGGGCTGGATGGTCCCCTGTGGGCTGTGCTCTCTTGGTGCTGAGGGCTAGAGTGCTGTATCAGCTGACATCACAGTGCATACTGCTTCTGCTGGAGCATTTGCTTTGGAATTTAGTCCTGTCTGCATGAGGCATCACAATAACACAGCAGCACAAAACACAAGGTATTCTAACCAACAGCTGTCCATGCAAGAGGAATATGACCAGGCCTATTTGCACTGTATGAGCAGCCTTCCCATTACTCCAAAAGCAACAAAGAGCACTGTGGATTAGAAACCATACTACATATTTTATGGCCCTTGTGGCCAATACGAGACTGAAGCCGCTGAAAGAATAAATGAAACACATTCATACCCATAATTAAAATAAAACATTACCTTTGTTTTGTTATAAGCCCAGTGCTTGTAAGCTCAACTGTAGTTCTCCTGACATCTAACTCTGAGATATACCATGTGGTCATGTCTCCTTGTTCTTGTTGGTGCATAACATGCTTTACTATGGTTTTCTTTTCTTTTACTTTCTTTTTTAAGTAATCCAAACAAATACATTTGAAAGTCAGTACATTCTTAATGCACTGTTAAAGGGAATATCTGGGACAGTATTTGAGAGTGATAGAAACATTTTAGCTGCTCATGTTTACTGTACTTGCCAGCTGCCCCAGAACAAACCAGATATCCCATAAAATGTGTTGCCTTGCTACTAACCATGGCAAATAATTTTCTGGGAAAAAATTAAATTTTGTTCCAAAGAGGAATAGATTTTAAAAAGGTTTTATATATTCCTTATTATTAAACTCTGTGGAAACATCTTTATAACTACGTGCAAATATAAACTATCAATGATTTGATTAATTTGCTGAAAATTTGTTTTAGTGTGCTACTTGACGTTAAAAACATTGCCTAGAGAGCTCTTGGGGATAGAGGCAGGGAGAGAAAAAAGTGCAATAAAAATATATAGAGAGGAGTCATTTTTGCGTTCCCAAATTGGGCAATGCTGAATAAACTGGGAGTGTCTTACTGCATTGACAGCCATGGGCTGACAGGACAGGAACAGTGAGATGAAAATAGGAATAAGAAACATAAGGGATTGTAATGTCCTTGATGAGAAGAGTCTGGGAAGAACAAATCAGAGATCACACAATACTGGTGGGAAGACACAGGTATTGAAAGAGAAATAGTAGTACTTGGAAAAGACAAGTCTGGAACACCATGAACACTTTGCTCTGTGAAGTGCATGCTGGCAATTCCCTCCTACTGGCAGATATATTCCCACAACCACTGTCTTTACACTCCAAACATAAAACTATATAGATGCACAGTCCTGTACCTTTGCTACAAGGTCAGTTCTGTTTCAGTAGTCTTTTGTAAATTTTATTTAAACAGGGTGGGGTTTTTGTTGTTTTTTTCTAAAAGTTAGCAACCTGGTTACAACAGCAAAAACAAAAAAAACCCCAAAGCTTACTTCAAGGAAATTATCAGAATGTAGACTTCTTTAGAAGACATTTGAAATGTGTTACTCTCAAGAACACTATTGAAAAAGTGTCCACTTTACATTCTGTAAATTAAAAATTTATATTAGACATTAATATCCATTTTCAGAAAAAAGCCCAATGCTTGATGTTTTGCTGTTGTTCTGTGTCCTGCTGTGTTTGTGGAATTTGCTAGAGATCAAGAAATCAAAGTTGGTTTACTTTTCTGAAGATGAGACAACACACAAGCCTTTTGAAAATAGAATTACAAATGTACATTATTTTAAAATATAGCAAGTCCCTGCATGGACAGGTTAAATTATCTTAGTGTGTTGAAAGTGGGTTAAGTTTATTGGAGTGTGAAAGTTAAAGAAAATGAAACCAGAATAGGCAGGACTCTGAATCTTTCTAAAAATAAACGGGGCTGTGATATACAGCTTGTTTTAGCTTGTGGTGAAGGATAGTGGTTAGGGAGAGTGATCACAAGGCTTTTGTGGAAATGAGGTACACCAGAGTATGTTAAAAAGAAAAGATCCAGAGCATAACAAACCCATTGCTCAGTTTCTCCCATTCCCCTCTCAATGCAACCAGTGCATAAAGTCTCATCTCACTGTCACTGTGGCTTGAATACTTTCCAATCTTTGATATGTTCCAAATTATTATAAATTCAGCTTCCCATAGAAAAGTCAGAGCAATGTAACATGCTTTTGGTGTGAGACTGAAAGCAGACATGACTACATCCCAGCTGGTGGAAATGTGGTAATGAATTTCAAATAAATTTCAAACATTTGTTAAACTCCTCCTGAACAGTTTTACTTGCTACTAGTAAAATATAGATGCCATAACTGAGCATTCACACTGAAAATTTTAATTACACTGAGACTGAAAATAGAGTATAATATTGAAATAGTCTGTCTTCTGTTCCACTAGCCTGTTGCCCTTAAAAATTTCAGAGTAAACTTTCTGTTTCTCTTCTTTCTCAATTTCTCACTTAATTTATCATTAAAATCTACATTTTCATAGTTATTGAAACTAGGCTGATTTGTATCTGATGATTTGTCTCAGAGCTTAAAGTCTTAACTACTGTATTATAAAAACTCCTTAGTTACTATTTGATAAATCTCCAAATAGATTTCTTTGAAAACCAGATTTCACTAAATCTCTATTCATATATTTATCCACTGCATTTGTCTGTTTTACTGGCTCAT
>VYXD01013259.1:241141-302901 GCA_013397195.1 Hylia prasina | reverse complement strand
AAAAAAAAAAAAAAGTGAGGCTTAAACAACAGGAATAGTTTAGCAGGAAAGGGCCTGCCACGCAAGCTCAGTATTTAAGAGTGAGCCAGGAACTCAACTCCTTTCACTTCAGTAGAATTAAGCTGGTTCCTCCCAAAGGAGGTTTGGCCTGTGCATACTCAGGGCAAGTAGCAATCACAGTAGTTTGTAATTATACCAAGTTTAATTACATACAAAGTATGGGAGCTGAAACATTTGATTTTGATTTGTAGAAATAGAATCAGCATGTCCTATTTTCAGTTGCCCACTGATGTTTTTTTTACTTCTTTCCTCAGTGTCCTGAAATGAAGGACACTCCATCCAACATCTATCAGCATGGGAGGAATGGAAGATGTAGTAATGCATATTATACTTTTGGAAAGTCAGGAAACTGCACTAGCTGCCAATGAGTGCAGTAAAGATTCTGCTTTTCATTGCTTCCATCTGCTGGTTTCCTTTTGTGTTGAACTGGCAAGACAAGTAGAATTGCATAATGTGGCAATGGTAAAATATTATCTAACAAGAAAGCAGGACTTTCCAATTTCATATCATAACCTGCTGTACTTTGTTAATAGAAAGCAAAATGCAAGGATATTTAAACAACATTGTAAGTTGTAGTATGTTCTAGTAGGTAAGTTTACTAAACTTTAGCATGTTTTATTTTTCTTTAACTTTCCGCAAATTTTTTAACTAAGGAATCTTACACCGGAGCAAAACTAATTGGCTTGGTTTTCAAAAGCATGCTTAAAAGGTTTTGCCCTCCTTGAGTTTTGTCAGTATCTTAAAAAAAAGAAAAACCAAAAAACTCCAAAATCTTTAATTTAAAACATTAATTACTTGTTTAGCTTTAGGCATCCAAGTATCAAAGTCTTAACAACTGCAGCTTTTTTTACCAGTTGTAAAAACTGTTTTAGTAAATTTTCAAACATATCAGCATTTCAGTGCAATACCACTATTTATTTAACTAATTAGTGGACTGTTGACTGTCCAGAACTATGTACATAATTTTCTTTTGCATTGCAATGTACATAACTAACCAACTTCAAATGTTATTTTTAAAAATTTTACTCTTTAGTGCTAAAAAATCCACTCTTTGACAGTGTGCAGTATCCTCATTATGCAGATATTTGAGTGATAGAGGTATTCTCTTTAGATGGAACTTATAAAATCTGAATGTCTGAATATCAATTGGATGTGATGCCTATTTGTACACAGACAAAGATTAGTTTGTAAATGGGCTCTCTAGGATGTCTCTCTCCCCCTCCACTTCTGTTTTAATTTCATAAAGAATGAAAGGAAACTAAATCATCCACATTTCTTGCAAAAATAGTCTTCAACATATAAGATGCAATTTGTTTGACCTAACTCTAAATATTGATAATGCAGATGCCCATATATGAAGTAGTTGCCTTACATCCCCTCCCATGTAATTTGAGGAAAACATTTTAGGAGAAGAATTCAACTTACCCATCTTAGATGCTTGGTTTAATGCAAAAGGAATTATTCTGAATAATTCTGGCTCCTCTTTATTATCTCTGGTGACCTTGTAGACGAATAGCTCTGGTATACATGTGTTTTTCAAGCATCTGAGTTTGGATAGGCACATCCTGTCTGGAAGCAAGGTGATACTTGCTAAACCCTCTGTTGTCGCCAACAGCGATGACAAATGGAAAAACAATCATGTGTGCCCTTTAAAATGTTTGTGTTTTGAGAAGCTGGAATGGGTCATAGCTACAAATACAAAGAAAGATGATGGGAGCTTTTCAGCAAGTTTTGCTTACACGATTTCATTAAATCATGCTGCTTTCCTGGCCTGAAAACTTTAATGTAATTTGCCAACCACAAGAGAGCAGGAATGTTTAGACCTCTTACATAATGTAATCAGTTAACTAATCCAAAAAACGTTTAGGACTTAAAATTAGGATAAAGAGGCTTTTTATTTTTTTAATTGAATTTATTAATCACCAATTTAATTGCAAAAAAACCCACCCAAAATAATTATATTCACTACTATACTGTTATAACAAACAGTATAATAGGACAAGCAGACAAAATAGAAAAGAGTAGTTCTTGAATGAATTTTGGGAAGATATTACCAAGCCCATTCATACCTCATAAAAAATTCTTCCCACTCTTTCCACAGATATTTCTGTTTAATGTAATTATATCCATAATTATATCCATGATCTTAACCTGTTACTCACCTCAGCCTCATCCGAGCCAGTTGTGTTGCTAGATGGGTCCAAACTAAATAGACAGATAATAAATCTCAATGTAGAGGTTTAGCAAAAGTCTTTATGCAGGTCTATTTATCTTTGAACTACCTTTTATTATGAGAACCATATCTTGCCTCCTTATATGGAGGAAAAACCCACCATTCTCAAGAGTTCACAAGAACTTGCCTCTAAACAAGCTGTAATGGGGAGAGACTAACCCTGACAATATGGACAACAGGCACCAATCATTATGCTGTGGCAAAGCTCTTCCTGGATCCTCAGAACCCCAGAGGGACATTACCACAACTCAAGAAGCCTGATATGAATATTTAATCTATCTAAAATTGGGTGATTATGCAGATACTGTGCATCTGGGAGAGTTGTTCCCCCAGGGGCTTATAAAAATAAATACTACATCTAAAATGTAACAGCCAAAATGCAGGTGGTGAATTCTCTCTCTGTCACTTACTTGCAGCTTTTCTTGGCTTGTCCGGATGTGCCAGTGAAACAAATGGTCCTTCTCTGAAAGACAATTGTCGAGGTAGATGCACCATCCACAAGGGATCAAGGGGCTCATCACTGGAATATGAGGTGTTCCTCCAAGCCATCTACTGCAGCATGGGTGATGGGTTTGATGATACAGGGAATACTTTATAGGTTTTCTTTTTAGTGCATGGTAGATTAGAGTATCACATTTTAATGAATTCCATAAATAAAAGATGATGAAATGCCAGTGTTTTGCGAACTACATGCAGCTAGTTTCATCTTGAAATCTGGCTACATAAACAATGTTGTAACCAACATTTTTTACCCTGTCTTCTGTGTTGATGTTCTTGGAATTACTAGTTAAACAGCAATAGATCACTTTCATTACCAAAAATAAAATATTGGGCTAGCATCATTCTGTTTTTTGTACTTTCACCTCAGCTTCATCTGTCACACTGAGAGCAATTGATCTGTTCTGGGTAATGGAGATCTGTCTTCATGTGGGAAGCAATTTGTTGTTCTAGCTGAGGCCTTTGGCACACTTCACTCTAGTGCTCTGAAAGGTTGTGTAAAGTGGGGACATTAGGCTCCACGCCAGCCACCTCGCTGTCTTCTCCATAGCTTTTGGTACCAGATTTCAGAAAGGTTATAGTGGGGAAGAGAGTCCTAGACAAACCTGCAACAGGAGGGTTTTAGCAGTGGCTTTTAAAAGGGTGTAAACCGTCCCAGAATTTATCTTTTTTTCCCCTTTTTGGATGAAAATAATGAAACATTCATCAGGGATTCTGGTTCTGTCAGGAACAAACAGCAGCTTGATGAGCTTCTACAACTGCTGTTCGTGCATATACCCTGAGGAAAAACAGAGAATTAATAGCTTATTTGCTTTGCTTGGTGAGAGAGAAGCTACGGCTTGTAGGAGAATAATTCAGTCAGAGAAATTGCTAATAAATACATAATTTCTTGCTTATTTTCAGAGAAAAAATTATTTTGACTTCAGATATACTGATCTTTGTGAGGCATAAAAACCATGCAGTGCAAAGAGGCTGCTCCTGATGGTAGAGGCTCTTAATCCCTTTTTAAAAAGTAGTGCTTGTGCTGCAGAAGCATTCAGCATATTGCCATGGAGAGGGAAGAAAGCTTGAACAGTTTTCTCTCCCCATCAGGTGTCTGGGCTGGAGCACAATGTCGCACTGCTGATCAAAAGCAGAATGTTTGTTCTTTAACCTCTCTGCACCCGTCTGCAGTAAAGAACCAAAGGTCACAGAGCAGAGGGGTTACTCTATCTGCCACCCCAGCCCAGCAACTAAGCCTCTAGCAAACACATTAGTGTTTAATGTGTCCTCCCTGGCGGTGCGGCACTGGGGCCTGCTGTCCCAGAGCTCCCTCCCGCGCCAGCGGCCCTGGGCAGGCCGCGCGGCCCTGAGGGGACATGTAGGCCGGGAAACCATTAGCGCCGGGCCTGGGTCCTCCTCCCTTGAGTTTGCTGCCTTACCTCGAACACTGGATTTTAACACACAACTTTGAAGGGCAGGCGGGAAGGGACGGGAAAAGGGCGGCCACACCAATGAGTGGCAACTGCTGGTTCTCTAAACATCTCCCCCTCTCCTCTACCCTTGTCTCCATCCTCCCCCGCTCTGCAAACAAAGAGTGTTTTGATTGCTTGGATGACAGCACAGGAATTTGCCTTTTCAAAAGCACTCGCTATATATACACAACCTAAGTACTGTAACCAGAAGAACCTTTTAAAACCATCACGGGTAATGGAAGCTGTAGCAGTGACCAGTTGCATTTGGAATCAGAGTTTCTAACGAACACATTAATCGCAAAGACAAATCTCTTCATTAGTCCAACAGCACGATGGGCAAGAGTCAGTAAAAAATGATTTTCCAGATTGCCAAAACAGTTCCCATAGCCTTTGGTTATGTTTGAATCCCTCCAGTGTCTCTGTTTGAAAAGTCCGATGTTTACAAAGCTGTCTGAAATATACCATTTAAATTCATTGCATAATGCACAAAAATCAATTTTCTTGTTCAGCAGCCAAAGGGCAGGAGAACTAATTTTTGTGCATTACAGCATCATTTCAAACTGGCCCATTTGTGACAGGTTTTCAAATGTGCATTATGCCAAATTATATGAAAGGCACCACAGGGTGATTACATACATTAAAGGTATCTGGGACAGCAGTCATCTCTCCTAGAAGGAGAAGAGATTTCTGGGAAGTCTGAGAAGCATGAAGACAGTTGAAGAAATCTCCATGCTACAGAGCTGCTTAGTTTAAATGCTGTCCTCAAAATTAAATCATATTTTACAAAATTTGCCTCCCTGAAAATACATGTGCTTTTTAGTTTGCCCACCTCCTGCTCCATATTAAGATCTTATTTCTTATGTACTCTGTTTTTTCCTTCATAGTTTCCCTTGCCCTATCCTAATCCTGGTTCTCTCATGTCCTTCCTCTCTATTCACTTTCCAAACTTGTTTTTCAGTCTGTCAATCATTCTGACTCTAATCCCTTCTAAACTTAACTCCTGCCCACCCAATACTCCAGGTCCACAGGACCAGGAAGGAGTTCCAGTGTCCAGAGCTCTCCCCCAGTCTTCATCTGACCATGTGGTCCTTTTGATCCATCTTGCTGTTCCTTCCCTTGCTCTCTTTCCTAGCTTTGTGGGCACCACTTATTCCTACTCTTTCTCTGCTCTGGAGAAAGTTTCTGAACTCTAATACTACTTATGAATACAACTTTTATAATGTCTTCTCTTCTGGCATTCACAGTAGGTCATCAGGTTTAATTTTTGTTCTCTCCAAACTTTTTTTAAAGCTCTGTACAACCTTCAATTTTCTTTGCTTAGTCTTTGATCTTTCTGGCATTCCAAAAGGTAACACTGACAGGCTCATGCATAGTTTGTCTCTGCCTATGTTATCACTTGTCTTTAGTATCTCTTCTCTTTACCACATCCATTACCATTATGATTCCCAAATGGCTCAGCTCAAGACCACCTACTTTTTTCTCAGTTCAAGCTTCCTTCTTTTTTGCCTCCATCCTGTCACATGATCAACCACTTGCTTTATCTGTACATTCCTCCTCCCTTAACTATACCTTGTTGAGCTCTTTGTCACTGCTGCATCTCATCCGTCTCTCCTTGTTCATTGTCCTTCTCTCTCTGTCCTCACTATGAATGGGCTCTCTCTGGCTGAGGACACACATGGTGCTCTCTGGCTCCTTCCTCATTGCCTTCTAACCTTGGTTCTTATCTACATGTTACATAGAATTTGCCTTTCCAAAAGTAAGAAGTTCCTTATTACCTACATGTAAAACAGACTTTTCTGTTATGATTACCTCCAATCTCACTCCTGGGTTCACTCCCCAGCTCCTCTTAACTAGTTCTTTGTGGAGTAAATGCCTTTTCACTTTTTTCCTGCTTAAGATCCCATTTATAGAACCACCTTCTCTCCTCCTTCAATTCCCACTACTCCTGTGGTCATAGTGGCTTACCCTTTTGTTTTTACTGCTTCCTTACATGACTTTTTACATCATTCATGCTAGTGGTTCTTATATATTGCTTAACATTCACAAACTCTTCCTGGGTTCTCAATATTTTCTCCTAAGTATCTCAACCCTTACTGAAATTAGAGTATATAAAATCTCAACATCTTATTTTCATCTACCTCCACTGCTTCTCCTGATTTTCTGGCAGCTTTTGTTGAAAAATTCTTTATTTCAAATTATCTCCTACTTCACTCAGTTCTTCCTCCCATTTATATAGATCTTATCAAAATTAATACATTTGCTTCAACATATCATATAAATGTCCTCTCTTTTCCCTTTTTGAATCCATTTTCTATTTCTTTATTAGTTTTAGACCACGTGTACGCAACATCGTAGGTTTCAAGTGAGGTTAAGACTGTAGAGTACTGAGCGGCCACAGACACCAGGCTGTATGGATTACTGTCTGGGATTTTTGTGAGCTGCTTTGTTCCCAGTGTAAATGAGAGTTAGAGATAATAGATCAATCTGTGTGAGTCTTTCATAATAACTATTACTGCTTTGTTTAAATACTTACCTTACCTCTAGGCCTCCATTTGTTTTTCCTCTTTTGTTAGATGCCTCCCGCAGCAATGTTCTGTCTCACACTCTGATCACTAGAAGAAATTATGATAGCATCCTGAATGTGCAGGCGTATGTCTTAACCCTAAGGCCAAACACTAAAGCTGCGATTCTACAGGCTTCTTCCCATTGATGCTCCTGAGCACTAGACAAATAGCAATTATCTAAATACTTTAATTTTGGTTGCATATCAGAAGAAATCCATAACTGATTAAGAAAAGGTTCAGGAACTTTAGAGATTACAGCTCATATGGTAGCCACGAAAAATCCTCCACTTTATTGGTCCATACTGTTTTGCTCCAGTTTTGATTGTAAAATTGATTTTGTATTTTCAAAATGTATTAGCAATATCATTTTAACATTAGCAATACTGAGGGGAAAATTAGAGTTGTTGCAGCTGAGTGAAAAAAGAGTCTCAAGGTGTCAAGAATTTAGAAGTGTTTATTTCCCTTTATGGGACTTCTTTCAGATGGACAGATAAACTTTGGAGTGTTATTTAATTCTTTGCAGAGGAGATACAATCACATCTCTTTGACCATCGGAATGTAAATTGGTGTCAACTTACCCCATTCAGATCATGTTCAAAGCCCTAATTACCCTGCTGTAAGAACTTTATTGTCGTTTGATCAGTATCTCACAACACATGGTTACTGTATATACTGATTTTATCCTATGACTATTTTAATAAAAAGGAAACCTGTACAAACAGCTGATTTTACTGCTACTATTAGTGCTACCTAGCTGTTTTATTGGTCTTAGAAGCCCAATAACATGAAATATTATTATATTATTTGTGGGGTTCTTTGTCTATTATATGATAAAGAATGTGCTAAATTCATTAGCAAGTGAAATCTGGAGGTACACCAGTGATATGCTATATTACACAGTCACTCAGATGCAGAAAAAGACCATTTAGTTACTAGAAAGTCAAAACTAAGAAGACAGTAAAATCTTTGCTATGAAGCTCTGATGGTTAATCAACAGACAAATTCTGACTTCATCCTGATGTTTCAAAATGGAAGTGTTTTTATCCTAAATTAATTTCTTACCCACAATAAATAATACTTTAAATTTCCTGCTAATCTCATGTAGATAGCAATCTAGCCTTTCAGTTGGCATTTGGAGGATAGGGACATCTCATATTTACAATTAGTTTGGCATTTTAAAAAATATTAATCTTTATATAGCTTGCCAGCAGGATATAGAAGGAGGGTTTGGGGGACTTTTTGTAATCATTCTTGTGCAGGATTTGTGTTTCATTCTCCCCATGATATCTTTGAGCTTAACAAAAAACAGAGTTTAGAAGATTTGTTTGGTATTTAACTTGATTATTTAAATAAGAGATAAGCAATTGCCATTACAGCAGCTAGGCAATAATTTCCTGGGGTCAGGGTCTCTCCTGTCCTGTGTACACCTCTATTGTTAATGGAGCTGAACATGCACACAGACATTTTTAGAAGGGAATGTTAAACAGAGCCCATTTATTTTACAGTGTAAATACTTACAAGACAAAACACAGACTTCAGGAGTCAGTCTGAAGACTTTAAAGAAAGAGCTCAAAGAACAAAGAGATTTAGCAACCTAACCATTATTTTTTCCTCACAAGTTCTAACTTTAGAACTACAAAACAGTCCTTAACTCTCACAACCACACTTAGCTTTCACCTAACCATAGCAAGGTGGGGTCCAGGCATCAACTTTTTTGTCAGCATTTCTTCAGTGGACTAGCTGAATTCTCATATAAGAAACAGTACATCTCACTACATGTAAAGGGAGCTTAAGCACAGATGGATATAAACAAAAAACCAACTCTTATTCAAAAATCCCTAAATGGGCCAGAAAGGTTTCTTGTTCAGCTGGATGAATATCAGTAACAGTATTAAGTGTTAAGAGTCAAACTTTGCATGCTTAGGGACATTTGTGTGGTGCAGCGAGACCCCAGGAGCAGGAGTCTGTATCAGTCAGAACCATATCATTATACAGGACCTGAGCTTACAGCATGAAGTTGTCTAAGGGAGGTTTAGGTTGAATATTATAAAAAGCAGCTTCTCCCAGAGAATAGTTGGACACTGGAACAGGCTCCCCAGGGAAATGGTTGCAGCACCAAGCCTGACAGAATTCAAGAAGTGTTTGGACAAAGCTCTCAGGCACATGGTGTGACTCTTGGGGCTGTTCTGTGCAGGGCCAAGAACTGGACTCAATGATTCTTGTGGGCCCCTTCCAAATAGGATAATCTATGATTTGATGGCAATTTTTCTCCCTTTAATACCACTGTATGCCTCTAGTTGCCTTTCAGCTATGTTTCAGTATCATAGAAGCATGTGTCCCCTGAGTTTTCTAGCCTGAATTGATGCCTGCAGCTGCCACTGAGCTAAAAGTCAAAATGAAGCAGGTGGTGGATACTGTTATCAAGCCAGAGGACTGCTGAATCCCACAGTTGAAAGGCTCCCATCCCACACTATGTTCACCTCTTCAACCAAAACAATAAACCTGACTGAAGGATTTATTACTTGTGCCTGAGGTCTCACTTAATATAGTCCTCTCCTTGTATACCTCCCCCACTCCCAGGTTAGAAGCAACTTAGTCCTTTTTACTGTTGACAGAGAAATTTTAAGAAGCTTTTGATTAGTTCTGAAGGCACCTTCTGCATTTTTAGCACCTGCATTTTCTAGAAGAGTGTAGAGTTTTTTACTTCAGGCAAAACAGGTTTGCAGGCTGCAGTAGCTGAGTACCTTAAAGATACTTTGCAGACAGTTCTTCAAAGATCTATGACTTCTGCAGAAGGAGCTTTCATGAGGCAGCTAAGTTTACAATTGCTTTACAAAGAAAGAATATTGCCATCTTGACATTTATCAATAGTAAAAAGTATGTCCCAGAGAGGAAAATATTGTGACAGAGTTCAATCTGCTCAGCATTCAAATGACAGAGATTTCACAAGTGTTTACTGTTTATCAAGAGTAAGGGTTCTGCAGACTTTAATAAGACTTGCATTGCTAAATAACCAAGTGACTCTTGGAAATTTCACCCTAATGATTCTTGAGGATAGTCCTTGTGAGAAATTACTTCTGGAGACTGGAACACATGGCTCATCCGATACAGTTACCTCCTCTTTTTCCTAACAATTCTCTTCAGCCACTACGCAGAAAATGTCCAAGCCCTTGGCAGGCATGGCTGAAGGTCTCCCTGTGCATGGCACTCATTTTGGTCTCTTGGTTCTATTTTATTTTTTTTTTTTTACAGTTCTACAGAAATCTGTGCAACTGACATGTGAACAAGTTATGAAGCTTGGAAGATGTGAAAAAGAAATGTAACTATGCTTGTTAACCAGCCAGGATTTATTTAGTATGATGATATGACAAGATTGTGCTAGGTAGAGTGATATTGTTTATCTTTAATAATGACCAAGAAGAAGTAATAATATGCTAATGAAACTTCAAGTTTTATTGTGAAAGATATTCTTCTGTAAATCCTGTGAGCCGAATAATTGCCTCTGTAGTAATAAGCCAGGATAGAAAAATACAGTAACCCAAGGGTCTCAGGCTGTACCCAAACATGCATACCCCTGCACACATACACTTCCTCCTTTCTTAGAAATCCAAAAATTACATTCCTAAATGGAAAAAAATGTTATAATCAAAGAAATATTGAAAGGAGTACAAAACCCCAACAATCTACCTTGAAAAACCTGATATTCAAAAGACACAATATATCAAAGACATAAAAACTTTGCAGAGGCTATGCTTCACCCTCAGAGAATGCATATTGTCGGCTATAAAATGTCATATATCTCAAACCAACACATAAAGTTTCTTACCATGAATACAGAGGTGTTCATCCTTTGTTATAGGACAACTTGTTAAGATGCATGAAGTTGTCACTCCAGTTAGAAGAGATATGCTTCATTCTGCACCTAGAATATATATAAAGAGAACAGTGAGACCGCTTTATTTGACAGTTAAAGTTGGTCTAGAAATAGTGAAAAGTCCTGTCTGTATCTGTGGACTGCTTATCTCAATCTCTGGGCAGATTTTTGTGTGAAAACTGATATAAAGCTTTTCCACAGATTCTTTTTTAGATATCCCAAGCTTTCCTCACAATGTGTGAGCATTGCATTTAAAATAAGGAAGATTTCTAAGCAAAGGATTTCAATGAATAGGATGAAAAACATATGAGTGCATTTTTCCTGGTATCTATAGCTCATTATCTCAAAGATCTTATGTCTTTGACATAATAGACAATGAACTTCCTTCTGCTTTCAGTTACACTCATATAAATCTGGAGTAACACCTTTGGAATCTGAGATGAGTTCTGCCTCAATCTCTCTCTTTTTAGATGCTGGACCATGGCCAATCTTTTTACTTTGAGTAACTGCCTCCAGTGTTGGGATTGTATTCACAAGTAATCCTGAGAAGGTGCTTTAGAAAACACAGCTCTAAACTTTGGGAAATGCTGGACCACTAAAGTCCATGTTATATTAACCTAAAGTGTAGCCCATAACTTCAAGGAGATATATCCAACTTTGTGTCCTATGCAAGCAGCTGAGGAGGAGACATGTCTGCACAGGCTCTGCAGTTTGCAGCCTGTCTGGAATGCGAGGCTGCTCCCACTTCTCAAAAGAGGCAGCGTCCCTCTTCTCTTCCCTTTTCATGTGTTTTGGTTTTAAACATAGTTAAGCAAAATTAAGAAACGTATCACAAGCATGTAGAGCTTTAGACAACCTTGTTAGCTACTGCAGGTGATTCCACATTTTACTTATGCCCTCATTCTCTCTGCTGAGATGTGACAAGTCACACTTTTCACAAATCAGTTTAGTTCGGTGCTTTTGAAACCATGCTGTAAACCAGGATAATAAAATAACCTAGATTAAAATGAAACTGAATAAAGTACTAGAAACAGAAGTTTTAGAGTCATAATTTTACTGTCAAATTATTTTATAACAAGCAACAGACTTCCTTAATTTTTTTCAGAATCTTCCCTTTTGCAACTCCTTCTTTGAGAAATATCTATGATGTATAAGTCCACGGATATCTGCAGGTCAAAAATTATGCTGAAGGGAACTGACTGGACAGAGATCTAACAAAATGTTTGAAGTTCTTCATATCAGGATCAGAAACATCCTTCTGGCTTTTCTTGTGTATGTGTGTGGAAGCGTATGTGCTAAATTACTCTCCATGATCTTTTATTTTTGTGGGAAAAAAAATCACACATCAGCATCATTTTCTAATCATATGAATTTTGACATTTCCTTTGTTAGGAGTATTTCCTGTCTTTACTTATACACCAAGTCTGAAAAGTCTTTTCTTGCATTTAAGGGACAAATGCACAGGAACTGCTTTTCTAACTGCTTAACAACTCATGTGTAAAGTGTGTCTCTTTTCAACAATTCCCACCATTCTGTTCACAGATTCATTAATTTTTCAGGTGAAGTTTTGCTGATATGTCAGTAAAGGATTGAAAAAAATTACACTGTACTTCTCCACTACAAGCTGCTGTTGGAGTAATTTACTTAGTGCTAGTACAGCATCACTCCACATCCCAAAAAGTGAAGGAAAAATCACATTTCTGGAGACAAGAGCTGATAAATCAGTTCAATACCGCCTCAGACAGGACTTTTCCAATACAAACCTAACAATAATATCAAAAATTAAAAGGGTCATATTCTCTAGAAAGTTTTATTTTGCAAAGGGAACTGAAAGACTTCTGATCTTCTGTTTTGGGAAGCAAAGGGGAAAAAAAAGTAAGGTAATAAAATTGAAAATGTCACATTTTTTAAAAGAAGTAAAGGCCTTTTTAGTATCCAAATCATGCTAAAATGAGATTTGGGAAGATCTGGAGTTGTGTGGCTGTGCTGGTTTGAAAGCAAAACCAGTGAGAGACTCTAAGTCAGAAGTACCATTTAATAAGAGCAAAAGAAAAGCAGTAAAATAAAGTAAAATAAAATAAATTCAATAGTATAAAATACCACTGACAGAGTCAGAATACAACCTGACACCCTGTTAGTTAGGGTGTTAGTAGCAGTCCAGATGAAATGGTCTTGTCGAAGCAGTGGTCTTGTAGAAAGGTCTGGTAGCTCTTGTCCTCCGTGAATCCAGTGGGGGAAAAAGTTGACTCTGCTGTCCCAAACCCAGGATTATATGCAGGTGGGAATGCTTGGCTCCTTCCCCTGGGTGGAGCATCTCACAATGGGCTGATATCATTCTATGAGTCATGTAATGGGTTCTTGATGGCCCATTAAACAGAGACAGCTCCCAGAGGGAGTTATCTATGAGTCATAGGGCAAGGCATTGATGGGCCATTAGCAGAAGATAAGGGAAACACTGCCCCACCTGGTTCCAACAGCTCATGAAGATGGTGATAGAATACATACTTTGGGCACATCTTACATTTTTAACCTAAGACAGTGGGTGACAGGGGTTGTCTTGCTGCACAGGACAGTGCTCCCATTGGAAACCAGCTGCCCACTGGCCAGTTGGTCTCATCTGGAAGCATTTATCTGTAATTAGAAATCACTACAGCTTGAAATAGTACTTTTTAAAAAAACAAAAGTAACTTTCTATGAAGCAATCAATGTCCTCAATCCTTCTCTAGGCTTCTCAGAATCATTGGACCTAATTCTGACATCCACATGTATCCTAATTTATACAGAACTGTGAAGGAATTGCAGAAAGAGAAGAGATTTAGCCTCAAAACGTTGCCTTAAGCCCTATACTACCTGTTGAGACTGAATCTCTCTGGAGTAAAATGACTTAATTCCATCTACTTCATTATGTTCTGGATGAAGCCCAGAGGACTGTACATTTTAAATGTAAAAGTATACCTTTATTTTTCACCATCCATGCACCTGCCATGGAAACCTGAGTTACTTCCCTGAAGAAGGCAGCAGCTCAAAATACAGTCAAGTAACAGTAACATGCAATTCATAAAGAGCAGACCAGTGACTGAAGGGGCCAGAGAAATGGTGCATGGAATATTCTGGGACCAAGGTTATGCTCATAGCAAAAGGGAACTGCTGAGTTTATCAACACCTTGCAGTGTTGAAAAGCAAGAAACATGGTGAAGATTTGTCTTTGTCTCCCCAAAATATCTAAACCTTGAGGAAAGGCTTGCTGCAAAGCTGTCTTCTCAGTGACTGAATTAAATGCCCTGTGTGCCAAAGCTTTGGCATCTGTAGTGCTTGTGATGAAGAAAAAAACCAGACTAGTCTATTTAAAATATTGTTGAGAGGTAATTTAATAAAGAAACCCTGACTGGGGCAGTCCATGAACTGCTCAATATTGGAAGATTTTTTCTTAATATAAAAACCAGAACTGAATGGCAGATGTGTGTGCACCTTGGCAGCAGTATTAAAATCTTCCAGTGAGTTTGGGGAGCTTTTCAATTTTCATGTGGGCATGCATTTCCTTGGGTCTTCCTAATGCTTCCCAGGTGAGGCCATGCCTGCTGCCCACCTGGGAAACCAGCAGTGGGGTCACTGTGCTGCCATGCTCAGGGCTGCTGCACAGATGGGGACTGCTGGATGCTAAAAGGGTGCATTACCTGCCCTGCCCGAGTCACAGTGCAGCCCCAATTACTGCGGGGTGCTGGGTCCATTGTCAATTAGAGTGGCAGCAGTGGTGAGCAGCAGCTGTGACAGATGGCCAGGCTCCAGCCAACTTGTAGGCAATGGGATCAGAGCCAACTGAAAGCTTTTCTTTCCACCTAAAAANCCCCCAAAAAAAAAAAAAAAAAAAAAAAAAAAAAAAAAAAAAAAAAAAAAAAAAAAGAGAGAGAGAGAGAGAGAGAGAGAGAGAGAGAAGAAAAAAGGAAAAAGACTCTCAAACCCCAACACAGTTGTCAGTTAGTTGCAAAGTATAAGGGGCAAGTATCATAACTACAAAGGCAGTATTTATCTGTTCTCTATTAACCCTTATTTTTAGCTTTTTGAAGTCAAGATTTTGTTTATTTATTACTTACTTCAAGCAGGTTTTGGCAGAATGTTCCACCCAAAAGACAGTTTACTTTAAACCTTTGTTCTGAGAGGAACTTACAAGATGCTTTGCTCGTAACAACCAGTTCAACCCAGCTGTCAGATTCTTAATTGTAGATTTTTTTCTTCCAAAATGGGAGAAACCAGCTCTGTTTCTGTGGTGTACCACATTAAGATAAGCCTAAGACTGAACCTATTGTCTCTGATGAAATCCAACTCTGTTTCCTAGCTTAAGTGATATTTACCCTGTGCGAAAAACTACAATCACAGCACCCTTCCTAATCTCATCTGGGCAAGAGACAAAGTTCACTCCAAAGGACCTACACTCCTTCATTCCCAAGTGATTTGGGGTGCTGAGCACCTCTTCATTCCTCTCTAGGTTCACCCACAGCCAGTACAGTGTGTTCTTGCAGACACCAAGGAAATGTGTCAAACTTTATCTCACTAGCCAGTATGAAGCAATCAAAAGAAATGCAGCAGCCAACATGGGCCGCATCTTGACAGCATTCTGCGCCAAATTACACTTCCTGCACGATTCAGGCTGTGACCTCAAAGTGCAACACTTATAATCTGGTCAGATGTGTGGTTGAAGTTTATTCACACCTTGTGTGTTACAGCAGTAGCAAAAATGTAGCTTTCTGAGGTGAGAGGGAATAGACAAACAGGAATGTTGGTGTCCCATCGAAGGACACATATTTCATCAGTGGCCAATTTGAAAACACAAGGGCAGGATAGTTTAGAAACAGAGTGAAGTTTGTTTGAGGTTGGCTAAAAGTTGTTCTCAGGTAGTAGGTATAAATCAAAGAAGGAAACACAAATTCTTTGCCAACTATATTGCTGATTCTTTGGGCAAAGCAAGCAGAAAGAAAAAAAAAAAAAAAGGATTACTTTCATGCTAACTTTAAACTAGACCCTCTGTAAGTGCTAGGACAAACAAATTTTCCCCTGAAGATACCAGAAGGCAACCAGAGATTTCCATCCAAAAGACAAAGCATTTTCAACTATCCAGAACAAAGGAAATGTCTTTTCATAGAAGAGAAAACTTGAGGTAGGCTAAACATGAACAGACCTAACAGGATCTTGGCACACAAATTTAGAGCAATATGTCACAAATGAAAGACTACAAAACAGGCTTTCACCAAATACTGGAAAAGGGAAGGAATGGAAAAATTTAAACAGACAAAACCCTAGTATCATTACTAATTACTATATATGTTATTACTTATATGATAAAGGTGTCTTGAGGCCCCTATCTGAGTCAAAATTTAAGCTTCAGTTATGAGCTGCTGTGTGTCTTGTCAGTTAATGCCCTGAAGGCAGTGAGAGAATGGAAAAAAATTTAATCTCTGGTTGTTAATAGTGTTAGCAATTGAGTTCACTCTTAGGACAATAAAAAGGAATTTTTAAAAAAATTTGGGTTTGTTATTATTAATTCAAGCCTTGTGATAACTTTTTGCTAATAATAAAATTATTTCCTCAAGCTGAAATCAACAGTGAAAAAGGGGCTTAATGAGCTCTTACTGCTTAGTATTCGTGCTGCAAATGTTTGATTGACTTACTGTTCTCCTTATCATTAAAGAAATAAATAGAATAAAACCAGGTTGTTATCCTATTATATTATAGTTTTTATTGTTTGTCTATGGGGAAAGAAAAAAGCTTTTCCTTTGCTTAACCTTTAGTGCAGAGGTGGTTTTTTTTGGAGAATGGCAGAACAACCTTTCTTCTCAAGTATGCTTAGAATTCATCTCAGTCTGTCAAAAGCATAATTACAGCTGGTAAATTCTCAGCAATCTGAAATCGGTGATGTATGCAGAGTAGATGATCCCTTATAGCTTTATTTTTGTTTTTCTGTGGACTATTCTATTCAAGTGCACACTATGAGCAGCCACTGTACCCTTTCTCAGAAAGTACTTGTCTTCCAGGTAGGCAGAAAAGGACAGAGATGAGGGGTTGAGAGAGCACCTGCTGTTTGGGTTTTTCAGGCAAAGACTTGATACACAAAGAGAATAAAGGAAACATCTGTGGTAATACAAGAAACATGAGCAAAACAGGAAAAGAAATGCAGTTCTTCCAGGTTCCTTGCAGGCATCCTAATCATATAATCACTTCTCATATTTTGAAGGACAAGCAGGTCAAATCGTGAGTGAACAATGCAAGACCTTTAAAAAGAAGAGAGTATTTGCATTTACTTGTGTGGACTGTGACTCATATTTCATCAAGAGATGTATAAAATGGTTTTAAGAAAAATAATTTACTGATAAAAATAAATTGTTCTAAAATGTAAACTTACAGGGTGGCTTTAGATGCAGTTTCCTATCTCAGATAAACCCTGGATCAGGAATCCCTTCCTTATCTACAGATCATAACTGTGCCCTTCATTTCATTGAAATACTGAAAGGCAAATAAATTATTTTGAAAAGTATGGTTAAAAATGCCAGCACGTTGTTTAATAATTATCATTCATTCTACTTTGTAATCAGACTTTTGAAAATGTGCTTTGCAATAATTTTAGCTGCATCAAGGAAATTCTTCATTGACTATATCAAATCTGCAGTTTTAGGCAGAACAGAAGTTGAAATCTTTATGAAGGTAAAAGTCAGATTTAAAATGAAAAGATACTTTCAACATTAAACAGGTGAATAACTTTACACATGAGAACCATTCCATTTGGCACTATCCATGTGTAAAATCACATATCATTATGCTGGAAATTAATCCTGCTAATCCTTATTTTGGGCTGGGTCACACGGCTAATTTTTAAGACTCTTCATCCACTTCTAGATATTTCTGGTTATGATGAAAAAGAGCTCATTTATTTAAAAATATTTTCAAGAAAACCTCTGAGAAGCAGTCCTTCCCGTCAACAATAAAGAGCTAAATAATTGTTAATTTAGTAGTTGATTGATACAGACAATATACAAATGAATAATCACACTGCAGCAAAAAAAAANAAAAAAAAAAAAAGAAGGCAAGCCTGCTTTTTTATAGAAGGGCACTTTGTGGCTCTTTATTAACTTGCAGCCTCTACAATATCTTGTATACTGTTGACATTCCTTAGCTTGGGCTAACAGTAACATGATTACAGTACTCCCATCACACCCTTCACTAGCTCAGTCAACTCTATTCATGTGTTACACACCTGTGCATATTTGCAGTCCATTTAACTGTGGTGTGAGGAATATTAGCTTTCAAGGTGGACTCAGTAAAGATGTTTCCACCCTACCCTTTTTGTACTTCACAAGCACTAAAGAAATAGCAAGTTTTGGGCCCTTCATCATATTTGATGCTATCATGTTATTGTATCAATTTCACTTCTTCAAATAGGTAGGGATGGAAATACATCAACAGCAACCACCCCCCCCCAGCCTCCCCACCTCATCAGGCAGCATTTGGATCTTCTCTCAGCTGTACCAGAATGTCTAATGAGAGACAAAATTTCTTCCTCTTGTATCTGAGATTATCATGTATATTGAAATGTTACCACACTGAATGTTCAAATCTCATAGGAGCATGCTAGTACCGCAGGGAGACAAACCTTTCAATGCCTATACATTTCAAAATTGTATCATAAACCATCGAGAATTGTCTAAGGAAATGATGAGGTTATTAATGACACCAATTAATAATTTATGTCACTTATTTTTTACATTCAATTCAAATATCTGTGTTTGGTTATAGCAGATAAAATGTAGCATATTTATCTATTAGTAGTAAGGCCCTCATGTACACAGAGAACTCAGTGGCTAGAGGGGATGTGACTATACACAATCTACTGCAGTTTGCACTTTAATGCAAGACACCCTTTATCCTTAATGTCTGGATGTCCTGCTGTAAAAATATAGTGGTCCTGGATATGTTTGTGTACAGTCACACATGGGAGATATTTTGACATTTAACTGTCTGTTTTACTGACAAATGGGTAAATTCAGCAAAATTTAATCTCAGATCTGAATTAAGATTGAGGTGG
This sequence comes from Hylia prasina, assembly GCA_013397195.1. Classification (NCBI taxonomy): domain Eukaryota; kingdom Metazoa; phylum Chordata; class Aves; order Passeriformes; family Sylviidae; genus Hylia; species Hylia prasina. The sequence goes on along the minus strand of VYXD01013259.1, from coordinate 284,147 downwards.
ACCTGAAGTCTGTCAGCTGACTGCTGCAGTTCTAGCCTCTTACATCATTAATTATTTGTTTGATTTGAATGAGTACCATTGCAATTCCAATTTATCCAGATTTGATTCCAGATAAAGCCAAGAAAAAGTTCTCATTTTTCTTGCAGGTGTAGGTAACACTTATTCTCTAAGACAAGCTACTTTCTATTGGCCAGTAGAATGGTCATAATTATTCAGAACGAAAAGAAAGTTAATGAGCAGGTAACATATCTGCTTGAAGAAATCTTTTACATAAAACACCTACATGTATTGCAGATGCTATTAAGGTGTCAGTGCTGGAGGAAACAAAATTTCAACTCAAGCTTTGGGTCAACTGGTAAGTTTAAAACTACTTTGAACAGAAAAACAATAAACAATTGGTAACATCTTCTCTCAAGTGTTTGGTAAATTCTCATTTCTCGTTTTAATTCTCAGATGGCTCAAGGACACATGCTACAGCTACTGAAGATATGCAAAAGCCCTAATTTATGTTTCAAAGGCTTTCCCTCATCTGTTTCCTGATTTACCTTTGTGTTTAAAGCCTTTTATTACATCTGACTTCACCATTAGGGGACGCTGTGAGAAGATTTACTATTGAATGAACAAAAGTGGAGAATTAAAGGTCAAAATCCTGCATGGCAAGCATGGAGAAAAGCTGCAAGGTAGAAGCTCCTGAGCAGTGAATAGACTCCCTCTTTTCTTCCACTCATAGAAAGCAGTGAAATTCATAACGACTTTTAAAACAAGGTCTTTATAATTTTAATATGAGTGGAAAAGAAAATAGATTATAGACATTAATTCATCAGAAGATGATGTTTCACTAAATGAATAGATCAGCCTTTTAGTGTTGCTGTTTCACTGAATTATACTATAAAGTCACCAAAACCATTGTTACATTACTGCAGTGGGGACAGTTTTAAATGACAGCTCTGAGAAATAAAAAAATAAGAAGAACTGATATAAAATTAATTATTTGAAAAAACCCCTCCCAACAGCAGTCTACTTTCATTTTTCCTTGAATTGGTAAAATGGTTACAAAACTCAAAACAAAACAGTACAGAAATGGTTTATTATTTCTTCTGAGATCATGACTGAAATGCAACCACACCTGTAAGTTTTAGGGAACAGAGGTTCTACAGTTACTCAAGGGATAATCATGTTTCAACCCTTTTATGTCTAGACCACTTATTTCTGACAGTGAGATGATGAAAATGAACTCAAAAAAACCAATTTGAAAATTATTTTTTCCACTGAAAATGTGCAACATTACCATAAAGATGCTGAAAACACAGGAGCTTAAAAAATTAACTATTCAGTTGTGCCTAGTTAAATTTAAAAGGTGCTAGTAAGAAAAATTTTTTAAAGACTCTTTTACATAAAGAATCTCTGTGCCAGTTCTGAACAGATGTGCAGTCACAGGGTATATTATTTTGAACTATCTATAAGTAAGATATTGTTATAACTCGGTCGCTGGAAAGATTTTGAAATATTTGTGTTGCTATAAACTCATGTAGAAACAGAAATGGTGTCATGTAGTTAAAGAATTTTCAGATTAGTTTAAAAACTTTTACGGATGTGAGACTAAGCATCTCTCAGATGGTTTCCTCCACAGTCACTGGTGTAATTTAAGTATATTTCTAAGAAATGGATGAATTGCTAGTCATACTAGTTGGGAATTTGGCCGATCACTTTTGACATTTTTTAAATTAAATTCAAATAAATCTATAATAGAATTTTAAAACAATTTTACGATGTTCTAAACCATATAACTAATTGCTGTAAAGAAAGAAGTACTTTAGAATTATATCTAAGAAATATAACTAAATTATACAAGCATAACTCTGTAGGTATCACACGACTTTAAGCATCTTTAAAACCTGGTGGGTTTGACAGTTTACATGACACATCTGATTTCAACAAAGATATCCTTACTCAAGTAATTGATTCAGTAATTGCAATAAACAAACTTGGAAACTTTAGGTGGGATTTAAAACCATAGGATGACTTAGATTAGAAAGGACCTTAAGGATCATCTAGTTCTAACTCCCTGGCATGGGCAGGGACACCTTCCACTAGACAGGTTGCTCCATGCCCCATCCAACACGCCCTTGAACACTCCCAGGGATGAGATATTTACAGCTCCTCTGGGCAACATGTTCCAGTTACTCGGCGCTCTACAGTAAATAATTTTTTCCTAATATCTTATCTAAACCTACTCTTAGTTTGAAGCCTGTCACTACATGCCCTAGCAAATGGTCTCTTTCCATCTTTCCTTTAGGCTCCATTCAGGTGCTGGAAGGCCACATTAGCTAACTATGAAGCCTTCTCTTTTTCAGGCTGTACAATTCCAATTCTCTCAGCCTTTCCTCACAGCAGGGGTGCTCCATTCCTCTGATCATCTTGGTGATCATCTTCTCTGGACTCACTCCAACAGGTCCATGTCCTTCCTGCACTGGGACCCCAGAGCTGGATGCAGCCCTGCAGGTGGGGTCTCACCAGAGCAGAGCAGGGCAGAGGGGCAGAATCCCCTCCCTCACCTGCTGCCCACACTGCCTTTGAGGCAGCCCAGGGCACATTTGGCTCTCCAGGCTGTGAGGGCACATGGCTGGGTCATGTCCAGCCTCTCACCCCCCTGCACCCTCAAATCCTTCTGAGCAGGGCTGCTCTGGAGCTGTTCACCCCCAGCCTGTGCTGATACCAGGGGTTGCCCCAACCCAGGGGCAGCACCTTGCACTTACTTGGTCTTGTAAAACTTCAGGAGATTCCCATGAGCCACTTCTCCAGCTTGTCCAGGTCCCTCTGGATGACATCCTGTCCTTCAGGAGTGTCACTGCACCACTCAGTTTGGTGTCATCTGCAAATTTGCTGAGAGTGCACTCAATCCCTTTGTCATTAATGCAGATATTAAATAACACTGACCCCAATACAGACCCTTAAGGGACAACACTTGTCACTGATGTCCATCAGGACTCTGAGCCATTGACCACTACTCTGGATGCTTCTACAAGGATCTCTTCTATGATCATCCCAGGAACAGAGGTGAAACTGACTGGTTAGCAGTTCCCAGGATTCTCCTTTCTACCCTTTTTAAAGATGGATACGAAGTTTCTCTTAAACCTTAAGATGATTCCCTTAAATCTCCTTAAATAAAGGTGATTATGGTCATCTTACTTTATGTTTATAATGTGGGAGCATACACCAGAGGTAGTCAGTCACCTGAAGATTCTTTTACAGTCAGTGGATTTGGACCATGTTCAATTCATCAAATAAAGATGTCTTGGGGTAACTTGCACCATGCCTTGGGATCCATTACCGTATTGACTCAGTCTCCAGTTACTGCTTCAGCAGCCTTCCATGACTGGCCCATGTTTTACTGGCTATATTATGAGCAACCATGGTTAGGGATGTGACTCTCACCTCTACTGTCCATACTCAAAATTCTGTTCAAGTCATTGGTAAATTTACCATTAAAAGTGAATATTTTGGTTTACATCCATGCACAAAGGAAAATATCACTCCATTTCTCTACAGGTTTAGTGTTAGAAGCAGATCCATTGCAAAGCGCCTTTCTGGATTCCCGAGTCCTGGTTATTTCCCACAGAAATCCCCAATGATATAGGTTTCTTGTTCCCACCATCATTTAAGCCAAGTATCACTTCATGCTACATCTAGAACTCCATGTCTCTTGAACTTCAGCAAGGCACCTAATTTCTGATTTTAAATGTCTTCACCTCATGCAAGCTCATTGTTCTTCTGCCACCTATGATCATAAATTATAATTTATTCCAATGTTAAATATATCCATTAGTCTCACAGTTAAGCAAAGCTGCAAAACAAAGAAGGAAAAAGAAAATCACTGAAAATCACATTGTTAAACTGGCAGCAAACCCAAACAGCTCCAAGCATGTGATACCATGAAATGAAAGAGAATGGCAATATAATTCAAAATTAGTCTTCTCCAGCAAGACTGAATTTAACAGGAGCTCTTGACATCTGCAGGAGAATAAAGCCTCCTAAAATTATCTATTTGATAATATTCAGAGAACTAGTACAAAAGCACCTGCCTAGGTTTTAAGAATGCCCTTGATATCATTTTAAGAGAAATTCATGGTAACAATTTAAGATAAATTATTCCTTTCCCTCTAAGCAATTCTGAAGTATTAGATTCAGAAAAGCCCTGTTAGGTCAGAGTAAATGTCCTCAAATCCTGCCTTGGAGAGCAGCCAAAAGCAAGGGAAGAGATTAAGAACAGGGCAAAGCTGTAGCAATGCGTTTGCAGTGATTTAGTGCTAAGGGGCCTCCTGAGGAAAAATTGTCTTTGCATTTAACAAGTTCCAGTAGCCATTGCTTCCTTTAATTTATGCAAGTTTTTTTCCATACCTTTTTTTTCTCAAGAAAAATAGAAAGAAACAATTCCGCATTGAATGCTTCAAGACATTCATGACTTTATATTTCTTTAGTCATATTTTTATTTTAGCACTTTTTGTCTTTTCTTCATAGGTCTTAGTCCCTAGTCCCTCTATTCTTTCCTTATACAGAGGTTAGTGCATAATTTTGACTTTCTGGGTTTTTTTCTGTATATTTTCCAGTCAATCCATACACTTTTTAAGTCAAAGGAACCAGATGTTAAAAAAAGACATGCATCTATGGCCATATGCTAAATTTATTCTCTGTCTCACTATTTTTATCCTAATAATTTTTAACATTTGGTTAGAGTTTATTTGGCCACTGATGAGTGTTGATCTGACATTTTAATGGAGTTATTATAAGGTGTATATATATATATATCTCAATATTTGCTAATAATACTTATTTTAGTTGCCCATTTTTGTTGCCTTCCCAGGAGCATTTCAGAGCATTAATTTTTATATCGATTTTCCTCCTTAGCCAAAGAGGAATGCTGGGTATTTTTGTGGAGAGATACAAAGCAGAGACCAAAGCCATCTCTTCCTCTCCACTGACTGCAGGAGAAATTGATGTAGATTAAAACCCTAATTTAGCTGATGTCTGAAAGTGTGTAACATGAAAAGCACTATCATCCCTGGTATGCTGAGGGATGAAGATTCTTTTTTTGTTAGAAAAGCACTTCCACACTTCTCACAGCACATCTGCAGATGTAGGATTAGAGTTACGTCAAAGTAATAGAAAGAGTAAGTGCAAAGCCTTCAGTGGATCTCTGCATAGTTTACACATAATCATGCAATGCTAGGTTAAACTCCCTCTTTCCATCTCAGTTTAAGTAATACAGTAGTTCGACCTCAATCCCTTGTTAATATTTAAAACATTTTCCCTTGCTTTACTGAGACATCTAATATAGTTATCTTTGACCTATTGACTGGCCTTATCTATATCAAGTATTGTTCTTGATGCTTGAGTAGTCTTGTTCAAATCAATAAAGGTAAAGGTGGCATAATCTGCCTCTAAATGGAAGATGTCCTTGCATATTATATGCTATGTCATGCATCTCATGTCCAACTCCTAATTTCACAAAGAAATTAGGAATGCATTTAGTGGAAAACCCCTGAAAGAGACAGTTTTCTCTGTAAATGTGGAGGGGTTGTTTGTTTGTTTGTTTGTTTGTTTTGTAAAAATAAGCAGTTTTGATATTATCTAGCATCTTTGCAATGACAGGCTTTAACACATCAGCTGCACTGAGTTTCAACTTAGTATTGATACCTAAGCATCCCTGATTCCTCCTTCAAAAATAAGTTATGGTGCATTTAAACTCTGTTCATTTTGTTACACTTTGAAGTGTAACAAAACTAGTGACAGAGTTGAAAAGGAGCTGTCTGGAATCAATGCAAGGTCAGATTACCTCCCTATGATTCAGTTTTTTAAAACATGTAAAATATAGAGAGAAGTGATCCTGGCTGAGAGAATTCTATGATTTCTTTATTAATGGCAAAAAATATTTCTATTAATAGCTAAAATTATTTTTATAGTCTACAATGTATAAATAGCTTTTATTTAATGAGAAGCTGTAACATCTCAGAAGTCAAGAAAACATCTAGCAAAATGTGATCATTTTACAGTCCTGTTATCAAGAGGCACATGTTTGTTGAAGTCAGATTGTGTAGGAAGAGCGATCTATGGCAAAGGTGCTGCAGCCCAGCAACAAACTGTGACATTAGAGAAATTTCTCAAGTAAACTGAGTTCACTTGAGAATTGAAGCCTCGAGGCTGAGATTGTGTAGCCTGCAATAAAACAGACTGCCCATTTCCTCAGGGCTTCCTATTTCCTACTGCAGGTCATCATGGATTTCAATTTTGCTAAAATTTCACTTCAGCAAAAGCAGCAGAGTTTTGGAGTGCTTTTTGATCCGACAGGCAAGGTGAAAGAGCAGGGACAGCACTTGGTGGTATAATACTTAGAGCAAAAAGATGTCTCAAGACTCTGCTGCGGGCTCATTTTCTGTCTTCCTTCTGGTTCTTATCCCTTTCCTGAATTCTCACATCTAAATGCCATTTCCCTGCTTGCATGGGGCAAGGCAATTCTCCTATTAAAGAGAAAGAAAAATTACCAAACCTGTTCAAGAAATCTCACATTGCCTTGGACTGAACCTATGAGTTACCCATTCCTGTTTCCTCAGAAAAAAACATAGGGATACGAATTAATCCATAATTCCAAGGATACTCTCCAGGAGGTGTGGTTCAGCTTGCTCTAAAATCCCACCCTAGCAACAGCAAATTTAAATTGTCAGCCACATGCTTATCCCAGGCAGGAAAGAACAACAGAGATGGCAGTAGAAGAGCCTGGGTTACAAACACAACAGAGGATGGTAAGATCTGTGATTGCAGGAAACTGCACGGAGAGAGTGGGTGATGACCTTCAGGTAATGGATGAATAAATAGAACCTTGGCTGGTCTTGTGGCTTCACTGTATTCAGAATTATTAAGAATATTTTCAACTAAGCTTTTGCTAGATAGGATTCCTTCATGCACTCATTGCTGTATAAGAAAAGGATAGCCATACATTTTCTAAACTATTCATTTAGTTTACAGTACAGAGGTATACATATGTATAGATTGTTTTAGGAGAGTAGCAATGGTTACATCCTGTGGAGACAGCAGGTGAAAAACTGGGCTCACAAGTGTACTGTACCAACAGCAACAACCCTGTCTCATTTGGATCCTCTTAGAATTAGATTTAGATAAATATTGGGAGTAAGAAGTATTTTATTTATAATACAGGTAATAAAGGTTTGAGTTTTTTTTTTTTTCCTGTGTTGTGATCCCTAGATCCATAACAATTGGCGAATTCATCAATTGCATGAGTTTTCAGCTGCATTTTACACAAATAGGTTCCTATCAAACTTCAGTGTAACTCATCACAACATAAGATTTTATTATTTTTATAATTAATAGCTGCTCCAGTGCTTTCACAATTTGGGAGATTAATCTTACTTGAAGCTTTTGATTAAAAACCCAGATCCACTGTAGACTCTACATCTGTTTTAAATAGCAACAACATTGTTTCAAAGAAGCAAATAATTTTAGTATGCAATAGAGATTAAAGTTTCCTTATCCCATGAAGCTATCTGTGATTGACTCTTTTCTAAACATTTTTATAGAAGAACAAAACTATGTCAATCAAATTGTATTTGCTCTACAAGACTGTAAATAAATAATTACCTTCTAGACCTTAGAAGTATATGGCTGGATGTTAGATATCAGGCCTGGTTTTCATTTTGCTAGGATGAACTAGCTTTGAAGTTCTTCAGTTTCCTATCAAGACACACTTCTACTAGTAACACATAATTATTTATTTACTGTGTCCACCCAGTCTGCTTTTCCTGAAGATAATGGTGACATACCTTCTATTCCAGTACTGATTTCCTAGTTCGCTTTACAATAGCAATGGCCATTAATGGCGTGGAAAACAAAGTTCAAGGCTTCAGAGTACATGGCTTTAGTAGAAAGTCAGTCCTGATTATCTCATTAGTGAAATTGAATTAGAAACATTTTCTGTATTCTAAGTGCACCTGTCTGTAATCATAAGATCAGATACTCTAAACTTGTATAGTGGATTTGACAATAATTAGATATCTGGTCTTCAAGAACTACTTTTATAAAGCAGATGTGAGGAGTTTTGGCCCTTGCCAATCAGTTATAAATCTCCTCAGGGCTGGCTAGGCAGGTTTTGAGCAACACTGGTTGTCTTAGTATGTGTAAAAGTCTACAGCTACAACATTTTTCCCCAACTTAGAGTTTTAGTATTTAAAATATACTTAGGAATATGCATGTAGTAAGGAATTTCAACATTTCTACCATCCACAACATCTTTAATAAATTTATTAGTTCCTGTTCCTTTTTATAATCATGTTGACTTTTTATATGCTTGAAACTTAATCTATGTCTAGGAAGTTTAGAAAACAATCCTTCTAAGAAAACACTTTCATCTGAAGTCAGGCATATAAAATTAAGAATGCTCAAATGTACGAAATGAATACTCCACCTTATTCACTATCTTGCCTCCAGTCATGGCCAGTAAAGATAATTCACAGGAAGAGGAAATATGTCTTAAGAACTAAATGAAAGTTTCAGTTCTCCTCTGAGTGAAAGACAGTACCTGTTCTTCATTCTGTATCTATTTCTTGTTGCATTTTGCTGGAGGCATGATTTAGCCTTGAAAAACAGCTTTTTTAATTCATTGTTTCAGTGTCTTAATTCCACCTTGTTCAGAATGGGAAGATATAATGAGAAATTTCTGGGTCTCTCTTTGAAGAAGGTCAGGAGTTCACTTAAGCTCAAACAGACTAAGCATTTTAAGGCTCACAGGGGCCAGCAGCATGCACATGAATCATGCAGCTGATATTACCTCTCTCTGCCCCCACTAGAATGACTCACTGACAATGTGGTAGGGGGAAGGTAGTGAGATGCTCAAAATTGTGTCTTTAAAGAGACCGTAGGTATTTTGCTTCTGCACTTTACCTTTCCACATGAAGCTTCTTGGTATTTTAATATTGCTAGTATTTGTGGGTATCCCCCACTTTTGTAACTACCTGTTCTTCCCATTTTTATATCGAAGCATTACACAAAGAGTTTCTGGCAAGTGAGGAATAATGCTCTAAAAGTATGGAATATTCTTTGCAAAAAAAATAAAAGAATTGGAATTAGAAGTGCGCTGTGCATTGGAATTATTGGAAGCAAGAAGTGAATCCTTCTAAAGACCCAGTTGCAGTGTTAAATGTCTTTTTTCTGTGCTGTGCTTTGGTGCACCCTGCCTATCTGTTTTAATGTAACTGTACTCTGTATAACATTACCTAATCCTGTTATTTGTGGTACTTAGCTATCTTCTGTCTATGGCTATAGATAATTTAGCACTCTAAGCTTGCATAGCCTGTTAAACTCCCTTACCTGAAATCATAATGTCAGCACCTATGAAAAAACTGTTTATATTGAAAAAATTGTTTATATCAGCTAGATCCTTCTTCAGCCTATCTTAGATTAATATTTTTCCCCATATATATTTTAATTCAGAGAAAACTAGACTCCACAAACTACTGAAAAGTAATTCTAGTAATTAGAAAAATATTTCAATGATGATTCTAATAACTGAAACCTGTTGGCTTGTAAGTTGTTATACAGGTAGAAATTCAAGTTAAAGCAAATGAAGCCATATACAGTAGTTCAGCTGCAATTTATGCAGTGGAGATCAAGTTCTGGACTAAGATATATATTAAACATGTAAGGCTAATCATTACCTGCTGTATATATGTCACTGCATACCACAGATATATCTTGATCACATCTCTTGCACTGATTAAGGAGCCAGATCCTGTCTGGCTATACATAACCATGATTTGCCTTCTTGAATACTGATATCTTATTCATGGTGATCTATAAAATGATAAAATGTGCCAAGGGAAGTTTAAGTTGGATATGAGGAAAACATTCTTCGCCCAGAGGGTAACTGTTCCCCAGGGCAGGGGACACAGCACCAGCCTGACAGTTTAAAAAGTATTTTGACACTACTCTCAGGCACATGGTGTGACTCCTGGAGTTTCCTGTGCAAGGACAAGAACTGGACTTAATGAGTGCCTTCCAACCCAGCATATTCTGTGATTCTGTGAGACAAGGTGAATTTTTCTTGTGTCACTCATCTAATTCTCCACTGTGAGCTCAAGGGAGTTGCATAAATCATGTATGGAGAAATTGGTTAAATGGGCTTCATGTTTGGGTATTGGTGCAACTTCTATTGACTCCAGTGCTCTGTATACTTAAAAAAGAAGTATGTTTCAACTGCAAGTCAGATCCAAATCCTTAATGGCTTAAAATTACCTGAATAGGATTAGTGTGTATTCTGGCTCTGAAATATTAGTAATTATTACACTCTTTGTTTGATAAAGTTCTAAGCCTTCATCTGATCTCCACCACTTTACTGACATTTCAGTTTGCTTTGGTGTGATTCTTTGAAGAAACAGACCCATAGTCACTGATTTATATACTTTCATTGGGTGCATGAAACCTCTTCATTACTTTTTTTTTTTAATTCTAGGGCATCATGTAGCTTTATGCACAAGCCTCTGTACTCTGTGCACATTTGAATCTTAAAAAAATTCTAAAAGAAAGTCTGTTATATTTGCACTTTTAATTTAACACTGGTTGGGATATCTGCCAATGCAGATAGACACTTTTCTGTGCACTGGAAAACCCAATTAAGACTTGTTCTTAGTTTGATTATCAGTAAGAAACATGCATACAGAAATATTCATTAGAGACCTACTGAGAGCTGTGATAAAGCAGCAGACAGCTGAATTATAGAGTCTGTCAGTAACCCCACTACAATTTTACATTTGCTTGATAAAGGACAAGTAACAAAATATCTAAGATGTAATTTGGAGCCTACTGGAACTGTACGTTATTATGGTAGATATTGTTCTGACTGTCTTCAGGAGGTTGGTAAGTGTTTCATGACATGATATTGCGCACAAATGATAAATCACTGTGCTGTGTTGCACCACCGTGCTGTGCACAGAGACATAACACACATGTCAGCTGGAGATAGCCTCTCAGTTCACAGCCAAAACCAGTAATTTGAGGGTTGGAAACATAGTACATATTACAGAAGCTTGGACCCAAAATGTTTTTGTGTTTAAAGGATGATGACTTGATTGATCCCACTTCCACAGTTCCACGGTGCCTAGAAAAAAAAGGGAAAGAAAATAATTCCTCTTGGGTAATTTGTGTAAAATACTTCAGTTAATGCTAAATAGATATAATTTTACCTTACAGATATTTTACTATTGGGCTTAACTTCTAGCAACCTAGAATGCTGGCACTGCAACACATGATCTGAAACGATATTAAGTTTTCAATAGAATTGGGAAGGACGTATGCATGTAACTATGATACCAGTCAGCAAACTAGATCAAAGTCTCTCATACAGTTTATTTAAAAAGCACTTGGGAAATCTGGTTCCAATAATGACTTCAATGTGATTTCCTTTCTAAACAGAAACAGTATCGTATTTGTACATGAAAAAAATGACATTTGATCCCTTTATTGAATGTGGTGTTTTAGTAACAGAGTTATTCAAGGTATATAAACTCCCATCTAAAAATAAATTATTTAAATAAATATTATTTTTAAAAGCTAATAAGATTGCAGAATAAAAGATCTGTTTAATATTCTCAACATGAACCAGAACCATTGGCACTCTATGGGCTACTACAGTCCCCAAACTAAACAAAAATAGCAGTAGTGTGTAGTGTTTTTCTGCGATTGAGTATCAGTCTTTATTTCACAACATGTATGCATCATTAATATGTGTTTTAAAATAAACACATATTAAATCAGTTACTAAACAATACCGTTGAAATATCAGTATCAATTTCCCTAAGCCATGCTTGCTATGTGTATATTCAATAATTGTACAGAATACTCTGATGAAGAATTAAAGCCTGCTGTATGAAAATAAGAGAAGGACCCATGCCCAAATGAACCACTTCAAAACATACACAGCTTTTGAGCTGAGCAAAATAGTAAAATACAAATATTTTCTTCTCAACATCTTAATAATTTTCTAATTGGGAACTATATGCGTATTTTTGGCATAGTAGCCCAAGATGCTTGACTGGCACATCTTGCTTCAGCTTGTAAGCCTCACAAGCTGTGAAAGCATTTTTGCTTGGAATATGTTTCCCTGTCATTTAAGGTAATACAATTTTCCCCAAGTTACCAGACAAAGAGCAGATGCACAGAAGCTACGCGTAGGTGTACATTAGCAGGTACAGGCCGAACTGAGCTTGGTCTTCCCATGCCAGTATTGGAATTGGAAATACGATGGGAAAAGACACCAGTGTAGGCGTCTGCATCTAAATTTTTGATCCAGACCGTTCCAGCCACATGCTGCACCAGAGCTAACATACTGGGCTGAAAGTCTGGAGGCTGACTTCACAGCGCAGGATGGCACTGAAAGGATGGTTCAAACCTCCCCCTTTTCTGCCTGTGTGTTCTTAACAGTTCCCTTTTGCCTGGCCTGAATTTAACTCAGCTGTATGGAAAAATAGAGATGTTACCCAGCTTAAAATGTGCGCAGCAAAGAAAAATGATGGGTTTTCAATCAGGTCAAATCCCTTCCTCATCTCACTGTTCAATGAGGAGTTTCCTTATGTAGCACCCGACAGTGGTCAGAAAGCAGGTTCTCAGCCTTCAGGCAGCTGCTTGAGTTCCTGTGAGAAAGCTAAGCATACAACACTCTCATTCTGGTCTGGGAACTTTTAAGGAGGAATCCAAAACAATTCATCATAGATAGCCTCCTCCAGATACCTGGTGTTTTTCCTACTTGTTTACTGGTAGAGATGTTTACAAAGAAGAGGTGGTGTTCTGAACTACCAATCCTGTTCCTTGCAGTGAAGCATGGTCTAAGAAGGGGTCTGTCTTTCAGTAAAGTTGCTGTATGCCTTCCAGAAGACTGGAGTTTGTGTATCATTGCTCCCACCATCCCAAATGGTAACAATATCCTTACACTGGTGCAAGGCAGTGCAGGCGCTTGAAGCCATAGCAAGGTGGGTAGGGCTGAGCTACTTTTCCTGATAGCATCAATTTAATTAGGCATAAAGAAGGAAGACCATGCATAATATATTGGCATGGGTATAGCACTGGACTGGTCCCTACCAGCTTGCCCCGGAGTAGAAAAGATTCCTTTTAGAGCAAGACCTAGAGCCTGAAGATGAAACCTTGTCTTCTCCAGTTGAGGCCACCCCTCTGCTCTCAGTGATCTTCTCTCTGTCTTGTATACCTGCTTTGGAGAGATGGGAGATGTCATGACATCTCTCCATACATAGTTGAAAATTAAGGAAAATTCACTTAGGAAAAGCACTTGAAATTTAAACACTGATGTGTGTTTAAATTTAAATGTTTTGCTACAGAAGGATGGTCTCAGGTCTGTGGTCCTTTGCTATCCTAAATCAAGAACTTCAGCCTTGATACAACGTTCAAGCAATTAATAAAGGGAGAAAAGGCCTGTTGATTTATGTGAGTCTTGTTCAAAGCAGCTCAGTTCTCCAGCACTTGGACCCATTTTTGAGTATATATTTAGAGCTTAGAAAAATGGCACATCACTTGTAAACTTCATATACTGCGAATCTACCCCAAATTTTGTGACTATTTTCAGTCTTCTTGTACAAAAGGATCTTTCTGAGGATACACATTTATATGTATACCTGATTACGTGGGGCTTGAGTGGGACTGACATTATGGTTAAATATGTACAGTGTAGAATTTAACTTTTCTGTCTCAGACTGGGTGGGGTGATCCAGCTGCAGGAACCATATGGAGTCTGTAAGGATATTTGCAAACACGGTTGCTTACACCCTAGGATTGTTCAAGTTTCTAATATTTTAGTATTCCGTAATTTCTATTCTGGTTTTAGTTTAAAGAATCATATATTTTATAGAACCATAAAGACACATATACATCTATATTAATACCATATCATACTTTTTTTTCCAGCTGAATTTTACTCTGAGAAAAATGACAAAGTTACAGCTGAATACGACATGAAAAATATTTAGTCTTGCAAGCACTATTTATATATCAAAAATCTTTATTAAAATCATGGGAGCACACTGCTGAGTAAAAACATCTGTCATTTCCCCTCCATCTACTTTTTTCCCCTTAAACAGTAACACCCACATTTCAAATGGCTGAAGAGTTTATTTAAGTCATGCTGAGCGTATGGAAAGTCCCTGTACCATACACACACACACACACAGAGATAGCAGTGGAACTCTGGGATAAAGAGCCCTAAAAGCACTAGAAATACTGCAAAAAGAGTGAAAGAAAATGCAGTCATTCCACATCAGTGTTCTACTAGACACAGTAGGTTTGGGGATATATGTTGAGTATAGTTCTAGGAGATGACCTTTTCCCCTCTGTCATTACTAAAGATTGCAGACTGGTGAGCTGTCTTTCTCAAAATACATATTTATGCTTTGCTGACAATACTGCTTTTCATGTTTAAAAATAAAAATGTTCCTTATAATAGACATATAATTATTCATACTCTGGAGGCTTCAGTCTCAGTATGTGGAATAGTGGAGAAAAAAATGATAGTCTGCCTTGAATAGTTTATAATCTGCTTCATAAATCTGTCATTCACTATAAATTTAAAAAGCTGGCCAAAGTTTTTACTCTTGTTTGAGCCTGTTTTTTGCTTATGTTGCTTATATGTTGATACTAAGCCTCCAACCTCTGTGGACCTGCTCCTGATTTATAGCAGTGCACCTGTATAGGAACACATCATGTCAAATGTCTGCTTGGATGAGCTGGGCTACTTGGATGAGTGAGAGCTGAGCCACAGCACAATGCCTGGAGAAGTGGGAGGACTGATGGGGAAAAGCAGCAGCAGCAGCAGGAATGGCAGAATGGCAGACTGGGGTCTGCCTCTTCACTGATGGACAGATGAGGTCTCCCTGCCTCTGGGACTTTGGTAATTTCCCATGATTTTAAGGGGAAAATCTTCTTTTCTTCAGCAACTGCATAATTCTTGATCAAACATTACATGACACTTATTTTTCCAGGACACAGGGACCTGGCCTCCTGCCAGGTATGCATTTATGTGCTGCTTCAGCCTTGGCTTATCTGGAGAATGAGATTGAGAAAAAAAGTGTTATGCATACATTATATAGCAGAGTTCTCACAGGACAGTGCAAATTCTATGTATAACTGTGCTTCTAGACCAGTTTTTAATTGGAAATAGAGATTCTCTTGCCCATCTCCTTCTATAGTCGGTCTATACAGTCCTGTAGTCTAAAAAGTTTTAGGTTTCTCTTTTTAAAATTTTCTGATTAAAGCTTATTTTCTAATAAATTTCTTTTTCCTTGATAACTGCATGACTACCTCCACATTTCCTGAAGTTGTAGAGGGCTCTGCAGGAGATAAAATCATCTCTCAGACACACACAGGAGTAGTTTGTTGGTTGGAGTGACTTAATCCAACCCATTAAGAAAGAAGAGTAAATGTCATAGTTGCATGTTCTTAAGTTTTAGGAACTTTAGTCTTTCTATCACTAAATCTGGCAGGATTAAGGTCAATAAAAGCAAAAATAATTTTAACCTGGGGGCTTCTCTGCATTTCATAAGAAAGATACAGATGAAAATTAATTTAGACTGAATTGAGAGCAATAATTAAGGTACATACATTGGTTTTAAATATTTCTTAGCAAACCAGACACTATGATAGAAAACTGTAGATTTAGATAAATGTTGGCGTTTCATAAATGTCAGATATCAAGGTGTTTTCATCTTCTTAAAGTTTGCTGTGAAATTTCTATAAGCTTACTTGTTGAAGTTTGTGGTTTCAGTTCCCACAAGTCATCTTTTCTCTCCACAGCTGTTATACCATGATACCCACTGTTTGGAAAAGAGTAGACACAGCTGGCTGTTTCTTCAGTGCTGTCATTGACCCTTACCCTATCCATTAATTGTCCATCACTGATGATGTCTGGTTTCCTATCTCCTCATCAAACACTTCCATATCCAGATGTGCCTAATCAGTTCTCAGAGACATGATTGATGGAAAGCCAGCCACAAGTCCAGGTCCAGGCCATGGCATGGCAAAGGAGTTGTTTGCAGTACAGATGATGTGTTGTCCACCTTAAGCAAACTCTCTGGGTGCAGTAGTTGGCATCTGTGATGCATTGAATCTGCAGAAGTACAGGATGGAGGTGGAGGGAGTGGTAATTATTCTTTGAAAGATATTGGCAGGGAATGCACTTTCTGTGTCAGGGTGAAAACTGAGGCGCTAGTAGAGAGGAGCCACAGTGGAGAAGGAGATGCACAGCTGTCTGCATATTTGAACAGAACAAGCTGGTCCTGAGAAGAGTCTTCTAGCACTAGAGTGGCAACAAATCAGTCTGAAACAAACACGTGTAAGGCATCCAGATTTCACTCCATTTTTATCCAAATGATAAAACACTGCATTAAGTATAGTAAAAATCATCAAAGTATCCTTCCAAGACTACAAATCCATTGTCTAAACTTCTTTTTTTAGAAAAACACTAGCACGAACTTGGCCCAGGATAATGAACACTTCTGGAAACTATGCTTGAGTGCAGTTCAGGAGCCAGCACTCATCAGGGATCTGCTCAATGTGAGACATGAATACAAACATTTTACTCTGAAGGCCAAAAATATTTAGTAGTCTGTATAGGACATACCAGGCAGTTGGTTTCAGCTCCACAGAGATATTTAATTTATCAGTACAGATATCCACACTCCTGCAGTTGCCAGCGGTCACCAAAAGACGGGAGGAAAATTTCTTCAAACTGAAGTGCTTCTTCTTGTTTCTTGCAAACAGCAGAGCAGTATGCCTCTGCATATATCTTAACACAAATTTTCACTTTAAGGCAGCACCTAAAACCAGAACACAGGCTTGCTTGGATCTGGTTCCAGTTCCTCTGAAGAAGGCTAGATAACAAGTCACACAAACATAGGTAGCACTGCCACTTGAAATAGACAACAGCGCACAAGGAGGTGATAAACCTTTGACTTAACTTTGTAATTTTAATAGAAAAAATGTAAGCTTTTATCATAGAGGACATTCTACTATCATTATGCTGTTTAAATATTGAAGCTTTCATTTACCTTGTAGTAAAAATGAGAGTGGATTTAAGAAAATGTAGGAGAACTGATTCCTGATCCAAGATAAAGCCCTCAAAAATCTAGCAGCCAGATTGTGCTGCTTCCCATTTCCCGTGCAGTTGTCACTGTGGAACCTGCTCTCTGCAGGTGGCAGTGCCTTGCTGCTAAATGCCTAGAGAGGGATCCAGGGCTGCTGCCAAGGGAAGGAATGTGCCTGCAGGTGCATGAAAAGGACAGCAAGCAGGGTGGGTGGTGGAGAACACTGGCAGTACCAAGAAAAGGAGACTGAGGAAACACAGACTGCAGAGGTGGAGGAATAGAGGAGATACAGTTAGAAGCAGAAGAAGGAAAGTANAGGAAAAGGGGGAACAAAGTGAAGACTTACATGAAGGTGAGGAATATTTTGAAGTATTTCCCTGCCATGATCGCATAAAGAAGTAAAAGGGTGTCAAGAGGCTATGGCTGGTTTTACACCTGCAGATGTCATCTGTGTCTCCAAGTTTCATTAAGAACACACCTACTGAATATTTTATAAGGATGGAAAACCTCAGATAGATTTGCCCTTAATGGGCCATACTAAGAAAAGTTAACAAGTTGTCCTCCAGTCTTTTCCCTAAGCAACTTCACAGACTTTTCCAAAGAAAATCAGTGATTTCTTCTGAATTCATGATCAGTCAGCTTATCAGTTGTTAATGCTTTGATAACACACATGGGAAAATATTTGGTGGAGCAACTAAACAGATCCTAGACCTGATCCTAGATAGTAAGAAACCTATGAGCACCTGAAAAATACCTGTCTTACCTTGGCAAAAGGAATGTTTGGAGTCTATTTTTATCTGAAATCATGGTCCAACTAATATGCACATCCAATTATGTGGTTATTATTTGTTTCAGTTTCTCTCTTTTTCAAATTTTTAAAATTTTTCTTGGCTTCAGGGAAATAAAAAAGGGCCCAACAGGAGGAGATGAGAAAAGGAGGGTGGAGAATTAGCTAAGTAAAGGAACTGGTGAGTGTTTGTAAACTTGGAGGTTTGACCAGAGTATTTCACATTGTGGACTTAAATTACCTTTATTTATAATTCTTTCTAAAGAAAAAACTAAGAGTTAAAATAAATGGACTGTTGCATTTCACAAATAGTACAACTTCTTACACCTGTAAATTGTCCTTTAACTATAATTGTTTACTAGATATTAAATAATTATTTAGGGAGGATGTTGCCCGACAGACTATGTAATTATCTACTATCTATTGTTCACAGCATTTTAGTTGTCAGCTGTTAGGTAATCCCACTTTGTTTCTTGTTCTATTCTTGTTTAATATTGAGTTGTGATTATTAAGCAGTTTAAGCAATTATTAAGCAAAATTCTTCTGCTAAGAATTATGAAATATTTCATTCCCAAACTAAATGGCTAATTTTACAGCTTGTAAGACTGGGGAGGTATGTATCTTTCTCAGAGAAGATAGGAAATTGTGGGACTCAGTAACAGACCTTAGGGAGCTGGACAAATTGGCAGTGTACACAACAGTTGCTCTGAAAACAATTGTGTCTCTAAACCATCAATTCTCATTCATATATAATGTCATGATCCTGCTTCTACTGAAATAATTGGTAAAGCCTTTCCTAATTCCACTGGGACTAAGATTGGTCTTTTGGGCTTCCATTCTGCAAACTGGCATGCACATACTGAACAGACCTATTCACATGATTAAGTTAAGCATGCAAATACGTCTTTTCAATTGCAGTTTGTACATTACTAATGTTTGGGAAATGGAAGAGCTCCTTTTCTTCCTGAAACTTTTGGGCTAAAAAATTCACTGTTTCCATTGAATGTAAGTAAAAGAAATTGACTTATGAGCAGAAAACAGCCCCTTTTTTTTTTTTTTTTTTTTTTTTTTTTTTTTTTTTTTTTTTTTTTTTTTGGTGTGAGTGGGTTTATTTAAACCCCAGATATGAGAAACAGTGGCAACATACGGCCTTTGTCTCCACACAAATTAGCTGCAGGAAGAATTCCATTAAGTTGCTCACTGGTTGTGTTCCTGTTCCTTCTAGATGGGTCTTGAAAATCCAGAAAAACGTAAAGGAAATATATATATATTAAAAAAAAAAAATTGAACACAATAATAAAAAAATATGTTCTACCAATATGACATTGTTCAAAATCACTTGGTGAAAATTAATATCCTTCCAGGAACAGATGACTTTTTTGAGGCATCATGTAATATAAAGAGAAAAAAAGAAATTAAAATTATGAATGGATTTCCTAGCTTTTATATCTCATGCTACTTGTTTCTTTTCTTACATCCCTGCTCACTAACCACTCTTCTCTGAAAATGATTCACATCCCATTTTCTCACTTTGAAATCTGATTAATTGTACATATTAAATCTCTTGAAGTACATAAGAACTCTGCCCACTAATCCCACCAAAATAGGAAGATTTATGGTAGCATGCCAAACCTTGAGTGATTGTCAAAACCACCATTTTATCTATGTAAAAAAGATTGTAAGGGATTTCCTTTTTATTTCCCACTTTCCAGGAAATGTGCAATTCCTCTCTTTCAGCCGATGGACTGACAGATATCAGAGCACCAAACTAGTGAGAATTAATGTGGCATTATTGCTGGGGAAGAGTGGTAGTCAAGAGATACATGCTCTCAGCAACAGCTGGTGTTATTCTACCTGTTTTGAGGGGGTCTGAATTTGCCATTGCTGCTCTGCAGCCGCCACCTGCCCATGAGCTGTGCAAGGGGGAGCAGCTGGCACAGAACTAAACCCTTCATTCCTGCTGTAAAGGTTAAGGGAGAGACCATGAGATTAAACACGGACCTGTGTTCACGGTCTCAGATGTGGGACATGAACCCTGTAAAGGCTTGTTGATACTTTCTCTGTATATTTAATGCACACTGTATATAAAGGATTTGGGACATCACCTACCTTGAAGCACTTACATATGAGTCTGTGATTTCAGACTTCTGTTTTCACTTCTCCCACCACTTTTCTATTGAAATTAGTCTTGGGCTCTTTTCTACAAGATGTCTCAGTATCAACCACTTTTTTTTGTTGCTGCGGTAACATGTGATGAGAACAAATATTTTCCAAGATCACAAACTTCTGTTTATTCAAAGATGGATTTTGGGTTGCTTCTCATCTAAAATATATTTGGTCAGATTGGACTAGGGATTTTTTATCTTCTTATTGGTTTTAGCATTGCCTGTAAAACTTTCAAAGTTTCTGATATTCATAGCTATGAAGTACAGCTTTGAACTGAACTTCAGATGAGATGTCCAAGGATGAGATGATAGGTGTAGTTTGGGGTTTAGGAAATGGAGACTTATCCTCTAAATGCGTACAAATTTGTCTTGCAGACACATATTGAGGTAACCCAATTTCCAAAAGTAGATACAGATAGAGAATCAGATCAGCAGTTATTAAGGTTACTGTTTGTATTATCACCTCTATAGCCCAGGGTGTGGACTTTGCACTGTGGAGAGCCTGAGATGCCTGGCTCAATTTCCTAGAACATTAGGATTCCCAGTTCTCTGCTGGTGGCACAAGAAAGCTATTGCCTTATTTGTTAACACAGACTTTAAGAGACTTCTGGGAAAAGTGCTGTTGCCTGCAGTGTGTTGTGAATGGCTGTCCTCACAGTGTTTCTGAACAAAACAGCCCTACACATTTTCTAAGTTTCCAGAGTACTTCAGTTGATGACTTGAATGGCCTCATCTCTTGCTGTGCTCCTCTTGTCACTTAAACTCAGCTGCTGGTTGGGAACTGAAATAAGCCTTTAAGATACAATTGCAGCTCAACTTACAAAGAAATCGCAGAGTGATAGGAGTCAAAGTGGATTTATAAAATATATTAGCTGCAGAACTTTGCTTCAGGAGACTTCTCAGTGCTGTTGAAAACTCTTCAGTTAGCATAGAAAAAAAGCCCCAAAAGAGTCAAAGGTACCTTTTGATTGGGAAAGAGAACTAATTAATTATGTGTAGAGAGAATTACCTTGGCTACCAAATGGATTATGCTTTTTCCAGTCTATTACGTCCCAACAGGTGGATTTCTCCAAAAGGCACCCAAGGCACATGCACAGATGGATGAATTCCTGGTCATTGCAAGGGAACTGAAAACAAGTGATTTGCCAGGTGCACCTCAGGATAAATAAGCCTTCCAGAGCTGACTCGTTTCTTTGATTGCAAGTAAGCATAGAAGATTAAAGACAGCAGGTCTCAAACACTGATTTGTTATCCTTCAACTAAGAAGCTTAAGTTTTGAAAAGTGTCAAAGGCCTCTTGGGCTAAAGAATTTGGTGCTGGAGCTTTCTGCTGTTATTAAAAACATGTAGTCTAAAGTCAGTCAAAACCAGACAAATGCAACAAGTTTTCTCACAGTTTTCAAAACAGTTTTATAGGCTGCTGGCTTTCCATATGTAACTAATAAGATTGCAGATGCATGATCAGTTTTTAGAGTTGAGAGCTTCTTGTATGTCTGCTAGAAAAGAATTAAAAATTCTATTCTTAATTTTCAAGTTAAGAGCTAAGGTGGCCTTTTTTTGCTTTATTTTTCACATACCTTCATTGGGGAATTTGTTAAAATACACAATAGTTTATATATGACCTTTATGATATAAATTTAGGGCCAAGCTCAGCTACAAAGAAAGCATCTGAAGACTCATATGTTGCTACAGACACTGAATCAAGTTAATATGAATTAGTAAAAATCTACAGCAGAGGAAGATGTTCTCTGTGTGTTTCTGATGCATCATATAAACACACATGGTAATAATGTTATAATTTTAGAGACTCATTCTATTATAATTCCATATCTCTTTATATTCTTTTAAGGGTTAGATTAGTTTGGCTGAAAGTGTGCATGTTTGTATGAAGATATCTAAGCCACAGAAAACCATGTTTTATTAATATATTTTTATGCTTATATGTATGCAGATACATGTGCACGTACACAAACATTTTCACACTAGCCATTTTAAGACATTTAATTTTAATATAACCTGTGTTTAATAGAATAACCTAATAGCTGGTGGCAATTGGGTACTTCTGTGAGAATTTATATAATTTTTTCATATTTGCCATAAAGAAAACAAAATGCATTTATTTATAGAGTATCAACCTCTTTCCCCAAACATCTAACCTTATGAACATATCAGATCATATGTTTTATTACTCAGTGTGAGATTGCACCAATTTTTGAGCTGAAGCTCGGCAAGACTGAGTTTAAAGTGGTAATCAGCAATAATGTATAGCTTGTACCTTAATGTCACTATTGGTGATTTAGTGATTAATTATCTGACTGCTGTGTAGTGCTTAAAATAATCTAAATGCATAGGGTAAATTAGTTGATCAGGAGAAAAGTCTGTCATGCAAATTCAGTTCTTACAGAACCTTCCTGTCACACTCATCAATGACAGCCTAAGTGGGTCACCAGAGTGGATGGCCCCAGTTAATTTATTTTCTCAGACATGCAATACATATTCATGATATCCTGCTGTTTGTCTGTCACCTCAAAGAAACTCTCCATCTCTTCCAAATTATAATTAATGAAAATATGCACAGTTAAGCTTAGGGGCTTGGAAGAAGAGATATTGGTACCATGTTGCAGGGGGGTGCAAGGTATTGGTATCAGCAGTTGTTTGCTAATGTGGTAAAGAAAAAATATTATTTTGCCTGGTACAACCTCTTTCATTTCTTCCAAGCGAGATCTGTAAGAAATCATGTATAAAAAATAAATTTTTAAAAAAGTATGTACATATACATATGTATATATATGAGAATGAAAGTATACAGAATCATTATTCACAGAGAACCTTTTAGTCCTTACTGTTCCAATCTAAAGTAATATTTTTCCACACAATCACAATTACAGATCTCTATTCAAGCTATCCCCATACACTCAGATTTTTCAAAATCCCACTTGCCTATTTTGCCAAAGTTGAGTACTTTTTGGTGTGTATGCATTTTATCCAGGATTATCTGTATTTACACCAGCCATTTCCTGTCATCACTGCAGCATTATATGACATAGGAAAAGATACATTATATTTTTTTTATATTATCTTGCAGACCTAATCAAATGCACCTTGTACCCAAACTAGTGAAAAGACAGAGGTAAAAACATGCAAGCAAATGCACATTACTGCATGAGTAATGGCAATAACAATGGGATACATTGTATAGTTCTATGTTAAATTGCTAAATTGTGATGTAGATAAAATTTATTTTGTAGCTTCTTCAATTTACCAGTTACCTATGTCTTTCTCACCTTTTTCCTGTTACTAATCCTCCTCCTAAGGAGGAAGCTTGACTATTCCACAGCTCTACACAGCTTCAGACAACTGTCTGTTAAGTAAGAAACAAGAAAACCATACTACCACAGATAAGATTGTTCCCTATGAGCTTTTCCAACACTTGCACCCGACAAAACCCCAAAATATGTAACTTTGAATCTTGGAGAAGTTGTCATTGTGTTTTATTTTGCCTTGTTCTTTCCTCCATTTTTATCAGAATTACAGGCTTACTTTCAAAACTTATAGGTAATTGCAGTGTAATAAAGCCTTTGTTTCAATGCTGTCTTTACTCCCGTTAATGAATGAAACTGACTTTATATTTACCAAAATAAAAGTAGAATATGTTATTTTATGTACATATTTTCAGTCTTTTTGTATTATTTCTGGACAGAAACAGGAGGATTAATAGAGAAAAAAACTACTAATAAAATTTTAACAGTTCTAGACATTTGATAAATAATTCTTCTTTCGATAGTATGTAAGAATTCCATGAGAGTGAATTGAAAAGGTTTTATTGCTGACTTGCATGACTTAGTTGTGGCTTTGTCACTCATAAATAATGTATTCAGCCCCAACTCATGCCACTAAAACATTTATACCACAACACATCACTGTGTATGTTATATAAATATTTATTATGATGAATTATTAAAATGAGCAATGAATATTTATTCCTTTTGCAGCATGAGTACATGCATGTATGTATGTTTTGTGTTTATATAAAAATGCACACTTAAAAATATTTAAGTAGCTCTCTACACATGGATATGTATGTAAACAGGCTCCTCCATGTATGTGCATTCTCGTGTATATACACCTATCCATACACAGAGAGGGGCACAAACAGCTGTAATTCTGGAAGGCTGTAAACATGCTCTTTATAGATGTGCATTATTTATAAATGAAAGCATCTACATGATAGGTGGAATTATGTACATTTAATATTTTTTTATTATCTATGATTAATTCTGACAGGATCATGGCTTAGATGCAACTATCATAACAAAGGCAGGGCAAAGGCCTTGGCCAAACAGTATCCAAGGCTTTGAGAACATGATGACTTTCATGAGCCAAAATTTACAACACAGGAGGTTCTTTCAGATGCTGTTTCCATGTTTGCCTGCTTATGAAAAAAAAAAAAAAATTCTACTACATAGCTTTTGTGATACCCAAAATATATTTAAAGGAATGACGTTAAACTGTGGTTCAGATGCCTCCCTACAACATGTGCCTGTTGAATGCTGGAGCCTCTCTGGGTACATCCATCTAACCATATCTGATTTCAGACACTGCTGGCACATTTTTAAAAATTTGCCAGGAAGTCATATGATTGCACAGTGAGAGGGAAGAGGGAGGAAGCTATCTGTGAGCAGTGTTAGGGGAACACAGAGGCAAAGAGCCTGGGAACCAGACATGAGGTGCATTTTCCAGTCTCTGAGAAACTTTTCATTGCACACCATGACATAAAACATTCCAAAGCGTGTTGCAGATTTGAAATATTAATAGGAATTCATCAAGCTCTGTAGACTGACACTTATTTCCCCATTTGCTATGTACAAAGCAAAGGATTAACACCACTGGCAATATTTGTGTCAGGCCATACTGATTAATTTAATATTCTGATTGGATGAGCAGCAGAGCTTTAACGGCTGTTAACTTTCTGGCAAGCGAGGCTGAGAAGGTGATAATGAGATTAACATTTGGAGGACCTGATTTGCTTTTGCACTGTATTTAATTACCACTTTGACACCAACTGGTATGGATTGTGCAGATATGTTGATAGATACCCATATTTGCTAAACTATAATATTGGCCTTAAAGAAATGTGTTAAATTCTGAGATTTCAAACCCATTTTACACAGACATGAAAATTATGTAATCTCATGCTCTACTGATAGCACCTTAAAGAGGATATTTGGAGCAAGCAGAGTGCCCACAGGAAATATAAAAAGATATTAATCAGCAATGAAAGTTGTGCATTAAAGTTTAGGAAATATAGTAATAATACAGGTTGCCAAATATTGATGGAGGTGATCAAGCTGACTTAGATTTTGCAAATGAAATTAAAATAAGCCTTTAAATGATCTTGAGCTCTATAAAATAAAAGCAGAACAGAGAGGAAGAAAAAGACATTAACACAATCAGGTCTGCTTAAAGATTTTGTTATTTCTTCTTTTAAAAAAGAAACATGGTTTGGATTATTCTTTAGAAGAAGAGTCATGTAAACCCATGTAAAGCTTACATGAATGTTGAAATACAAAATAATTAAGATCATAAGGTAAACAACAGAGGAAGAAAAAGTGTAACCTTTCCTTAAACAAACTCATAATTGCTGGACCTGGTTTTCTGAACAAGAATGTGATACTGAACAGCCACAGAAGAAAGGAGAAAAGACAACAGATAAGACTACCAAGCTAGAGTGTATATTTTATAGAGATGGTCAACAGCTCCTCTTGGGACTTGTCTCAAGGGCTTTTTCAAGAAGATTTGCTAAAGGCAGGAAGATAGCCTGTGCTTAATAAAAATTTAAATTTATACATGAGAAACAAATGCTGTTACCATTTAGTTTACCAGAAATTAGGACTATAGCCTGTCTATACACAGTTCAGAGTCTGAGGAAGCATAGGGCTTTAAATATGTACAATCTAAACACATATTTTGTACTTGTGTGTACAAAATCTTATGCATTGTTTTCAATTTTCACTGGCTGAGCAAAGCATACATTTAATTATCTTGACCTCCAAGAATAAAAGTCCAGAGAAGCACCTTTTTAGACATCTATTGTTTCAGACCCAACTTAAGCTGAAACGATCATTGTGGAAAAAGCTGTGCACACTTCTGCTGTTAATACACAAAGTGTGTCCTTCAGAACCTTTCTCCTCCTAGGAGCAGGTGAGTTGGAAGGCAGGAAACAGAGAGAGAGAATCCAATTGACATATATAGAATAGCCCATTTTGATGTTCTACAACTGTAAATGCAAATTTCACACACTGTGTAAGTTCATTTGCACTGTTAATGCCGTGGAAAAAGCCTTAGGCTAAAGGAAAACCAGGTCTTTTTCTTCAGGTAGTGGTGTCTCTGTAATTACTAATTGATATCCCTTGCAGCCCTCTACTGATGAAGTATGCTCTAGCTATCAAAGGTCAGGGTCACCAAAAAAGATCCCGCAATGATTTTATTTCTTTTTTATTGGTTATTTGTGATATATTAAGCATATTATTTATTTTAATCTCACATTTATAATGTTTTTTTCCCCTCACAACACTGAAAAATTTACTTTCTGGTTTGGAACCAATGATGTGAAGTGACAGAACACAGAGCTGGAGTGCAAAAGAATAGTTTTCAGTGCTGCTGTGAAGCAGTGATGTGTAGATCCCAACTACCTTTCCCATCTGCTTTGTGGAAACCAGGACAGACCATCCAGTTCCAGCCTTTGCTATTGTTTTAATGTCAGCTTCACCAAAGCCTCTTCACATCTCTTCAAAGCTGAAAGAATTAAGCAAGACAGCCCTGAAACAACTGAAGGAAAATCTGTTGAGCTGCTGTGACTGGATATGCAGCACAGGACATTGTGCTAGATACTCTTACAGCATCATTTTGGCCTGCTGGGGACACCGTGTCAACTACTGCACAAGTCCAGCAAAAGGGTGGTAATTCTGATGCTTATGGGATTCCTTACATTTGCTGTGCATCTGTCATGGTTTTCATTTATACAAATGCAACCATGAATTTTTAATGTCCATAAGGATAAAAGATGTCTTAAATCTGAAGCTGATTAAGCCATCACTTCCCACACTTCCTTCAAATTTCTTTGTGAATGACCAAGGCTCGAAGCCCCTCCAAATGCAAATCTATCAGAACAAACAAGAGAAATAAATTTCAGCAAGGCGAGGATGGAATGAATAATCAATTACATGTAAGAATTTACATCCACTTTGCTAGATCTTGAACTTTTGGTTCAAGTTTACAGTGCATTCCTTTGCTTCCAATCCATGGTGCATTCCCAGGAAATCTTAAAGCTGTAAAAAATAGACCTTGGGAAATATCACAATACAGGTTGAAAGTGTCTAGACTGACTTGTCTTTGGCACCATAAGAGGAAAATTTTCTGAGCTGTTTTGAATTACTTTGCTGACTGATCATTGGTAGAAGTCTTTTGGGAGAGTTTTTAACTAAAAAATCTGACAGACACTGCAGAGTGATTTTCTGAGCTGAAGAGACTGAGTAACTGTTTGGTGAAGGAATAGTAAACATCATGACTCTGTCTAGACTTACCAATCAAACCAAGAAATGTTATAAAGAGAAAAAAAAATGTTAATAATTTTAAAAACAGATTATTACTCAATAATACACAAAGGATAAGCAAATATGCATTTGAGCAGCTGAAGTGCCCCCATTGCAGATATATAGTCCTAGCAGTGATTTCCAGTCACACCCTTGGCGCTTCCCATCTGTATGCCCACTATAAGCCTTTTTTTTCTCTTTTTGTTTACTTCCCTAATATTTGAAATGCAATCCAAGGCATCTTGCTTATTAAACTGGAGAGACTTCAAATTTGCTTTTGCACAATAGGAGCTAATTGTCTGAGACAATTTACATCCATCAGTGCAGTGTTTTATGGCTTTCAGACTCAGTGTAAAATGAATAAATAAGAGAGCTGAAATCATTACTCTCTTTTATTACTGGAGATGTGCTGGCTAATCTGAGAGTAATTTGAATGCTAGAGGCCTGTCAAACACTGGACATCTGTCAAGCTCTATCTACAGCCCATAGTTCACAATCTGTGCCACTTTGTAACCTCCTCTTTTTCCTATCCTAAACATTTTCCAGGCGAAACCAAAAGTTGGAGTTAGTTGTTTAGCATGTGTGGGGTTTTTTTGCTTCTTGTTTGCAGAGTTATTTGGAGCGATTTATCAATTTAGTGTTTGGTTAAACCTGGTTGAGACTTAATTTCCATACTGTTGGAGAGTGGTGATTTTTTATGACATTCTAAGATTTCACTGCTATTTTAGCAGCATTATCAGATAGAAAAAGAGGCCATCTGTCAATTGCCACTATCGATTTCCCTCATCTTCCCAGAAGTTGTAGCTGTTCTACACAGAGCTGTAGAATTGTGCAGGGGAAACAACAAATGGAAAAAAAAAACAGGGGGATACACATATAGGACAGATGCCATAAAAATAACTGTAGGGGACAGACAGAGGAAACAGCACTTGAGAGATAGGAGGAAAATAAGGGTGCAAGATATTTTTGCAAGAAAAAAAATAAATCAGATAAATCAGATAGATCAGATGTTCATAAGTAAGAATTTGGAAATACATGTTGAGAACTAGGGGAAAGAAAAGGAGGCATTTTAAAAAGGAAACTGTAATTGGGAATAGAATAGGAAACATAGTGAAATTAGTTATCTAGGAGTGAGGCAACATAAGAATGAAGATTTTAGAAATAGAATGCAGATAAGTTCCAAAGATGAAGAAAAGTTCAGTTAAGGAGATTATTATCCCTTACATGAAAAAAAAATCAGATTTTTAATTCTGAAAAAGACAAACAATGTGTTTTACTCAAGGAATTCTCTGAAAAAATATCACAACTGCAATGTTACAATAACTTCCGTAATGTTTAATTGCTACAAGAAATTCCAGAGCAGACTTATGTTTATACTATGTTATATTCTCCCTCTTTCCCCCCCCCTTTCTCCAGGACAACAGATGCCTCTGTATTGGAAGATATCCTGAGAGGAGTTTTCCCTTGTATATCCAACATTTTTACATGGCATTAATTTATGGCTGCAGAGCTCAGGAAAGGAGCAGGCAGTCAGGAACTACCTGGTGCCAGAGTGCCTCCCAGGCCCACAAAAAGTGCAGCCTTCATGTCTGATACCACCTTGCATAAACCCTGACATTTCATGTCAAAATGCAGGATATTCCTATCGTAAAGATCTCTTACTCTTTGATTGAAGTGTGTCTGGGCTTCAGTATCATTCAGCAAGGAGACCACATTGTGTTATTTTCTCATGAGATATACCAAATGTCATAATAATCATAATGTCACTAATAAAAATAAGATGCATAATTTTTTCATGCCCCTTTCTATTTTTTCCTAGCTAAAAGAAACTATCATCTTTTTCTTTTTATGCATGATTTGAGTTTGTTTGTACAAGTTCAATCATCCTTGCTGCCCTTACCGATACTACCTTTTATTCTATTTCTGTTTAGACCCTGGATTGAACTCAGCATTTTGGATGCAGCTACTACTGAGATGAGGGCAGCTGTTGGCTAAGATAAAGGGAGTTTAATAGGTAAAGCAAAAGCTGAATGCACAAGCAAAAGCAAAACATGAAATTTCATCCTTTTCCATAGGCAGGTAGGTGTGCAACTGGCTTTATATGTTCAGCATGACATCACAGTGTATGGAATATCCCTTGGATCAGTTGTGGTCTTTCCTGGTTGTATGCCCCCCCAGCCTCTTTGCTGGGATGGCTGTATGAGGAGTAGAAAAGGTCTTGCAAGCTCTGCTCAGCAATAACAAAAACATCCCCAAATTATCAATACTGTTTTCAGCACAAATCTAAAACACAGCCCCTCACCAGCTACTATGAAGTAAATTACCTCCACCCCAGCCAAAACTAGCACAAGGTCATTATCAGTAGCAATGCATTACAGAGCCTGTTTTACATAAGTGTCTCAAGTTTCTCTGCACATGTACAATGTACCAAGAAGTTTCCTGGTGCTGTTCATTATTCCTGGTCAGTAATGTGGAGGTGTCCAGGTAGTAAAGCAGTCACCCACTGTGTTTGGAGTGAAGCCACCTAATAGCCTCCCAAGTAATTCAGTTGTGCAGTTTGGAATTATTTCCTGATGGCAGCCTGCATGGTGTTACTGTCTTCTGGAGGAGGGCAGCAGAAAGGGAACGTGTGGCCTCAGTCTGTGTCACCCGGCTGGCAGCAGCAGCAGCACTGACACCAAGCTCCCAGGTATGTTACACCTGCACGTGCTCTGGCTGATACACTGCACAAAGCAATAAACAGTTATTTCTGAAAGAGATTGCTGTGAAAAGTGAAGGAAGCAGTAATGCCTCCTTCTAACTAATAAGGAAGTGTGAGATGAGTGACTGACATGTTTCGAAAATCAACTAGTGTATCAAAATAAATTGCTTTTACAGAGCTAAGCTTACAGAATGTATAGCCCTCTCCAAGCTCATCAGTAAATATCACAAGAAAGGAATAGAAAGAGAAAAAGCATTGGACTTTTGATAAACCTGAAAATAAACAGCCTTGTTGTGGTGAAAATAGAGTTGTTTTGATAATGCAGTCCCAAATTTCTTCAAGAAATCATCAACTGCATGGGGAACAAAGTCTTGTTTCCTGGATCCCACAGATGTAGTGCTGACATTTGCAAATATTCTCTCTTACAGTGTGGAGGGTGTGTATATGACTCAGATTATACACTGCTAAAATACAGCCTATATATATATATATTTAACATATTACTGATAATGTGTCATAAGGTTTAATTTACAGTGTGTAAAATGCTCTGAGATTTTTAAATATTCAGAAGTGTGACACTGCTTTTTTCATTGCACCTCTTAAATCAAAATCTTTAACAACCAAGTTATAGTACATAATATTATTTTTAATGAACTGTTTTATTTTAAAAAAAATCTTTAGATTTTGAAATATCTAAAAAAAATATTTTTTTCTGCAAATAAAAAAAGAACAAAAGGAAAGGAAGAGCTTAGTAAATCTATTTTACAGATGATTTTCCACTGAACTCAAGCATTTACACTGCTGTAGCTGTGATCAGATTAAAATTTATTTTAGTATAGATTGATGCTACTTTAGTGACCTGTGCAAAACATCAAAGAGAGATGACTAATAGCAATCTCTGTTTGAGAAAATATGTGTCAGGTACAGTATGAGGCAAATGATCCTCTGAGTTTGTGCATCAATTAGACGTATACAATACATGTGCAGGGATAAGGATTTGTGAATTATTTTTGAAATCAGGAAATCTTCAACACCTGTGCAGCAATAGACTACAGGATCTACTAAACTAGATCCTGCAATTCTCAATGTGCACTGAGAACACTGAGAATCCATAGCCTCAGGTTATGAACTGCCTTCAGTGGATCTGCAGATCAACAGTAGCTGAGGGTCTGGCCTCGGGTTATTGCATGGGTTTTTTTCTGCCTCAGCTTATAACCCCTCTGCCAGGGATTATTAAATCTGTTTTATGTAGTGGTCAGGAATAGATACTTAGGGAAAGAGTATAAAATCAAGGTAAATATAGTTTCCTTCTACCTTCTTGATAACAGAGCATTACATATGAAAATGGATGCTGCAATTAAACTACTAGGGGCCAAGGAAAGGAGCAAGATCTCTCCACTTGGATGTACCATACAAATATGTTTCCTAATGCTGTTAGAATTTAACTGTGGAACTTGCTCACAGGTTTTGGTCCTCCACTTGTCTACATTAAGCAAAGTTTAGTTTATTTCTTTCTCCAATATTATAATGAACAGTCTAGTTCATTCTAAAAAAATTTTCAAATTTGTATTTCTGAAAATATTTTGAACTAGACTGATTCTATCATTAGCCAGTATAGAACACATCATACTTGTTCCTTACCCTACACACTCTTCTAGAACCATTTCACTATCAAAACTTTCCAAAGACTCTCATGCTCTAAACTGAACAGTGTCCCACATGCTTGTTGTTTCATGTCATAAAGACAGGAAAAGTCAAAATGAAAGTGGTGTCAGCAGCATCTCTACTCCTCTGTATTTGTATCTAAAGTTGGAATGTGTCTCAGCTCTATTTCTAAATACATTTAGAGAAGAAATATTTCAAATCAAGATTACATCTAGGGAAATACCAAGAAGTTACCTTAACACTTGATTCTTTCCTTGGGTTAGGCGAAAGCCTTTTTATTATTCTTTATTGCATGGATTGGTCTTTTGGTGATAACTAAAGCTAAGGATTAAGGGTCTGGTGTCTACTGATTTGAAAGCAAATCTATAGCTGGATTTTGTTAGACAGGTGCTAAAAATTCATTAGATTGTCTTTTTGTGTAGAGATTAGTTATTATAATAAAAAGTTTCCAGGTTAGACTAGAGTTTGGGAATACAATTTCTAATTATCTAATTCATTACTGGGTTCTTCAAGACCCAAGAACCAGACAGAAATAGGAATTCAGAACTTCTAAAACCTTCTGATTTTCTGTAATCTATTGTTAACTTTTACAGGCCTTGGAGAAAGGGAGTGAGTGATAGTTGATGAGGATCAAAGCTGCTTTTTGTTATTAACTTTCTTTCTGTTTTGTTTGTTGTGTTTCTTTTTTTTTTCATTCCCTATTCCACCTTTTTTTTTTAATATAGTTACGAATCCATCTTAATATTTCGATTAGATTTGGTGTTATGGCTTAGTAAAACTAGTAAGAACTGGTCACTCTACTACAATTAACTAGAGCTAGGGCTGCAATTTCGTGTAGAATATTGGAATATAAAGCTTCAAAAGTTCAGCTCATTACTGCAGAGTTAGAAGTTAGGAAAAGGGAATGCTGTGCTCAGAGGAGAGTACCATATGTTTCATTAACTGTAGGCTGTAAGTAGAGGCTGGAGTAAAGTGTGAGTTTGGGGAATGACTTGGGAAATAAACCTTTGAAATTCCATTTCATTAACAGTCACTGAAGGGCCCACAGAATTAGGTAAAGGTCCAATGACTCATGTTTTCTTTTAAGTTACAACTGGTACTTCAATAATTAAAGTTAAGTTTAATTAGGGTTAGAATTCCAGGGTGTTGTTAGGGTTAGAATTTGAGAATGCACACATTCAGAGCCATGATTACTTATGAATTCAAAAGTGCCTACAGGGCTAGGAAGAGGCCATAGTGTTAATAGGATCAAAATAATAGGATCTTATTTAGCACAGGAATTTATTTCCTGGCTGTAATTGCCATTATGGTAAGGATAGGGTTAGGAAAAAGAGGGCTTGAAAAATCTATGTTTTCCAGCTTACTAGTGAGATTTGAAAGGACTGCAGTCATGTAGGAAGTTGGCTTCTTCATAGACATGGGCATTTATATGGACTGTGAGAGTAGTTAAGGGTCTTATGATTACAACTTGATTCTCTAATTCATTTGGGAGCTTTTATTTTGCCATGTACTGCAGAATTCAA
Organism: Hylia prasina; assembly: GCA_013397195.1. Classification (NCBI taxonomy): domain Eukaryota; kingdom Metazoa; phylum Chordata; class Aves; order Passeriformes; family Sylviidae; genus Hylia; species Hylia prasina. Next base: position 250,571 of record VYXD01013259.1, on the reverse strand, counting down.
TGGATTAGGAAGCTGGTTTCTTTATGAGATTTATCCTCTTCCTTATAGCCCTTTATTGAGGGCCCTGCACAAGCTTATAGGGTTTGAGAATTACAAGCTTCTCTGGTCCACTTAACCAACATACCTGTCAGAATTTTCAGAGTGAAAAATAGAGTTAGTGTTCATAACCACCATGGTTTTGGCTAGATACCTTCACCATGGGCTTAGGGTTTAGGTAAGAGTAGTGCTGGAATTCAGTCTGGATGCTCACAGTGGTGGAGCAAGCACACCGAGAAAGACAGTGACAGTTCTTTTACAGCTCCAGTTGTGCCAGTGACCATCGTCAGGGCTCATACTGATGGTGAAAGCTGAGGATGACAGTCTCCTATTCAGGCTGGAGAGGAGTGCAGGCAGTGGTGATAGCTGTAGTTGAGGGTAAGATTTAATGATGTTTAGGATGGTTCTGAGAGTGATTTAGGGGTTAGGATCCCTCTGTTCACCTCATAGGGATAGTCAACAAGTCACTTTAAGGTTATCAGATCTCCAAAAAATTCTGACCAACTTTGATTAGAATTAGGATCTTATTTCCTAACAAATCACTCAAGCTGTTGTACGCTCATCAGACAGTCTGAAATAAGAAGTGGGTTGAACTTCATGATGAAGTACTGTTCAATTTGCTTGTGTGATGCTTAGGTGTGAAATTAGGAAGAAGTCAAAATTCCAGGGAAAGCTGGTGCCTTGTAGCTTTAAGGTCACTTTGCTTGAATCACAAAAGGGAACACATTGTCTTTCGTCTCACTTACCCCATCTACTAAGCCTGGCCTTTGTCTCAGGTTGTGTTGAGGGCAAATATCACTTCAAAAAGTTTTGTTCTTGAAGCTCAAAGAGTACTTGCAGGGATGTAGAAGATGAGGGTCTGTCAAGCCACATGCAATCAGATTTGCAGACAGAATTGTCATTTGTATTATGAAGGGGCAATAAAAAGATATAGGAACTCAGGTCATTGGGATATTTTTGCAAAGGACTCTGAGATAGGAAAAGGGCTGATCTTGAATGCTGTATCATCTTCCAGTTGATGGACTCATCCGTTCTGTATTATGAAGTTTAAAGGGCAGGTAATCACACACAGGACTTGGAATGCAATCCTTTTGGAAACTGGTTTTGAGGGTATGCTGAACTCAGGAGGGTAATCATGTTACCACCATCAGGGCCACAGCTGCAAGTCCTGGCAGATGGAAGTTTAAGAATAAGGTGAGGATTCAGCTCAGAGGTTGAGAGTTTATGTGTCACTCTTCAGGGGGTCTTGAGATTGAGTCATAATCTCTCTGTCCATTAATATATAGAAGACATCTATAAAGAGCTACTTCAAGTAAGTGGGGATAAAGTGGCTAAAGCCAGATGAAAGAGACAATACAATAGAAAAAAATATGTTTCATAGTTAGGAAACATATCAAGAACATTTTGATTGATGTCTCATAACTCTATAATTACAATTTCATTGATTATAAAATTTTGTTAAAGGACAGATATAAAACTAAGAAAACTTTAAATGTTGATAGCAGGAGAAACTAATCCAATCCAACCAATAAAGTTACAGCACTTAAGAAATATGTATCACCAGCAATAACTTTTAACTACTACTACTACTACTACTACTACAACTACTACTACTACTTCTACTGCAACTACTACTGCTACCGCTACTATTACCAAACAGAATGTGAAATAACTGAAGAAAGAACAGAATTTCTAACTAAGTGCAGGAAAGTTCTGTAGGAAATATTAGGAATATTAGGAAATATTGTGGACATATAAAATGACACATATTTTATCTAGTAGTAAACTAATAGGAATGTAACATATACTGAATGGACTAGAAATTACCAGAGTGAATAAACATAAACAAAAATCATCACTTAGTTGTTGCAACTGTAATTGGAATGTATTGGAATCTATTGATGTTAAATTTAATTGCTTGGAAAGAAACATGAAAGGCTCTTACTGTGATGCAAAGATTGAGGGCAAGTGACCAGTTTGGAATAAATCACTCAGAGACCTAGCAACAAGTAAAGTGCATTGTTGTATATCCAAACATGGACTTATATAGGTAATACTAGAAAGGGTAGACTATGCCTTAAAGGACTGGAAGGGTCTATCTCTGTGAGACTACAGATTGCAAAAGGACTTTGGGGACCATGGTAAAATTTTAAGCAAATTAGTGTTCACCTTGCATCAGGGACAGCAGGGCTCATGCCAAACTCACGGGGGAATCTAAGGAGGAAAACATTTCCATGACTGTCACATTTCCAACAATGCCTTGTAAAATGTGTTAGCTCCCATGTTACCATCATTATGTTTTACTTTATAACCTTATCTCATTTATGTATACTCATTTCAAATATAGTAAAATAACACCAATGGCTAATGGAGCTTGGTAGCATCCCCTTTGCTGAGATAACTCCAATATTGCTAATAACTTTCTTCTCTAAGCATGCATTTTGGTTTTCTTTTGCCTTTATGAATCTCGGCAACAGAAGATTCTTCTTTTAGGTTAAAGAACACTCATGTGTGTCTTCATTCTGACTGAACTAAAAATCCAGTCATTGTTGGATTTCTAGTTCTCTAGATGATTACATCTCCTAGACGATGCAATACATTATTGACCTTTCCCTTCTGTAACCAGGGTGTTATTAATACAGAGCTGGGTATATACCTGTGCACTTATTTCTAATATGTCTATGCACAGAGAAGTTCATCCTTTGCAGAGAGATTCTGTAGTGCAAGGTGTTTCTTTCCATTTTCAGCCTCATTGACTGGATAATTTCCATGATAGCATTGTACATTTTTCCTTTCCAATTAGAGAAATCAACCTAAGAGGAGAAAAGGAACCACAAGGTTTCTAAAACAGGTCATTTATCATTGACTGTTTATATTCCACAATAAATATTGACTGTAAGTATTAAGAAGATAAAATATTATCTTTCCTTATTTCACTGAAATAATCATTGTTCTCAAGTGCTGGAATTGAGACATATACTTTCAGGAGTGCAAATAATGAAAATATTAATTATTTTATACTATACTATAGTCATCTTCCTTCATGCAATCTTCATTTTTCTTGTCATTAACTGTCTTCAAGTTTTTAAAATGTATTGAGAAGGTAGCTGGAATAAGAGTTTTACTGGGAGAAATGTTTCCTCAAAAAGCCTCCCATCAAGTGAGTTGCCATCTCAGGTTCTTGTAATTTTGTATAACATAGTGACATTAAAATTTGGTGAATTAATATTAAACTTTTTACATTCCTTAAACAAAATGTACAGTGGATTAAATATTTTAAAAAAGATTTACCATATTCCACTGTTATTAAACATTAGGGGTTTCCCAGTATTTACCACTGCATTGAATGTATTGAGTCTGTAAGACAGCTTATTACTTTAGACAATCTTGATGACTTTCATTGAGAAGAGTAGTCAGCACCTGGTAGAACAAGTTCAGGGAGCAGTGCAAAATGTTGTTGTAGGTATGACTCACACAAGAGAAGAAGAGTAACCTGAAGATATGCTGACTGCAAGGAGTTCTGACCCTGCTGCATCCATGACAGTGATGAAACTCTCCAGCTCAGCACCAGTACTAAGGGAACCAAAAGTGAGTTTGGCAGAACCCTTGAAACTATTGACATTAGAATTAAAGGGAAGAAAATTCTTACTTTTAATAAAAAGGCAAAATGTAGGGACAGGTGAATAATTTCAGGCATGGAAGTCTCTTTTTTGTAGTTTCTTCAATTTCTAGTTCTGAAAATGGGCAGATTACTCCCTGGAACTCTGCTATGACTGTAGGTATTAACCTTGTGTTCCCTGTCTTTGGAATGAAGACAGAGGCAAAACTTCCTGTTTTAGAAAAGTTTGGGTCTTACTATTTTAAACACAATATTGGAAGCACTAAGAGTAGCAAGGAAAACAAAAAAAACCTCTTGTGATATTTTCATCTAATTTTGTATCCTGTGAAAAAGCAGATAGACATCTTTTCCATTTTTCATCATCGGATGAAAAAAGAACAAATAGTCACACAGAGAAGCATCACACTTCCAGAGATGTGGGTTTTTGAACATAATTTTTTTTATCCTTGGGTCCTAGACTTAATTTAAATCTGAAGAATTAGCGTTCAGTTTACTTATATATACAATTTAACCAATAGATTTTGTTGGAATAGTGAGATTGGATAAAAAGCACAGATATAGTATTTCCTTGATACAGGAGTGATGATTGCTCCTCTTTTCCTTGCCTTTGTACAGCATCCATCCCAGAAATATTTGTTATTTTGCCTGTGTAAGGGACTCTGCAGCAGATACTGACAGTCTGATCCTTTGACATTAAAATGAATAAGGCAAAATGAGATTTATTTGATTTTTGGTCTGGCTCTAGACTTGACAATAAAAGATCAAAGAAGCTATAGAAGTGCAAAATGAAGGAGGTGGAAAGGAAAAAGGAAAGAAAAGTCATGAGTATTGAATAATCAGTCATCAAACATGATTAATGCAAATGATTTAAGGGCAAAAATGCAAAATAATAAAGCTTTGACTGCTGTCCTGATATGGCTGCTATTAAACATGAATCAATAGTTGATTACACACTTAGATCAGTCAAAACTTTCCAAGTAGTAATAGAGTGTAAGGTTGATTATGGCAACACATTCAGACTGAATAAGACTTCAAATGCATTCCTTTTTGGCTATTTATAAAAAGAGATCAAAAGCACAAGCCTAGAAGGACTGACAGATAAATGCTAACAATACAGTCAATTTATTTGTAGGGAGGTCAACATTATTTTCAAGTTCTTTATCAATGATATAATTTGTCCAGAGCAGTACAAAAATTTATTTGGAGGAGAGAAAGAGTATCAAGTAGCCTAGCTCTGCTTTATTGAAAACAAAAGGAAGACTGAGCAGGGAATGTGTCTGGAATGCACCAAAGGAAACCAGGAAGACCATGACAGACCATGTCAAGCCTCTTGCAGATAAAAAGACCAGTTTCCAAAAAAAACCACCCCAAACTCAAACACATTAAACATCCATCTTTTGTTTTTGAAGGTGATTTTTCATCCCTTACTCTCCCACAGGACTACTTGATTCAAAGGATAAAATGTTCCTGAAGAGAAATTATCTTGTAAGTTATTTTAGGCTAATTTAGCTCTTAATTTTCATATGGAAATTAGAGTTGCATTATACCAATATGGAAATACCTTTTATAAACAGAATTATTCTGATGTATTGAATCCTACAGGTTTATGAAAACAAAACCCATCATCACACCCCCACTGTTCTGATAACAGAAGCAGATCCTGAACTACAGTTTTCCCTGCCTAGGTGACTCCACAGAGGGGAGGAGAGAGCTGTATATAAGGTGAAAATCCTGTTGTGTCTTTATTGTTGGTTTCAGAGTTTTTAGAGCCTATTTTTTTCCTGTGGCACGTTCCAGATACATTGGATGAATGGCCAAATCAAAACAAGGACTGCTACAAAATGTTCATTTTTAGCAAAAAAATAAATTATTAAACAAATAGGAAGGTGAAAGAAAGAAGAAAAAGTAAAAAGTAAAAGGAATGAAATGGAGTGGATGTACTGGATCCTGTTAACCCCTGGGTGCTGCACAGTTTAGTTTAACATGCTCTGTACCTTTTTACTGGGGCAAATTAGATTCTACTGATCTTCAGTTTGGATCACTATTTTACTCTACTGTAAATTGTCATTGTTGGACACAAAATAAAGAAGCTTGACTCCAGTTCGAGGTAGAAGAAAGATCAGAAGGCTTTATTTACAATTCATCCAGCCTTTTTATAACATCCTGCTCTAAAAAGGCATATCATTGGTCCATAGAATGGACACCTCTCTCCATTGGTTAAGGAACAGAAACAACACCTGGGACAGAGGTGGTTATAAGAACTTAGAAATGTTATGAAAAGAAAATAGTTATGTACAGGAGCTGTCCTTGAAAGAAAATTCTCCTAAGAAATCTTCCCTTGGGAAGAAAATCAGCCACTGACTGAAAACCTCACAGACTCAGAAATATCAGGCCCACAGTAAATGACATAAAAATCTGTCTGAGTGACAGAATAGCTTTTAAAATTAAAGGCAGCCACCTAAGTGATGGCACAAGATAAATGATGACTAGACAGGTCTGAGAGGGGGGGAGAGAGCACAAAAGACAGCAGAACATAGGGAGAGACGAGTGAATAAGCAAACCTGGAAGACTTCAGAATAACTGGTGGCTCCCAATCTGTGAAGGGGACAGAAAAAGATAGCAACAAAACCAAATATGGACTTCACTGGATAGGTAACAAATGGTAACAATACAAGTGTGCTTGAAATAGCCAATTCTCAGAGCATCTAGTGAGAAATATTGGCATTAGGATGTCACCCGTATCTGGGAATGGTGCGCACTGATTTACAAAAGCCCACTTTTCTCATCTGTGGTCACTAAGAACATTATATTTGTATTAATCAGGTAAAACAGTTATAAGGTGTATAGTATTTGAAGAAAAAAGAAACAAAATGTTATAGTAATTTTGTATATCTGTTTTTTAAAAAAATTGTTTTAATATTTTAAAGTGATATGGATTTTCTAAGACTTCAGGGACACTGCAACAGCAAAGGCTGAACTTTTTTTTCTGATTTAATTTTAAGTCTTTTTATTCAAGTCTGGAAATAGAGAGATAGACCTTCAATACACAATCAGCCATATACAGTTCTCACAACGTTAAGGTGTGTTTTTCATTTTATTATTATTACTTCCTCCAAGATGATTTTTCTGTTTATTTTGGGGGTGGGTTTTTTTGCCTTATGGCTGCTTTTGAAAAGAATATCAACCTGTTCTGTCTGTCATATGGCTTATTTGAGAGGAGACTAAATCACTCCAAATCAATGCTACATTTCTTTTCTTCCCCTACATACATCGATGTCTAGTTTCAGCAAGGACAACATTAATTTTTTCACAGCAGCTGTGAGGGGGTGGAGCCTAGAACTGTGTGGGCATGTACACAGACAAAAAAACAAATAATGACTTTTGAGGCTTTGTCTACAATTAATCAAATGTTTTAGACTCCCAAAAGTTGCTATTTTTTTTGGTTTTAGGTACACAATTTTTGCTTTATATAACATCTACATCTATGTAATTGTTTGAATAGAAATGTGCACATTGTTGAAAATAAAAGGCCTGCACAAATACTGTATATAACATGACCTGCAGAACTTTTGCCTACAAATCTGTTTTGTGAGCTAGGTACTTCAGCATATTTTGGGTTGCACATTAAAAAGTTACTTTTTTTGAGCTGCTGCTTCAAAATTAACTCAAAATTTGATCTCTGAATAGAGCACAAGTTGCTGGAAAGTTCTACCTCATTTTGGGATACAAACAGAGCTTTGAGGGCAAAAAGCAACCCAAAAATATTTGCCCATTTTTTAAAATCCCTTCTTCCCCTTGTATTTAAATCTTTCAATTTTATGTTATATAAAGATAGTTTGGTTAAAGGCAAATTCTTCCCAAATTAAGTTTCTATAAAGGCCACTGTTCACCAAAAATTGTTTTCAACAGGTCTCTCTGTCGTCTTGTCAACAGACAGGCAGACACCATGATCTTTTTCAGGATAGACCTATTATTCTTTTCTTTTGTTTTTGTCCTTTGTTTCCACTACAGACAATTTCATTGCTGGCACCATCACTCATAGAAGCCTTTAGTACAGCTACGTGACCATCACTGCCTGGCTGTGCTTTTTCTTCATTTGGTGTGGCACAGTCTGTGCTGAAACATTTCTCCTGCTAAAGGATCTACTTCTCCCAACCTCATGTGTAAGAGTTTTGTATTCCTCTGACCCTCATTCATAACTGACAGACTTTTAAGACTAGAGATTTTGTGGCATTTCAGTACAGCAATGAAACAGGAGGGAATTTTTGGGCTTTTACTGCCAGATTTATGCCAAGTGATAACATATGAAAAATATGTCTGTAGTTAGAAACTGTACAAGATTTTCTGGGATACTAACACTGTTTTACTTTTTGCATATTGATGTATTAGTGTGTCACACGGAGCAAAACATAGTAATATGACATTATTAACCACCACATCTCATTCAGGTTATTTTTTCCTTTTGGTGATGGAGCTAGAATTGTTGGCTCTAGGGCCTGTGGGAACAATATCTGCCTCTAAATATCATATAAATGAGAAAAAAAGTCTGTTTTTTTCAATATTTCCCCGTCTTTAACATGGATTTCTGAAAAGCTAGGTTAAAATAAATCCATGATTATACAAATCAAGCCTGGACAGGGGGAGAAAAATGTAAGGTAAAAGTAAATAGAGAAATTTATGGTTTGCATACTATAATGGTTTGTGTGTATATGCACAATATTGTGAACTGCTTTTAAATAAAATCATTATGGCTGAGTAATAACAGCCTTCCTTGTGTAAAGGAGCAGAGACAAACACAAGCTTTTGATGAGCAGTGACATCCAGCTGCGTGTCCTCCCACCGGCTGCGAGGCTAAGAACTGTTCAGAGGGGTAGCAAACATTGATGCTGTGTCAAGGAAGCTGGGGCAAACTAGGAGATGCAGCTTTGTTAAAGAGCCATGGAATTTTTTTTCCTGGAAGAATGGTGCTTTCAGAACAGCAAATTCTGAACTTTTTTGTCTGCACTGCTGGGATGTTCTAACTGATTACCATGTCCCAGACCCTGTCATATGCAAAGTCCTCTGGGCCTCAAAATCCTTTAAAAGGAGACAAAAGAATTACCTGTAGTCTATCTCTGGAAGTTTTCCCAGTGAACATGTGCAATATTTCTCCCAGATTAATCTTTTCTCCTGTAAGAAGTTGGTGTTGTGCTGGTTCAAAATGTGGAGCTAGGTAGCCCTTTATTGACAGATGGAAAAGAAGAATGTGGAATTGATTAGACAACTTGCTTCTGCTTTGCTTCCTAATTAATCAGGTGATAAACCACCTTTAGTGCTTTAGTATGATAGTTCAAGTAAATAAGAACACGGATAACTGATTCCAAATCTTAAAAAGATTAAATGAGCTGTGCTCTGCTAAAACAAAATGGAATAGTCTCTGCTGACAGTTATACTCTTGCAGTTGCTTGGAAGCCAGGAGGACTGTGTGATGTTATTGCCAGCAGATTTAACCCACTGTATGTAAATCAAATGGAGATTTACTATGATGGCTAAATATCTCAGATGAAGTGAATCCGCAAGATTCCAAATGAGCCAAGACATGTAAGTAGTTTTGCAGCCCATAGGACTGCTAGCAGCAACATTTCAAAAGAAGGAAAGGACACCCGGACTTGGAAAAGGCTGGGAAAACATTAATGGAGATGTATGAAGGTTGTGCTCCAGATAAAATATTTTCTCTCTCTCCTTCCTCCCTTCCTCCCTTCCTCCCTTCCTCCCTTCCTCCCTCCCTCCCTTCCT
>VYXD01013259.1:146389-241017 GCA_013397195.1 Hylia prasina | reverse complement strand
TTCCTTCCTTCTCTCCCTATTTCCCTTCTCTCTTTCCCTCTCTTTCTCTCTCTCTTTGTAACTTCCCATTTTTTCAATTCAAAAATGTTTTTTAAAAGAAAGACATTGACAAAGAAAGAGGGACATGAGCAGTAAAGTGAGCAACACACTACCACACAATGAATTGTCATTTATATTTCTACAAACTTATACCTATAACCTCTCAAAGCCACTTTTTATGCCAGGTCTCTGAAGACACACAATAGCTCTCTGAGGTTGCTATTTTATTAGCATTGTTTTAAACCTGCATAAAAACACATGAAGTTAAGGCTGCTGCCCATATACAGAAGTTTTAGCATAGTGTTCTCCAATGGCTCTGCTTTGTACTTAGCTTTCTGTGTGGTTAATCTGGGTCTAAATGCTAATCTAGTTGTGTAATATGCATCACATCTTACTTTAGACACCAGAAAATTAGGTATTTAAGAAAAATTAATTATTGATGCTCCCACTGTGGTAAAGGAAGAGACGTATGCTTTCAAAGGAATGATTCGTCCATCTAAAGATAGGTATCAGGTACCTGAGACTTGTAGGGTGAATTGCCTCCAGGAGATAAAAATTTACTGTAACTAGAGGTGGCACTTTAGATAAAGCAGCTTCCATTTGAGGTTCACCTGATAACGGAGGCAGACGTCATCCAGAAACTCATCAGTCAATGTCTTTATGATGTCCCTCTCCTAAATTTGTAAATGAATCTCATAATGTAAATTTTCATACTGTATTTTGGTCACTGATTTCTAGTATGCTGGGATTGCAATGCATAACACTCTCCTCTTTCCTGACAAAATGGGAAAAAAAAAATTTCCAAAACTCCAATGTTGTAGGAGCTCTAGGAGCTCTATTTTATAAATACCAGAGTAGTTTTCAGATCAAGTAGTGGCAGTAGAAAGATTGACTGCAGAACAGTATAGGCCAGTGTGTTACAGCCTGAATATGTATTAGTGTATTAGCACAGGTACTGACACCTCCATACACACAAAATTAGTTCTGGATAAAAGCCATGCAAGTTATTAAGCAGAAAAGCAACAGCTGAAATGCAAAGCTGCATGGGCCTGAGTTGGTAAACTCCACAATCTCATTTCTGTGAGGTGACCATTTTTACCAAGTTTTTGAATCAATGGAATAAAAAAAAAAGTAAGCACTGTTTCAGAGATTGATTGGAATGAATGAATCAAACATTACAAACATTACATATTATTTATTATTTATTGCAGCTCTTGATTTGTGAAAGTGTATTGTTCAGATTGTTTTTTCTCTCTTTTCTTTATGTTCTCTTCTCAATTATTTCTACATGTTTGAGACATCTAGATGAGAATTTAAATATATTTCATTTACATAATATGTTTTATCACCCTAGAGTGCTTCACAAATTTAAGAACAGAAAGCAGAAATTCTGATCCAGATTGCAGCTGGCTTTTCCTACACATGCAGGGCCAGACTTTCCCCCCAGGCATCCCTCCTCCCAGTTGCAGTCCATGCAATCTTTCGACTGCAAAGACTATTACACATAAATACCACCTGGACAAAGAAGAGGTATGCTGCTTTATTTGATATCAAGTGAGTGCTTCCTGCACAGGGGAGTGCATAAACAATCTTCTTTGCTGTATGCTGGTAACATTTCCCTTGTAACCCACGCATAAAAATCCTCAAGGAGGTCACATAGGTGTCTGTTTATATTTATATGTATGTCTGTCTGTACATATAAATGCATTTACATTCATCTAAAATTAAAAGAAATAATAAAACAATAGAGAATTTTCCACAAGCTCTGCTGTCAATAATGTGTTACAGTAACACACAGCAGTTTAGGATGACAGTTTTCATTTGCTCTTGAAGCAATCAGCGGATTTTAGAGAGGTGACATGTAATTACCTCGTACAAACTGTGTAACAATGCTTTCATTAATTTCATTTGGCTATTATCTTTCATTACAACAGGTCTACAGACTCTTGCAGGTATGAATTTTGAATTTTCCCACTGACTGGATAGTGTATCTTATAACCTTTTAAGGTTAACCTTAACTAAAAAGATAATACAAATAAGCTTATGCCTATAAACTTTTAAGGGTTTGAGTCTAAGTGAATTAGTTCTATTGGCTTAGTACTTTCAATGTTCATTAAAGGAACACCTAATAGTAGCAAAAACTCAGGAGGTTGTATGTGCACACAGTGTAACATTCACGTGGCTTCTCTGACAGATCCTTTAGGTATTTCCTGTTGTAGATCCCTCTGAACTGCATGAACAGATAGTTCTAAATTAATATTACAACTGAAAAAAATCCAAACCCCCCCAAAAAAACGAAAACAAAACAAAAGACCAAAAAAACCAACAACAAAAAAAACCAACAAAACCCAAAACTAAACAGTGAACAAACAGATTACTTGAGGAAATTAATTTTTAAACTGTTCAGGAAATATTTGTTTAATTTGGAGGTATTTGTGGAGATAGATCTTTTCCATGCATGATGCTTAAGTCAGCTTTCAAGAAGGATAAATTGTCTTTCTTTTCATTTGCAAAACTATTCTGAAATGCATGTAGGCTTCAAAAATAAATAGAACTCTCCCCTACCACTGCTGAATTCGGAATTCTCTCTACCAAGAACACTGCTTTTCTTGGTGAGATTCAGAGGGGAAATGTCCATTTATGCCAGTAGGATTTACACGTCTAAAATGTTTATTGACACTTACAAAACACAAACTGACTGAAAACTAAACTCAGAGATGAGGTTCTCCACCACAGGATTAAAGTAATGGGCGGAATCTGAATGGAAAGCAGCTGACACATTTTGGGCCAGCTGTCTGTAAATTGCCCCTTCTGTGCTGAGGTGCTGTGTGGTCTCTGCTTCACTGCGTCACGCTGCAGCCATGCTGCAAAGGCAAAGCTGAGAGCCAATATTCAAATGAGGCCCGAAGCCGAAATACTATTTTTCTCCATTAGAGGGTGGTCCCTCCTCATCATGGTTCAGTTCCACTGGCAGCAGAAGACCTGCAATGCAGCGAGCTGCGTCGGAGATGACACATGAATCAGGAGATGCCTGTGCCCTTCCTCCTCCTCGCGCCTTACGCTCCCTTTTGAATGGAGCATTTAGAGAAAAGACGTGTACATGGACACAGCCAGTTCCCAACATACATGCAGTACCTGCTTTTATCCATATATTACATGTGCACGCAAACGAGGGTACCTGCTCATACGTGTAGTTGTGCCGTGTAAAACAACTTAAGAACAGCTTTGCTGTAGCATCTGGAGCTGAATTCGCCATTGAACAATTTTCTTGCTGTCAATAACATCTACTTGATTTCAGCCATGCTAATTAACTGTACACATTAAAAAAAACCCAAAATCAAACCCAACACGTTTGATACATGTATATAGAGTATGCAAATGATGTATTAAAAATAAAACCTTTACATTAAGGTCAAATTGTGATTAGGAATTTAAAAAACAGAGAATACCAAAATGCTACTTGCCAAACAAATCTTGCTGCACTCTCATGTGTGTCTGAACAATATAAAAAGCCTTTCACAACATGATTGCATTCATTATTGTAATACCCTAATTCCATGCAGGCAATTCTATTCATTCACTTTGTTTTGAAGATTATATATACATGAAGTACAATTCTGCAATATCTTTTTACAGTTTGAATTCAATAAGAAGAAAAAAAAAATCAATAGAATTTCCTACTGTAAAGCATACTATGAAATAAGTATTGCAATGAAATATAAGAAAGAATTGCTGCTGGCATAATGAAACCACTTACACTTTGTATTTCATTAGCTTAATAGTAGTGAACTGTCTCATTCACAGCATTGCCTATTACAGATTGTACGACATATAAAGCTCACAGAAAAGGGCTTTGAAGTTGTTTTCTTTTTTTTTCTTCTTTTTTTTTAATGATAAACCCTCCAGAATTACCTTCAATAAAGGACAAAGTAGAGAAAGCTGATTTCCAAAGGAAGTTTGGACACTAAGTATGCGTGAAAGCACAGTGCTGCAAACAGATAAAGATGGAAGTGCAGGGTAACAATGCTTCTGTTTTAAATTGACATTGCTCCATTACAGCACTTGGGACTGGCAGAGGGTCTGCTCCCTCAGCACAGCATGCCTGTGAGCACACTGAATTCTACAAGAGTAATTTGCCATCAGAACCAGTGAAATAGTGAAATGCACACACGTTTAAATATTCCAGACCAAGAACATAGTATTTATCTCCTCCCAGAAACAAGCTTTAACTGCCAAGCAAACAGTTCTGTTTTCTGAATGTCAGTTTTACTGTCTAGTCTACATCACTCAGCTGCAAGTCCAGAGAGTGTGTCCCCTATGAACACTTATGGGAGGATTTTTCATCAGGTTGTCATAATCCCCTCACCTACAAACCGAGAAGCAAATGCCAAAGGTTTTGTTGTGCTTGGAAACACCTCTTCAGAAAAGACACCAACAGAGAATAGGCAATTCTTTTATGCTTCTCTATCACTCTCCTTCATTGTTATGCTAAAAGAGAGCTTTTCTTATGAAATATTTTCTAGATCTCTACCAGCAAAAATAAACAAGAGACATATATTTGCCTCAGTAATTCTGTATGGTCAGATTTTGAGAAATAAACCAATATTTTCAGGATTTTTATTCGGCCTTCAGATTTCAATACGCATGGCATATAGGCTTGCTATCCATCATCTCAGCCTGACTGTGAGCCTCAGACCTAACAAAACTGCACTTTAGAAACAGCAAATGAATTTCCTTGTAGACAGCATGGCAGAGTAGCAATAATTTTTTGAAAAATGTAGATCTTCACAGTGCACACTACAAAAAGTATGTGTGGTAGAAGTGTACAGCAGTGATTTTATTAGAATAAGACCATTCTTATTCAGTGAAAGACTCAGACAGCTGTTGTATGAACAAAGCTTAATATTCCTTCATTTCCCATGCAAGCCTATTTTTCAAGGCCGTAATGTCCCCAGTCCACCAAGTTACATTTAAAACTACCTGGAGAGCATTTTCACGCAGAGCTTGTGTTACTCATTCTACATATGGTGTGAAGTTCACAGATGAGAAATGTGAGTGCCTAAAATAAATACTACATGAAACCTGAGAAGCGTGAGGGCCCTTGGGAGTTCAGCAAATGAAATGCCTATCAGTCTCTGACACAGCAGACGCTCCCTACAATTGGCAGCTTCATGCTTCATTATGCATGGATCAGATATATAGGTATGGCCCCAGGCAAACTCCCTGGTTTAAAGGAGAGGTGCATGCTGGGGAAAGGCAAATGTCATTTGCCTGTGAATTTGAAAGATGAGGGGAAAAGGGGAATAGAGTTGATTAACCAAATGTATGAGGGGTTTATTTTGTACCATTTATCCTAGAGTTTCCTCACTGAGCATTGTTTCCAGCATTATATGCCTTGCACCTTTGATGTTTTGTGGATTTAACAATGTCTAAAAATGCAATTATTCATGTCCATCCAGCTGAACAGGTCCAAAATAAATAACAAGCAGTCAGGTTTTTTACCTCCGGGAAGAAAAATAAAATATTTTTTTGCTGCTTTTTGTAACCTTTGTAATATAACCTATGTTTACAATGAAAGGTCAGCAGACAGACTTGCTGAAATTGTACAGATTCTGTTAAACATCATTAAAACATATAGTGCTGCCTTAATGAATAAAAACTATCATAGAGACTCAGCTACTGCAGGATGTTAGTCACGAGTATTTCCTGTGCAGGAAAAAAAGACCAAAACACCTAGTAACAGATCAGTTTGCTTCACATACATGTAGTTCTAATTAGAAGAAAGAGTGAAAATGGTAAATCCATCCTGATCCACAATTAACTGAGGTGTAAGAAAGAAGAGGGAAAGAATAAAGGAGAAACTCATTACTGACAATCTCTTAAGAACGCAAAAAAGATTAAAATGTTTGTGGGAAAGAAAACTGTATTTCATCATTCCTGAGAAAATTATGACCCTGAGGGATCAACTGAGAAAAAGTGCTACTGAGTATTGGTGTGTCTTAATGAAAACCCTTCTTTCCTCCTGCAGCGTTTCCACTCTGAGATTTCAATCATGCCATGTTCTGTCAATTAAGCTTTAAAATATAATTGTAAAGCTTTTTTCTACCATACCAGCAACAGTCATGTCAAATTTTCTTTGAGATCATTTATATACATGCATACATACACGTACACATATTTATTTCCATATGCTTTTATGTAAGTATGTATCTCTGTGTGTGCATCTTTTTCACTGCAAAAATTCCATGGAAGAATGGCATGGAATTGTTTGGAGCCTAAAAACACAGATGAAAATAAAGCAAACCAAGTCTATAAAACTGAGAGACTTAAGAAGATAAGCCTTCAGCAGCTGTAACAAATAGAATGACAGTGAAAGAAAGAGAAAAAGAATGCCACTAATGTCTCTCAATGCTCTCTCCGTGTGTTCAGACAAGTTATGGCTAGGAATGTAAAACTTGAATTTAAAGAAACTGCATCTGGTGGAGATTAAAAAGGATAAAGACGAGAAAATCGGTTTGATGTACACTTCAAAATGCTGCTCATAATATAGTTTGTTCTATTACTTGAAAAGAGAGTATCACTGTTCTTTTATGTCTACTTTTTAATCCTATGCTTTTAAAGTATCTTTTATTTGCTCCTATTTGAGGTGAATTGCCTCACTTCAAAAACTTAAATCTAGTTTGAGGATTTTGACTTTAGAGTGGCTCTCTTTGAATATTCTTCTGAAGTTATATTTTATCCTTCATTTTAACAATTCTCAGGTTTTACTGGGTAGTTGTGAATACAAGGTCTTCCACAGTGAGAATCACCTGCAGGCTCAAGAATGCACATTTTATACTAAAGCTGCCAATGTGTTGTGTCAGGGCCAGGAAAGAGATATTTTCTCAACTTTGCTGAACTGTAAACATGAATATTGTCACACTGAGTCATGTAAACACAAACCTCATTTTATTGCTATTTTTTTATCCCACACCATGACTCTATCATTAGCTGCTGCAGGGGAAAAAAAAAAAAAACCACAACAAAAAACCACCTTAATTTTGGTCAGTTTTGGAGCTTGTTAGAATTTAAAACGTGAACTTCACCACCTAATTGTGAACTCACAAATCCTCTGAAATCAATTAGAATATTTATCTATTGGTAAACTACTTAGTCTATTCTTAACAAGATGATAGAAAGAACAAAGGATTTGAACTTCTGCTAATACATCATTGAATGAAGACCACTAAACTAGACTCAAAGGGCAAGACATCCTTTTTGAGCAAAACATGACAATCTTAATGAGTTGCTTGAAAGGGTTGAAACAAAAGCAGAAGCTCCCTTGGACTTAAAGGGATTTTGGATATGTTGCAGTTTTTCATAAACAGCTACAGTGAAATTAGGAATTTTCCTTTTGGGACTTTGTAAGGTCTTTGTAAGGATTGTGTAAGGTCTTTGTGATAATTTCAATTCTTTTTATTCTGTGTTTTAGTATCACTTTGCTTGGTGGAATATTGGTAGATGACCAGTGCCTGCAGTTCAGATACAGAAATAATAAAATGTAAAGAGAAACTATGAAGTCACTGACACATGACCATCTGAGACTTGCTGCTTCTCACCAGATTCATTTATAAGGTCATAATTCAAAATACACATATATATTGGATAAGATCCTGATTTAAACAGAGTGGTGCTTGTCTTTCAAGTAAACATAAATTGAATCCAGTATAAAACCACCCTACACTGCCTGTATCCTATAAAGCATCCTCAGTGAAAAGGGAATTCAAGCTATTCGAAGAAACAATTATTTAAAGTTTTATATTTTATTTTAACTGAAAAAAAAAGAATTTCGCTACCTTTAATTTCTCAAACTTCTTTAGCATGCTTCAACTCAGAGGCATATATGTTAGTAGTGTACAAATTTCACTATCAAGAGAAAAAGCACAAATATTTTGGGGTTTTAGAGCTACCTGATTAAGTTCAGCCAATCAGCTTTATCTACCACTTAGTTAACAGTCAAGTGTAGAATAAATGAAATGGACCTGATGATACGAACAACATAAAATTTATACACAGAAAAAGTAGGCATAGATTCATATATTATATGCTGGGAGAATAAAATGGTAATTTAGTATTTAACCTATTTTTTAAACAGTAATTTTTTTCCCTATTGGAAACCTATTCCAGTTTTCTGGATGCTGTTTTTTCTCTCATAACAGAGACACCAAGCATAATGGTGTAAGTTGGCACAAGTACAGCAGGAGAGAGCACCAACTGACTGATATTTGTTTATGTCAGTACAATACACACAGCTGTCCGTGCCATACACAGCACAGCAGTTTTACAAGTTTTAAGGCAGATGACATTAAGACAATGAGAATTGATTAGTGGAAGAGTGCAAGACCTTTGTACTCCTTAACTGCCACATCTAGTTCTCTTCTTTACAACTCTTAATATTCAAATATTGGACTTCTCCCTCTCATAAAGGAAACCTGGCCACATCTCAGTTGTTGATACTTGCAAGGCTCAGACACCTGTATGAGAAGACAGTGTCCCACAATAACGTGCTCTTAGGCCTTATTGTGTCTTTCAGTAATGATCAAGTTTGGTTAAGAAAAAAACTCTCATCTTGACTAATTTTAAGCATGACTTCAGCAGAAAATGTTTGAATAGATTGTCCCATTTTGCAGAGAAATTTGAGGTTTGTCCCTGTTTAATGTCCTTTCTGCAAGCAATAAATCAGCTATTATCTTCCTCCACTGTCCTCAGAAACCTTTTTTCTTTCTTTTTTCTGACTCATGCTTTTTCCTTGAGGTTTAGAGTGTTGCTGGTTCAGACTGATGCATGTGACTGGCATTGTGAACCAAATGAAGGATGGTTACATGCTAACAAGAGCACCCTTCTCACTCCATGTGTCACACACAGCAGTGGCAGCGAGTGATTTATGGAGTGGCTGGAAGAAAGGTTTGTGTGCATGGCTGAAATCATCCTGTCTGCTGTCAGGATCCAGGCAGAGCAGCAGAAAAGCATCTACCTATATTTACATATCCCTGTTCTGCCTCAAAAAGTTTAGCCCTATTCAATAATTTCACTCTCTCCTCATTTCTCCTTCAGATATCTGTTTTTTACTTCTATCTCTCTATAACCTTTAACCTTTGCTGCTGCTTCCCACTGTGCAGATATATAGGGTGAGGTTTGTCTATGAGCCAAAAGCAAGCACTAACCAGGGGGAGCCCAGAGCTCTGAAGTTGTGAATGCTCGTGGTTCAGGTCACAATACAAATTACTCAGCTTGTATCATTGCTTTAACTGCCCCAGTACTACTTAAGGAGAAGATAACTGGAAGGGTAATGGGATCAGCCAGGACAACTGTGCATACAGGGAGATACTTAGGAAGGACAAGATGATACTGAAGATATTTTCAGCTCAAGACCAGCTGTTTCTCTTGTTTAAAGCTGCAACTGGAATCACTAAAACCTGTCATACATTGTGAAGGAAAATATAATTCTCTTTTTTAATATTCTTCATATATAATTTGTGAAGTAGAATTCATCTTTTCATGTAGCCATCATCCTCAAACATGCTGTCCCTGTCCTGTCCCCTTTGCTGTGAGCTCAGCTCAACAGCATTGCAACATGCACAAACACCTTCTCTGCTGCCCCATGACTGGGGACCACGGCTCTGCAGTTCCTGATTTGCAGACTGCACCACCTTTTCATAATTGAATCAGAAACAGTTAAAATGAAGTCATCAATTTTCCTAATAAGTAGAGTGAACTTGCTTAGGGGGCTCTAACAAGAGGATTTCCTTTTAATGTTTTCTTATACAATATAAACTTCCTTCAAACTGGAAAAATATTTATTTCCATCCTTCAGTGTTAACTACCTGAATGACTTTCTGAAATGTCTAGTTTCACAGTGTGACTATTACTTCACTGAAAATCTTCATGCAGAATATGCAGAATCATGGCCACAGAATTTCTGCTAAGGAAACCAGCCTTCAAAGAAATATCCTTACCTCAGAGTGGAAAAGATTTTAAAGGATGCCATTAGAAGTGAGTTATTGTCCATTTGCAGCTTGACAACCCTGCAAACTCAATAAACTTGGCAAAATTCCCTTAGGTTCTTCAGTAATCTTCACTAATGTTAACTTCTGTCTTCTGTGTTCTCAATGTACAACACTCTGAGAGAAACAAATATTGTTTTTACCAAGCTAAATAAACAAAAGCCACTGTTTTGCAGAGATCTGCACTCCAAGGATTTTAAAAGATATAAACTGAACACACATATTACATTATGTCAATGCCATTCCAGTCAGTGTAAAAAAGGCAGAAGTCATCCCTTCTTGCTCAGAATGTCCTTTCCCAGGTTTCATGTTACTTCTCTGATTATGTCTGAAAATAATTTAGGTGTTAGTTTCAACCTTGTTCCAGTTGCATTGATGTATGATCCCAAATCAGCACAATTCAGCATGTTTTGAAAAAAGTGCCATTCAGTTAGACTGTGAATGTGAAGGGAGATTAAAAGAGAATGGAAAAAATTATATGCTTTGTAATGAGGTGTTGTTTTTCTGCACAAATGACAAGGGTCTACCATGGCAGCTGACATCAGCAGAGATGTCAAACCTCTCTGATGAGCAAAACCCTGTACAGGATATAACTTGCACTTCTCATTTATGAGCCTTGTTAAACCTCTCATCAGTGACACATACACTTTTGGTAATAAACTAACTTCTGCAGAAAAAGTTAAATTGCCTCTAGAATGTAGTAAAATATTTTTCATTTCTCCTAGTATCAGCATGAATATTATGAATTTAATTTGCTAAGCTGCTGTGAGATGTGTTTAGGGAAATCTGCTTCCAGGTCTTTAGAAAGAGCTTTTGTCATTTCCCATGATATGACATTACAGTAACTGGAGTTACACTGTGTGTAACATTAGAAATGGATGAATAAACATTTACTCATTAGAACTCCAGAGTGATGTAGCTTTGTGGGGTAGTTTGGAGACTGTTTCTCAAGAAATTGTTTCAGTGATCCTTAGTGCTACTGCCTTAGAAAACTTCACTGGGGTTTTCCTCTTTGTTAATGCATGCATTGATGTTTCATTAACATATAAGAAGGGTGAATTAATGGGTGGATAGAAAAGAGATAAATAAATGCTTATTTATGTTTATTTACATACTAACCTTACAGACATTTTTCATATTTACACATGTAAAAGATTAATTCCCCAGTCACCACCTCTAATATGATAGAAGACTA
Organism: Hylia prasina; assembly: GCA_013397195.1. Lineage (NCBI taxonomy): Eukaryota > Metazoa > Chordata > Aves > Passeriformes > Sylviidae > Hylia > Hylia prasina. Next base: position 229,740 of record VYXD01013259.1, on the reverse strand, counting down.
TCCATGAAAACAACTATTTAACTCAGGTTAATGGGCTGTCCTTGAGAAGGGATTTGCCAAAGTCTTCCTGGTAAGCAAGGGATTTTTTTCTCACATCATCCATGATAAGTAGTCTGAATCCTCTCAGAATCCAGGCTGGTGGTAGAGGTGATCTTGTCTGCAGAAAGCACCTGCAGAGATCTCCTGACACTGTGTTAGTGTTGGCACGTCCTGACAAAAAGCCAAGCAAGTCCTATTATAGCACAAAGAAGTGGAGAAGACACATGAAAGAAGAACCTTCCATCTTCAGCTTTCCAGCCCACCCAGGGCCTTTGAGGTGTTTTTCCTTGTCTTCTCATTAGTAACAATACTGGTAACTAACAGCTGAAAGACAAATAAACAAAAGATAGTTGAAAAACCTATGAAGAACACCTATGACAAAACAAACAGTGCAGCCAGTATTAAGGAGTACTTGTGGGCAAAGCTGTTCTGAATTACTACTGGGTTTGCCACCAGCTCCTTTCAGTTCCTCACTGAACAATGACAAATATGACAATCTGGGTTAACCATGACCACATTAGGGGTCCTTCCTCATCTGAAGACTGCCTTGGAACCAATATCAAAGACATTTGTGTGTTTTCTTGTTTTCTGAGCTGAATTACTGGATTACACTGTGGTGGGAGGGCAGCAAATCACTTAACTGAAAACAGAAGAGAGAACAATCAATGAATATGTCTCCAGCTTTAAACAGATACATTGCTCATGACATGGTGATGGCAAGCTCCTGGTAATCCAGAACTTTTCTGTTTCTTGTCCATAGCTTGCCTGAAAAATAAAGTCACTTAGCCAGAGCTAAGTGGCATCCCATCTTCCTGTTCCAGTAACATCATTCCTAAATTCACCAGGATCCTCACTAGTACCCACAGACCTTCCAGTGCCTTTCTTAATCCACAGGTTTAACTTTCTTTCATTCCTATGGCCTAATGAGGCTTACTACTGATGTCCTTAAGAAGCAAATATGGTTAAAGTCCATTTCTCTTGGTCAAGACGTTCCTTTCTTAGGAGTCCCACCTGCAAAAGCTGAAGTACGGCAGAATTAGTGACCTTGTGCAAACAAAACCTTCTTAGGAATTAGTCTTATATCTAAATATGGACAGATAAAAGAGTTGATACAAAAGAACACAAAATTAGGGAAATGAAAATGTAAATGCTGTCAGGGCCAGCTCTGTTTGCATTACCCAGCACAAGAAGGAATGTTGTTCTTAAGGAAAGAGGGAGAGTAGAACGATGAGCTCATCCAGACATCCTCTGCTGGGGATGGACCTGTGCAGTAGTCTCTGCTGGGAAGGATTGCAGGAACATTGCCTGGAAGGCCCTGAATGATGATAACTTTTGTATGAAAGAGTTGAGGGCTCAGATTCAGAAGTGTTTACAATAAGACAGAGCACAGGCACCTCCTGTAAACCAGCTGACTTGCAGCAACCCATCCTCCCACGGCATTAGTCCCTTAATCAGCCTAAGTGCACACTTTGAGTACCACTTTTAGGTAAGAACTATTGCCAGATCCTTTATTAAAAGAATTATTGGTTAAACATTGGAAATTGTGTTAGTTTTATTATAGTTTGGATGTAGTAATATATTTTCTTCAAAGCTGGATGAACAAGAAATAATAATTTTGAATGCTTCAGCCAAATTCATGAATACTCCTCATCTACTTTGTGATAGCCTGAAGTCATAAAGCAGTTTTTGACCAGTCACAGCACAACAGACAGCACAGACTTACTGTGTGTTTCCTTGCACCACTGGAGTGACACAAAATAGTCAGGACCTGCCAGTTAATCCACCCTTTAGTCATGTTAGCATTTCAGTTCATCTACACCAGTTCTGAATTTTTCAGTATTCACAGAACTACACATTTTCACAATTGATTTGAAAACATTCATATGACACAGAGATATCTGAGGTACCTGGGTTCAGATCACAAATAAGAGTGTTAAAGACTTTTCAAGTATTCTTGTTTGTGTATAATGATGAGATTCACTCCCCTACAACAAATTGTTAAATTGCAGGAATGCTTTATAAAAGTAAAAGACAAAATAACAGCATTCTGTATCTGTAAGTACTACTCAAACAGCTCTAAATTCTGTCATACTGTGGTATTCAAGCTTTATGGGCTTCCAGAGAGATCTGCAGCTAGAATTATTGTTGATCTTTACAGTATGTCTCCTGACACTGAAATTGATGTGTAGTCGTATTTAATTTTAATGGCATTGAAGATGATACTTATGCTGCTGTAATAAGTATTGTCTTCAGGACTCACAGAGCTTAAGGCTGGATCAGAGCTCCCATTTAAATATCAGTGCTAATGCTGCTAATACTGATCCTATTAAACTACACATAAACTGCTTTAGACAATTAAAAGATACACATCTCCTCAGTAATAGTGTTCAGTGTTCATTTGGACTGCTGTGTCCAGCAATATCTAGGTTGCTCTTGGAAGACAATACATTTGCCCTTACATTTTCTTCCTTTCTAGGAAATTATTGTAATTATTTTTTTCCTTAGAAAAGAGCAGCTTTCAGAAAATGGAATTGTTTGGACTGAATTTTACAGTTCTAGAGAGCTTCAAACACTTGCCAGACAAACATGTTTCAGACCCTATCAAGCCTTCGGAAGTGTTCGATAACACTGTAGTATCTTAAAAAAGTCCAGATTCATACTAGATTTTATTACAGTCTCAGCATCTGTAGATGGGAGATGACATTTCAGTAATGCTTCTCCCTCAAATCTTTAGTTTATGGGTTGCATGTGCCTTCAAGGACAGCAATGTTCATTGCTTAAAGAGGAAGAATATGCAATGAAAACATGGTATGACAAGTTATTTTGAAAGAAAAAGCAGCTCAACCACCTCAACATTTATTTAGGAAAGAACTGCAATATTAATATTAATAAGAACCTAGTGAAAGTCTCTGTCTTGCACAGAGGCATGATGTACCTCATCACTTTCCACTGAGTGCCAAAAAGGCAATATCTTGTTTGGCTGTGAGACAGCACCTTCAGACTCCCCACTTCCTTTGAGTGCAGACCTCAGTGGGAGCCTGGACCTCTGCATGAGCAAATAACTTAGTTAATGGGCTGGAAAGACTCCCTCTAACTTCCTCCCCTTTTAATTTCACCTGTTTTGTACCATTTCAGGTGTGCAAAAAAAATGGTTGAATTAGGCATGGCCAATCATGGCCATGGATAGTCCCACCAAAACCATCCAAAACTGTCCGATGAGGACCAAAGCAGCAGACAGCTATGCTGGATGCATGGACCACAGATAAGCCATGGGTGGGTCAGGCTGTATTTACAGAGGTCCTGAACCTTTTGTGATTACATATCGGAATGCAAAGTGTGTGTGAGCTCTTTCACACCAGCTGAGCCTGCTTTGGTTGTCTTCTTAAGCTTACAGGCTTCTGAAAGATCCAAATTATGGTCTCTTCTTATTTATTTGAAAAGCATAGTGAAAAGAAAGAGACTCTGAAAAATCTGATGACATTATAGTAACAAAATAAAGTCACAAGACTTAAGTACTTCTGTTCTCAATTGAGAAAATGTCAGTTGCACTTGTGTCTGAAACCCCAAGTGATCAGAAAAATTGAAGGCATCTGCAGTTGCAGGCTGAGGTTTCTTATGAGATTATTTTCTGAATGTTTAAGAATGTGATTAAAAATTCCCTGTACTTGCTATCCCCCATTTTTAGTTATTAGAAAGCAGTGATAATACTGAAATGCAAAAGATCATATTCAAAAAGCTTCGTTACCTGTCAGTAGTGCTGTGTGGAACCTTTGGAGGAATGATGTAAGGGAATTGTAAATGTATATCATACTGGGAATACTGAGACAACTGCCATCCTCTGCCTATGGGAAAGTATTTGAACATCATATGTCAGCATCTTCTGTACCTTTTGAGGATACTGAACAAATGAACAAACTTCTAGTCTGGGCATTTCTAATTAGATGTGCAGCACAGATATATTCCACACAACAATATTTCATAGGAAACTGCACAGCTTATTTACCAAAACTGCCTAATACAGTTAGCTGATCAATACAGGTATATAACTTAAAATAATTTGTTTGCAGTGTCTCAGACCTCGAACAAAGATACTGGGACAAAACAATTAAGAATTTAAACCAGAGAAGTCATTAATACCTAAAATGGAAAGGAGATGTATGAAAATCCTAACATGAGGTACAGCCATTTGAAGCCTGAGAAGTCTGAACTCCAAAACCAGTTATTTCTAGAAAGGATACTTTTTATGCTAAGTAAATATCATTCTGAAGGTATGCTTATGCACTACACAGGCAACAAGAAATCTTTAGCCTCCAATTTGTTCTAAACTATCAGTTCAAAACACCAAAATTGCTTTGGACTAATTTGTTTTGAAAAAAAAATAATTTAACCTGTCGCAAGTGCATAAAATAAACTATCATTAAAAAGATACATCTTTCCAAGTTTTCAGCTTTACTGCATATCTGTTTGAGTTGGAAGAAATCTGAAACAAAAAGGGAAAAAAGGTCCTTCCTGTAGGAGTAAATTTTATTTATGCCATCTACCAATCCTTTTTACTGTACCAGAACAGTCTAGTGCAATCTGAACTGGGTGTTCTTTTTGCCTACTGGTTTTGTGCTTGCTCTGCCACTCTCCTTTGCTTTTGTGAAATGCCTGAAGATCTCGTACCTTACAAGCTTGATTCTTTGGCCTGGTGTAGCTTCCTACTGATGGCTTTTTCTATCATTCCAAATTCTTCATTTATGTGTTGTTTAATGCAAAGGTTTTGTTCCTAGGGCCCAGTGAGATACAGTGAGAGAAGGAAAGCATCCTGAGAGGAGATAAAAACTGCTGTCTGAAGGTACCCATTTCTGTAACTTAGAGTAGAAACTTAGTAAAATAGCTTAGAACTGACACCTAAACTTTTACTGTCTGAAATATGGTGATGTGTACCCTATTGATGTAATTTCTCTACCACTATTTACTAATGATAAACAGAATGAAAAATGAACAAAATTTTTTACCCATCCTAATGTCATAGTTTAACCCCAGCCAGCAGCCAAGTACCACAGAGGCATCAGTTCACTCCTCCACCAGCAGGATCAGGGAGGGAATTGGAAGGGTAAAAGGTAGAAAACTGGTGGGTTAAGATGAAGACATGTTTCGTTTTCAACAGAGAAAACAAAAGCTGCTCACATAAGCAAAGCAAAACAAGGAATCAATTCCCTGCTGCCCAAGGTCAGGTAGGTGTTCAGCCTTCTCCAGAAGACCAGGGCCTCATCACATGTAACAGTGACTTGGGAAGACAAACACCATCACTGTGAATTCCCCCCCTCCCTCCTTTTTCCCTTCATTTTACAAATGAATAGCATGATGTCCCATGGTCTGGAATATCCTTTGGTCATTAGGGTCACCTCTCCCAACTGTATTTCTTCCCAGCCTTCCTCACCAGCATGGCAGAATGAAAAACATAAGAGGCCCTGGCCCAGTGTAAGCCCTGTTCAGCAATAACAAGAACATTTCTATATTATTAGCCATGCATTCAGCAAAAATCCAAAACATAGCTCCATACCAGCCACTGTGATGAACATTAATTCTACCCCAGCCAAACCCAGCACACTTAAGGACTGTAAGCATTGCATTCCTAAAATTTTCCTAGGTATCCTCAGGAGGATCAGGTCAAATTGCGGGAATCCCTCAGAGGTTAGACAGTTCTCCCTACAACACCTTTGGATCCGTGGAATAATGTGATAGGTTGAACCAAATTCAAAACTCAAGATTTCTTGCATTTGAAATACTCTTGTCCTCAGGAGAAGGAAATAGGGACATAAAAAATAAGGAAATAAAAATTTTCTTTCAGTTAAAGTACACCAATAATACAAGTATGCTTATGGAAACATCTGAGACTGGAGAAGAGAACATAGAACTGTCCAAGGACCACTTTGTGGTCCAGAACCAAATACTTGAAAGAAAAAGCAAGTGAATTTTGCACTGTTACCAACTGATAAATAAATCTCACTCCTTGTAAGCAAAGGTGAGGGAATAAGTTCAGGATCTACTGATCTGCTACAATGATAGTCCCAAAAATTAGCCATTTCTTCCCATGTCTGATAAGAGATCTTCAGCTAAAGCATTTTCCCTGATAAAAACAACAGGGTGAGTAAAAAATGGAATTGAAGCTGGATTTCATTTTCTTCCTCGGCTTTCTCTAGAATCTGCTTGAGGAAATGCACAAGACTATCTGTCTCTGTGTGAAAACTGACAGGGTAAACAGGCTAATCAGGTCCAACCATGCCTTTTGCAATCAGAGTCTCCTGAGGACTGCACACACTTTTTCCACCCTGTTTCTTTTGAAATTAAGCACTGGTATTACACAGACAATCTGCATTGAATTAGTGACAACTCTGAGCAAGCAGCAATCCAACTAATTTAGGCAAGTCTGCTTGCCAGCTTTGTTTTTTAAATCTCTTCAATAACACATGTGCCCCTTGCAGCATTGCCTGGGGCTGCTCTCTTAGCTTCTTAGGCTCTTTGGAACAGTATGCCCACAACATCGCACATTCAAGCAAGAAGTTGTTTAGGTATAACTGTTTTAATATCAGCATTCAAATCCTGACCTCTTTCTCTGTCAAGAAGCAGAACTTGGTAACTCAAAATATCACTGTACCTTGACAGTATTTGTCATGAGAGGAAGCTGTGAATCTTCATAGCCAGGACCTTTACCTAGAGGAGAACACTTGCCCAGAATGAGTGATGTGGGGAGTAGCAATATTTCCTTGCAGGGACTCCATCCCCACCAACTGGCCTCCTAACATGTGGCCACATCTTTTGCACAGCTGTGCCACGTGTTGCTGAGGGACAAGCTTTGCAGGGACATCACATACGAAGTATGGTCTTCCTGGGAAGCTTTACTGAAATACTAGATTTACCAGGTTTAGTTTAATCATGATATGACAGAATTTGCCTTCTGTGCCAAAAGGTTTGAGGTGATTCTCCTGCAAATAAGACCTGCCTTGGAAGACACGTAAATTTGGAGAATACTTTTGTTTTAGAGAGACAAAAAGACACATCCTTCCCTCTTTTTTTTATTTCCTTTTTTTCTTTGGCTAGTATTTTTGTACTTATTGAGTTTTTGTGTCTCCATTCTGTATTCTTAGTTAAGGACGTTAAACATCATCCTACTAAGATTTAGGTAAATCTACATAAGAGAGCAGGAATGCTTCAGGTGTCTCCCACAATCGTGCTTCAAGGACCTGTGCTCTGTCTGTGTACAAAATTGTGTTGCACCCTGGACAATGCAGTCCTGACCTTGAATTTTCCCATACAGAGACATGCTGGAGTGCAAACAGCATGAAAAAGGTCCACATCTGTTTTGCCAGTGCAGGGAAATCCAAGCTCACAGGCTTGAAGCTGTCTGCAAAGAGGTCAAGTCAACAGCATTCAAAGTAAGCCACAGGGCTGCCTGCTCATCTTGCTGGCTTGGCCATAAGCGTGTCCTGCCTGTCAATATAAACTTTGCTCCATTGCTTCTCCATTCCTGATTAACTCAGGTCCCTTTTCAGTGAACTGGGACATGAAGATCCTCTTCAGAAGTGGCCAGGTTGTACTGAGAGCCTGGGTAGTAACTGAAGCAGCACATGAGGTGGTTTGGTGAGTGAGGGCTGCTGCAGTGCTTGGCCATCTTTGCCACTCAGAAACCAGGAGTGTGATTTTTAGTTTATTAATCAACTCAGGGACACATAAGAGCAAAGCATATAAAGAATTACAGAGCTTTATTTCATCAGAGATTCTTCCTATATTATAATCATAAAGATTCTGTGTCATAATTAAAACCTTAAACAGAATTTGCTTTCAACAAGATTTGACTATCTGTGTAAATACATTGTTTTTGACTGACTGAAGGCTGACAATGTTGTAGGGCCATCGCAGTAGGTGGAAGGACATTTCTGTACTCTTCTATTCTAAGAAACACCTTTTTTATTTATTTACACCCTATCATGTTATTTTACTTGTTGCAGTTGGAGTGATGCATTGAAAAAAATGAACAATTGAAGATATACATATTTCATAATTACTCAAAAATCTGAGTAAACAGAGATAAAGAAAACATGTCAGCCTGTGAATGGCAAAACCTGTCCTTTTCTTATTCACTTTTTTCCAACAAAGAATCATAGCCCTCCACAGGCAATATCAATGAAAACTCTAGGAGCAAATTGCAGTAAACCAGTAAAAGATACCGACACGTCCTACCTGCTTTTGTATATGTATCTTAGGGAACAAACTTGCCACAAAATGATTGTGGGCTAGCAATCTGTCAACGTGCTTAGCAGGCATCCCCTGAGGAATTTTATGGGACATAGCAGATGTCCCTGCCACCAATTCTTCAGTGTCAGTCACACTAGCAAGATGAAAGTTGTAGAAGGCTTCCCTACCTCTACTGCTTTCATGTGTTATAAGGATGCACATGAATTCTTAGAAAAGAATTCAGAAAAGAGCAAAATACAGTCATGCTGAATAACTGCTTCTGTTAAGACTACATATGGGAAGCATTCTTCAGCCAAGATGCCACATATATTAAAATGGTTATATACAGAGGCTGATGATAGCTGCCCATTTGTGAGAATGAGACAATGTATTACTTTCCCAAAAGTAGGCAGACTGCTTATTACATTCAACTTGCTGCCTGTGTCATGTGGCAGTGCCAGTGACAAAGAAAATTGCCTAGGCTTGAGCTATATTGGAACAAAAAATGAGGTAAACAATGACATTAAAATGCAATTCTCTGCAATGGCTTTTCTTTTTAGTAAGTCATTTTAATATACTATTCTGCACATGTAAATTGTGTGGTATAGTCATAAAAGGCTCTTGCCTTGAATCACTTATTCTATTTGCTGGACTTTTCAGGCTGTTAGTATAACTGGTATACAGTCAAAGTGGCAAGGCACAATTATTTTAGCAGACTGATAAATCTGTCAAGTAAAAGACCCTGAAATTTAGAAGCTTCTGGTGTAACCATCTTCACAGTACAGGGTATGTTGGATTTTCCTACTACTAGAATATACATTCCATAGTAAAATACATACAGTTAATTTGAATGCACCATGAGCTGAAATTCAAGCAAGTCAAGAAGGGCATCAGTAACTCTTAAGGAAGTATATCCTTTGCAACATAGGAAGTGGTTCTGAAATCTTTTGCCCCTGGCATGGTACAAACCCTAACAGCCAGGAGGACTGCAGTGGGAGAGCTCTGGTGATTGCACTCACTGCTGCAAAAACTAGCTGATGGACCACACCGAAAAAGTAGAAATTAAACACCTAAAGGTGAAATTGGAGTTTTGGCAAACAAGCTCAAAATGACGTGGTTCTTGAAGACCTACCTGCACACCAGACTTTTTGTTTTAAAGAGAGCAGGTTCATCTGATAAGTGAAAATAACCAGTAAGCAGCATTTACGCCTTATGACTGCATTCTCAACTCATTGCTCCTGTCTAAACTTAATTAGGAAAGTGAGTAAAGAAATGTTATTGATTACAGCCTTAAAGTAATCATTATAGTAGATACTTTTGAAAATACACAGCTGCTAATATGGGATCAAGAATCATAAAATAAGCAACAGCTATTGCTTCTTTTTAAAATGTTGGGCCAGGCTGTTAGGAGTATGTAGTGGCCTAGCTGTTTCTTTATTTCCCTCCTCAGACTGAGTCAAATCTATTATAAATCTATATAAGTCTATATTTAAGTCTATATAACTCTATATAAGTCTACCTCAGATTGAAAAAACTAAACAAAACTTCATCTACTTTCCTATGCTTCTCCCTGTTAAAACAGCTACAGGCAAAGATGGGGGGAGCAAAACACCAATGGCTCCCCCAGTCTGGCTCTTTGACCACTACCTTCAATAGGAAATTAATGAAGCCATAACTGAGAAACCGGGAGAAATTCTCTCTCACCTTCCCCTTCCCAAGCCCCTGGTGCAAAAGAAGTATTATGGTGGCCTGAGACTCATTGAAGTAGTAGTGCATCTGTCAATTCAGCCTAACATTTGTAATTGGACTCATGACTCTCTCTTCATGCCTGAGAGCAGCACACTTTGCCATTTGTGCAGTCATCTGTGCTAGTCCAAAGGGGTGGATAAATCAACGGTCTGGAAATTAAGACTTCATGACTGTTTTATATTCATTTTGCATAGGTATAAATGCACAAGTGCCAAATGATAAAGCATCAGATCTACATAAGTGTTAAATAAACAGCAAATAGTCCACAGTTTATTTCCAAGTATAATCAGTTTGATTGAGCAGAAGAAACTTCAGTAGAGCTCATAGCTAATACATGAATAGTAATACATGAAAACAAACACTTCTATTAAACACAAAATTCATACATTTCTATAATATCTAAGGTCAATAATGTCTGGGACTGATATAATTTGTATTAATCATAAAAGTCTACAAATATTGAATGGTTTTTCTTCTGCAGCAGTTAGAATATAGTATGAGTTACTAAAATAAATAGTTAATTGAATTATAACACCATGATAACATTACATGACAGCCATCTACTTACTTGTCAGTCAGCTGTAACTTTTGTTAATAAGTTTCACGGAGCTCATTATCTTTTGTAGACTGTTAATTTCTGAAAAAAGACCTGTGAACAGAAAAGATGTTGTCTTGTTAAACAAATGCCAGATTGTTATTGAACACTCCACAGCAATCATGAAAAGAAATTATTTGCACACAGAACCTGAAATTATTGGTTGACCTTTCTGATTTCTACTCCTTAACACAGACAAAATTGGAAAAGGGAAATCTCTAGATCCAGGTAGTAATTACTAAATGCCTTTTAGGCTTTTAATAGGTTGAGGAACAACTACTCTAGGAAACTGTCTACACTTTATACAGACCTATTTCTTGATGAATGACACCTGCCTTGATAACCACAGAATCACAGAATGAATAAGGTGACCCCTCCCTGTTTAAGTAGGGTCATCCCTGAGCACATTGTACAGGATTGCATCCAGACTGTTCTTGAATATCTCCAGGCAGGGAGACTCCACAGCCTCTCTGGGCAATCTCTTCCAGTGTTCAGTCAGTTGCACAGTGACAATAACCCTCAACTCATGCTCATCCAGTAATACAAATTAAGTGCCTTAGAAAAAATCTATCTAAACCACGTAGTTCAGATCATTATTATATACATCCCTGTCCAATAAACTTTCATGTTCTGCCTTCCTTTGCACAACAGACAAACAGCATTCACCACATTCACAAACTTATGTTCTGAATGACAAAAGTTCAAAAATCTCAGTGCACCACTGAAGAACATCAGATATGATTGAACACATACACTACAGTCCATGGTAGTGAGGAAAAGAAAGTGGTTCCTAAGACTGACCTTGGGAAAATAGCTTCCTGCTCTATCTGGCAATCATTTCAACACTGGGCACCTGAAGGACACACCAGCTAAATGTGAATTTCCCAGTATTATGGTGCACTTCAGAGCACTCCACACAGTATATTGTGTTGTGACTAATTCTCCCTGCATCTGAGGAAGGAAGCCAACATATGGGGAGAGGGAAAAATATTATTTACCTCACTTTTCTTCATTTCTTAAGTGATCTAAAGTATATAGTAATTCAAAATATGACAACAGTATTTTTTCAGGATAAATATATGGCCATGAGTGTTTATTACATTATTTTAACTTCTTTTCAAGAGTATCAGAAAGTCTCATCTTTAAGATTTTATTTTGAACATCAAATCCTCTATAGTGTGTCACTTACACACTTATCAATCTTCATCTTGAGATAATTTAGGTCCCCAGCACTCTTTTTGAAAAGTTGCTGAAAATTGTGGAAGAGTTATGATTATGAAATTTCTGAATTTCCAGGACCAGTTTTATCATCTTTTCTTTTTGTTTGATTGTCTTGTTTTATTTAATTTTATTTTTCTCTCTTTTCATGTTAGAAATGGAATTTTTTTCTTGCACTTGGTCAGCAAAACTTTGACTTCCCATTTTTGCCCTGTAAGATTTCACCACATTTCCCTTGCACTGGCTGACATGGTGGTCAATGTCTGTTTTTTTAGGATGGCCCATCAGATTGCACCAAACACAGAGCAGACCATCATTTCAGCCACAATCTCTCCTTCAACCAGCGCTGCTTCCCTGCAGCATTGCTTTAGTCACTACTGCAATATCAATGAACATTGCCCCCAGAATCTTTCTCTGTAGGATGCCTCTATTTTCCCCTTTTCAGTACAGTCCACTGAGGCCTACACTAAACAGCTCTTTGTTGCAATTCTTACAGTAAACCTTTTCAACTTCCACTAAATTGCTTAATCTTAATCTTCATCTTAATCTGTTTGCTCTGAAGCAACCTGATAAGAAACAAAACCCACAAAGTTTTATTGAGATCTAGTGGCACTCAGTCATAGCATACCATCCCATTCACATTATTTTCTATTAGTAGAAATGTTGTTACCTCTAAGACTAGTGTCTCATCCATAAATTCATAGAACATTATCCACTGGTCTTGCCTAGTGAAGAATCACCCACTGAGTTCAAGCACAGTTTTCCAGTGCCTGCTAACATCTGAAATAAGAATTACTGCAAAGTAATACAGCCCATTATGATACTTTCACCGAATTTCAAAGTCTGGGGTCTTTTCCTCAGGATGTGCATTTCCATACATTGTTTGTGTGTCATTTCAAGAATTATCATTCTGAACTCCATGTGTCTTTCTGTAGAAGACAATTTTTTCATAAATTTCTGACTGTAAAAACTCATGTAAAAGTTGCTCGGGGAAGCTTCAATCTGAAATGCTCTTACATTGCAATTTCTAACTGAGTTTAGGACTGGTAAATTTTGCATCCTTCAATGTGCTTTTCTAAAAGGGTTTTTTTTCACAAACAGTATTTTTATCAAGGCCTCTATAAATTAATGGAATTAAGTATACCCTGCAGCTTTAAATAATTCACAAACCCTTCTATATTTTCAACTGTTATGTGTGTCTCTTGGTAAGAAATATCTCTGTCAGTACAAGGAGCACATTACCCTTCACACTGATATACAATTTCAGAGTTACCTTCTTATGACTTAGTGAAAACTAGGAAAACATCAAGTGGCTCAGAACAAGAAGTTATTAGAAATAGGGCTGAGTGCCTTCCTTCTGTTTGCACTTGATACAAACAGAAATTCAAACCATGTTGTCGTGGTAAACGTGAGACCATGGTTGGATCATTTCACAGAATCACGGAATGGGTCAGGTTAGAAGGAACCACAATGGGTCATATAGTCCAAACTCCCTGCTCCAGCAGAGCCATCCCAGAGCACGTGGCACAGGATTGTGTCCAGACAGTTCCTGAATATCTTCAGGGACAGATACTCCACAACCTCTCTGAGCAATCTGTTCCAGCGCCCAGTCACACCAACCATAAATAAGTTCTTCATATTTAGGTGGATCTCCCCGTGCACGAGTTTCTGCCTGTTGCCTTCTGTCTTTTCTATTTCAGCAGATGTTTCAGAAAAAATCACCTGTTTTCACCTAGTATCAGTATATTTAGTATCTGACAAAGCTTAATTTGATTGCAAGCAGGCTCTGACTATAACAAAAAAATAATATTAGTGATGGCTTTATATACCTGATATAACTAATTTAGAGTGCCAGTCTGAAAATACAAAGTGTTACATGCAGGAGAATGAAAGAAAATAATTTCAAATCAGTCAACACTTCAAAAATATTTTTTAAAACTTCTTACCTTAGTCTGCACACATCTTTCCTAATCAGCCTTCTGGAATAGCATATATAAGAAATATTTGTAAATCTAAGAAACAGTTCGTATTTGTAAAGAGGTTAATACATAAATTAATTATATATTTCAAATTTAAAACACTAAATTGAAGCAATGTCAAGTCAAAGAGTTTTCAGTGTCAAATAGAAAATTCTTTCTCTTTTATATAATCCATTTTTAATTGACAGTAAGAGTATTACTTGCCTTTTATAACAATAAGACCTTGTATATATTTTTCTTTAGAGAGGGAAACAGAAAATTCAATACTTATTATTGCAGAAATAATTCAACTTTGTTATATTTTCTTTAAAAATCCTTGGGTGCTTTGGGGGTATTTAGTCAGGTCACTAAAACAATCCATCCCAAGTCAGGTCATCAAGTTGCCTGGCAACCGTATTCAGGATTGATAAAGGCAAACTACCTTGCCTTTTTTTTGCCTCTCCTTTAAAATCAATATGACATGCTTGATATTGGTGATGTGAGATCAGCTGCAAAAATGCATGAAATTGCTCAAGAAGTGTATTATTCAAGATATTTAATTTCAAAGGCTAGGCCCAAGCACATCAGTCTAATATAAAGTATTATTTACAGAGATTTTTTTTTTTTTTGGTTGGTTAGTTGATTGGTTGTTGTTGTTTGCTTGGTTGGTTGGTTCTGTGGTTTGTTTTGTTGGGATTTTTTTGGGGGTAGCAGGGACTGTTTCATTCATAACAGAGCTCAGTATTTCATAATAGCACCATTATAATGTTTTGTCCTGAGTTGCAATTTTAATGTCATTAGGAAGAGAAATTGGTCATGGATTGGGTTAAAGTAGCTTGAAAGTACTATTATTTGCTTTCAAGAATTCAAGAAATTTTGTTTTCTGAATGCAGCAAAATTCAGTGTATACTGTTTATTCTCAAATCCAAATGCTCTTTCAGCCATAGAGCTTTCTGCTTCTCCCAGTCGGTTTCCAAGGGCTTGATCAGTGTTTTCTTTTAATGCTGATGTCTTCATCCTCCCTTTAAGCTTCCCCTATCTCTTCCTTATTTTCCATAGAGCATAAAACATACCACTCAAAGATGGTCAGAAACTACACAAACCCTCTTCTTAATTTGAAATTATTTATGTCATCACTTGAAACAAATATTACTGTTTCAACATTCCAGTGTGCATCATTTTGGGCACCACCAGAGTCAGAAATAAATCAGGATCTAAGCCAAAGTCCTTGCCCTAGTTCCAGTTCATCACAGTGTCTGTCACCTACCTCTATCAAAAAGCTGGTATGGCTCTGACATGTAAGGGCATCTTCTGCTGCCTTTCTGGCTAATGAGACACAACCTTGAATAACTTTCCTCCCCAAACCAAGGTGAAGCTGTTTTAAACTGGTTTTATTCCAGAAAAATAGCAGGGAATAATGATGTCCATGAGTTTTACAATTATAAGAAAACTGAAGTGTGGTAGGAAAAGTCTGCATTAAGTCAGGATTTATTACAAGAGTTTCAGTATTATGGGATACTGTAGAAAGGAAAAAGAAGGTTAATACAATTTTGATTTTAACAAAACTGAGGCATGGTAGCTAGACATTGGCTGAATTTCCCTGTGTTGACCATGTAGGCTGTTTATGTGTGAGCTATGGACTGCTTACCACTTGATTGCATGACTGGTTATCTTGGTCATTATACTTTTTTTTCTGCTTTCTGGTCTGAGAAATGAGACTTGTAAGACAGGACATGAACAGAAGACAAGGGATGAATAGTGAAGTCCTCATTTTCAATATACTGTTACTCAAGTCTGCAGGTAAAGGTGTGTGTAGACACACTCCTAATATTTCGTGTAAGCAAAAAACTGGTGTGAAAGCTTTTTGCAGTTAGCAAAGAGGCATAAATACAGCACATATGAGAAGCCATTTATATTCCAAATCAGTATTCAGGAAAGTTTTGCTAAGGGCTTGAGAAGGTGAGCTGAACCCGAAGCTTCAGTATAGGTACTTTTGATGGAAAAGTATATTTGTTTATGCTCTGATAGTAGCTATGCTTCTATCTGGCTGTCGTCTACTTTCACATTTCCCTTGCCTTCAGAGAGAAAAACAGCATGTTTTTCAAAATTCTGACAGAGTGTAGCTGCCCATGCAGAAAAACTGATTTCTAGGCAACTTTATTTTGCAAACTGTGTGGAAAAAAACCAACCATCACTCACTGCCCCCCTCTCCTGCCCCAGCCTCCAGGAGGCCCTTTTCAGGTCCTTCTGTCTGGCTTCTGTAACTAGAGCTCCCAAGAGAAAGGCATTTGCTCTCACAAGCTAAGGACTCCCTTCTCAGAATGCTGTCTAATGGAACCTAAATTCTTCTGCTAGCACTGACTGACAGTCAATAGAGTAAAAAATTAATCAGATAGAGAATTAGCAAAATAAAGCAAAGAGTCTTGGTTAGGACTGAAATTTCTAGTGTAACAAAAGCAGGAGACTGTCAACATTGTATTTGGACATTTCAATATATGTATTTTTGTAGTAAGAGACAAAACCCTTGAATTAGATTTATAGTAAAGGACCACTATTATTATTATTATTGTTATTCAATTTGTTCAAGCAAGAATAAACCATGTTAGACACCAATTTTTGATGCAGAATTGCTTTATAAATGTGTTCAAACTCAGAAAAATTCATAGCGTACAACGTGTTTAATCTGGTGAGCTTAAGTGATTTAGCTAGAATTACCTCCTTATGTGAAAAGCACAGCTACAGAATATAAAATGCTGCTGAACTTTGAAGACCAGAAGTTGCTTTCACATCTCCACTCACTAGAAACCCCAAGGAAAATCTCTCTAGACCCTAGGGAAAAAAAAAAGAAAAAATAAAAAACAACAAGATATTATGATCATGTTTTTTCTTCCTTGTCACCGTTCTTCTGAATACATCTATTCACATTTTAACATTTGGAACTCATTCATGAGACAAATTGAGTACATCAAAGATTTTTCTGCAATTATTGTTTCATAAAACAAAATTAAATTGAAAATTTCTAATCAATCACTCCTCCTTTTAGAAACTCACAAAAAAGGAAATAATATATAAAGCCACATTAAAGAGGGGAGAATTCTGCCAAACTAATATAATGCAGTTGATATATAATGATTGGTGACTGAGATTGAAACCTTTTATCAAAGATGGTGAAAACTATGGGTTATAATCTCAGTTTTTCCTTTGATCTTTCATCCAGATGAAAGATTTTTTGAGAGTCTCACAATTATCACTGTGAGAACATTCAGTTTCTACTAAGTGCAGAAATACAGGTGTTGAGTTTGTTGTTTTTGGTTTTTTTAATGCCTGAAATACATGGACCCATAAGGACCCATAATAGTAGTAAGATTACATCCGATGAGTCACTCAATTCTGAATAATGTAGCCAGTGAACTACTTAGGGACCCACTGATCTTGCATTTCTACACAACATATCACCCTTTAAACATTATATCCAAGCCTCACATTGCAAAGAGAAGTTTTATCAGCTTTCCATTTAATTCTGCCTTGTGCTATTAACTCAAAATGCAGCGATATCAGTGGCATTTTATGGTAAGTTAATAGGTATAGATAAAATCTTCTATAAATATTCATTACATCTCATTATTGCAAATTAATGAGCAAGATTCTGAAATTAAGGTTAGTCTAATTTGGAGATATGTATCACTTTTCCTACATATGAGACATAAGAAACAAATTATTCTCTAAAGCCAAATTCTAGTTTACTCTGAGGGTGGCCCAGAAAGATTGACAGCATATTGTAAATGGGGTAATCTGATTGACTGGAAAGCAAAGACAGAACTGCTGCTTGGCTTTAGGTATGATAAACAGCATCCACAACATTAGTTTTTTAGTATCTGGATAATTTCTTACATCCCTGTGTCTTATACTCAAAATATTCTGCTGTGGTATCATGGCTGAACCCCTGCCCTATGCAGCAGTGGCTCAGAGGGCATGGCTGAGGTCATGGCTGATATAGTTCACATTAGTTACCTTTGAGAGAGACATTTAGCTCACTTCTGGGTCAACTCAGCATTTATCGAGGAGGCCACAAGTCACCAGCTTTTTGTAAGTACCCAGATTTGCCCATCTTGCTTGTGCGATGCAGCACCTTGTGTCTGGCCTGGGTGGCCTCCACCCACATCCGTATGTTTTCAGTGATGTTAAGTGACTTGTTCTGATACTGTAAAATAACTTGGAGATGATCAGAATTCAAAATAAATGTTGGTGGTCTGCAAGGACAAAATTGACTCCTACTGGTATCTTTGCAGGACTACACACCTCTGAGTTGCCCAGAGAGGTTCAACACAAGTAGTGTGTGGATGTCAATGTCTGCACATGTGCCTCAGAGAAGGCTGTGCTTAGAGAAGATGGATGTAGACTCCTCTCAGAGGTGCTCAGTGATAGAAGAATGGGCAATGGACATAAGCTGCAACAAAATAAATCAAAATTAAGTATTTCAGAAAAAAAAAACCCCTTCAGGATAATTGAGTAAAATACTGGAACAAGTTACCAAAAGAAACTTTGGAATAAACCTATAGAATTATAGAAGCAGTAAGGTTGGAAGAGACCTCCAATATACTCCAGTCCATCAAACCTTTGATCAAACACCACCTTCTCAACAAAGCCATAGCACTGTCACATTGAGTAGGGTTTTTTGACCATGTCCAGGGATGATGATATCACAACTTCCTTGGGTAGCCCTCTCCAAAGGTTGACAACCCTTTCAGTGAAGAAATTCTTCCCAATGTCCAACCTGAACACTCCTCTGGCACTGCTTGAGGCTCTTTCCTGTCACTGGTGTCCTGGCTTCTGTAACTAGAGCTCCCAAGAGAAAGGCATTTGTCCTGCCTCCTTTCAGGCAGTTGCAGAGTGATAAAGGTCTCCACTGAGCTCCCTTTTTCTCCAAGCTAAATAACCACAGCTCTCTTATCTCTCTCAGCTGTGTCTCATATGACTTATTCTCTAGACCTTTCACCATCTCTCTTGCCCTGCTCTGGACATGCTCCAGCAACTCAATGTCTGCCTTGTAATGAAGGGACCAAATCTGGACATCTGACTCAAGTTCTGAGTACAGGGTACAGTCACTTCCCTCATGCTGCTGACCACACTATTGTTGATTCAGGCCAGGGTGACATTGGCCTCTTGGCTACCTGGGCTCACACTGGCTCATGTTTGGCTGCTGTTGACCAGCACCCCCAGGTCCTTTCCCACCAGGCAGATTTCCAACCACTCTGCCCAAGCCCGTACCACTGCCGGAGGTTGTTGTGAGCCAAGGGCAGGACCCAGCACTTGACCTTGCTGAACTTCACACTTCTGCCCATTCATTCAGCCTGTCCAGATCCCTCTGCAGAGCCTTCCTACTGTCAAGCAGATCAAGTCCCACACAAATCTCTGGCCTCAAAGATACTAAAGACTCAGGTGGAAAAACCCTGAGCAACATGAATAAAATTGTCCCTGTTTAGAGCAGGATATGCAACCAGGTGTTATCCAAAAATCTCCTCCAACCTAAATTATTCCATGATGCTGTGACAGCTCAGCTTTATAAATCAAAGGTCAGTCCTCCAAAAGTGGGATGTCTTAAATCAAAATCTTTGATTGAGAAACTTAGCTGTTTAGCATTTAAAGACTGAACAAATGAAAACAAAAAAATAAGAGAAATTTGGGGTTACAGGGAGGAGAGACTTCTAATTTATGTAGAAATGCTGCAAACACCAGTCCAGTTTGAATAAAAGAATATTGCACCTTTTCTTTAAGAATAAAATCATAGTGCAGATTCTACCTTAATGGACATTTGGACCCTCAATAGATGTTGCACCATGGTCTCTCATTTCAAGGCTACTGCAGGATCCCAAGACCAGGCAAAAGAATGTCCAGTATTTCAGAGTACTATCAATAAAATTAATAAGTGTATATTCTGCTCCTGAAACAGAATGCTTCAGGTTCAGGAAACTCAGCATTTAGGCTCACCATGCTCAGTGTTCCTCTGGGGCCCTCTGAAAGACACAAAACTCTTCTGCTCATTTCAGATCTTGCCAGAGCTCTTTTGTGTTTAATTCATTTTGCCTTCTTGCCTGATTCTGTCACTCATCCAGCAGTGGCTTTTCTCCACCTCCTCATTCCACCCACTGCTTTTGTGTGGACACATCAGTTTTCTGTAACCTCTGCAATCTGAGGGGAAAAGAACCCCATTTTTTTTTCCATTTTATAGATCCCCTACATACATTTCAGACAGAAGTATTTCTCTTGCCATCTTGCTTAACACTATTTCTTCTGTCTTTCCATTTTGAGTTTATACTATTATTTGTCCAAAGTGTTCTCCCAATTAATATCTAAATCATAAATAAACCTACCTTTCTCTAAAATTAATAAAAGAAATGTACAGTATTGCAAGGACTCCTACACTTGATAAAATTATTATAAACATTTTCACTCATTTACCTGAAATACAAACATGGAAATACAGTTTGACTCACAGTTTAGGATTGTGTTTTACCTTTGCCATGCTATCAGAAAGATATGGACTTTAAAAAATGAGATTCGTATGAAAGTGTTCTTTTAATCCCTGGAAACCAGATTCTGTGACCTCTGTTGATAGGACTTTTGCCTGATTAATGAAAGGAAAAGGACTGAAATATTTTGCTGATATTAATATCAGCACAAGAGGTACATTCATTCCATCCTGTGCTGTCAGTGGATGCACAGACAAACCTTTGTTAGATGGTACCCATCCTCCCTTCATATGGGAGATACAAATCATGTCCTTCTCATGAGAAAAAAACTCTTCTGTGCTCTTTCAAAAAAAAAAGTCTAATACATTTTGGAGGACTTTCTTCCCTTTTTATGGATACTGCTGGTCAAGGAAGAAATATAACTTAGGACACAGAACAGTTTGAGTGTGTAAACTTGTGGTGCCATACAATATGTCTTAATATTGCAGGTTTAATACTAACTGTGCTGCAGTAATTTAATAATTCTGTGGGAAGACTGCTGGGTTATAGAGGATATTTGTCTTGTGATTTCTTTGTGGCAAATCAGAAATTACAGCAGTGCTCAAAGGAATAGAAATCTTAGATATTCCTGACCTTCACTGAAACCCCTTTCGTCACTTGTCAGTTCTTTAAGGGGCAATTTAATTGTAGCTCTTTGGCGGTGACAAGGTAAGTGCTGGCATTTTGGCACTGTCATTCATTAACCTCATGCAATGTCAGCAGCACTGCCTCAGACATGTCACCATTTCCCCAGTGATGGCAAGCTGACTTTTAGAACATATGTTATTTTAGAGATGCCTACTAGACAAGTCTGAATGCTTCACATTCTTTTGTATGGTATCATTTGTGTATTGTTTATGCAGTAAAATAGCTTCAAGACTAAAAACAGCTTCTTTCAATCCAGGAAAATAAAATCAGCCTTGTGCCACAAATAGAGAACTACATAAATGATTTATCTTGCTCAGAAATTAAAAATAAAACAAACAACAACCCCCCCTCCAAAAAAAAATAAGATTAAAAAAAAAGCCAACTAAACACTAAACAACTAACAAAAATAAAAACCAAACCAAAACAAAAACCTCTTGAGCACAATCCACAAGGGAAAAAAATTATTTTCACTATACCTGAAGGTTAAATAATAATCTTATACATGTAAATTTCTTAAAGCAGAATTAAATAAATAAAATGCCAAGTCTCAAGGCACATAATGTACATTATACATATAACTATTTATTTTATATTTCATATTTCTGAATGTTTGCGGGAATCCAAACAACTAATAGAAAATATTGAGGAGATTTGATGCCAATGCCTAGAGAAACAGTATATATTTGCCTGCACCTTTCTCCTGCTTTATTTGGACTTCAGATTGACTGGTGTTTCTGTATAATTCCACCACATAAATTAATAGATGTTATTATGATAGTATAATGTAACACACAAAATTATATATTTAATTATTACATATTTAATATATAATTATTAATACCAGCAATAATCATAAAGAGCTTGATTTTCACTTTATAAATTCACAGATGGAGAATTAAGGATGACTAAAAAATAAAGTAGTTGTTATGCTAAATCATGGGTGACTCAAGATGCAAACTCTTTAATTTAGATTTGAAACCCCAGAAATTTAAATTATTTGGGTCTATCTATTCTTTAAATAAAAAAAAAAAAACCAACAAAAAAAACCCAACCAAACAAAAAAACCCTAGATCCAGGTTGAAGCTGGATGTCAAGTGTTCCTGTGTTTCCACTTTATGCAAAAGCCTAGTCTGACTAATCTAGAGCTTGAACCAGCATAACCAGCATTCAGTTATGTCCAGTTCCTGAAGCAGATAGAAAAAAGTCAATACTTGGAGCCCATTGCTCTTTTAAAAAAGTGTAAAAATTTTCCTTCCTCTAGCCAAAATGAAGGAGTTTACTACTGTCACTAAAAAAACCTCCAGAACAACAGATATCAAGGAGCAACCTAGTCTTAAAAAAATGATGTATTTAAATTTACTAGGGATATCTGAGGAGAAAGTCAACAGAATTTCTACCAAAAACAACACGCAAGTTTTTACAAGTATTGGTCATACAAATGTGATTTTTATTAAAAAAAAGGGGTTTTTTTAAATCAGCAGTTTCCAGAGAATAAAGCATTTTGATGACTTACTCCTATCAGCTCTATTGCTGACTTAAATAGAAGCATATAAGTGAAAGCAAAGGCATTGCTGAGAATGTGTGAGAGTGGTGTGTAAGTGGAATGACTGAAACTTTGGGCAGATGAAGCAATAAAGGAGTTTCAGCACAGCTCTGAGGGCCAAACCAGACATTCCATACAGTGTTACGGTGCACCTGTTAAAAAAGAGTAATTACTTCCAAACACTGCACTGGATGCAATGGTACATAGCACTGTTTTGCAAGTAAAATTCTGCCCTTGTTAAAGGACATGTTAAATACAGAGTGGCATCAGTAGGAAAGCAGTAATGACTGTAGCAGGGACTTTTCTAGTCAAAGTGGTGCTAGGTGTAAAGGGAAAAATGAAAAGAGCACAACACACCCAATTAGAGAGCTGGGATTCTGTCTGGTGAAAGCAATCCCATAGTGATGCAGCAGGCAGTTTGGCTCCTGCTTTCCAGGAGCAGCACTGCATCACCGAGCTGCAGCTCAGCCCCACACTGAGAGAGGCACTCTGCCAGGAGGGCCTGCTGCACGTTCACACCAGTCACACTAATTGATCCAATAGTCTTTGCTGCAGCAGTTTAAGAGAATTTAGATCCTCTCTGGATTTTGCTCTCCCTTCCCCCAGGGCAGGCAATACAGATGAGTGATTTCCTTTAGTCATACATAAAGATTTAGAAACACAACATTAATTGCTCTCTTGACAATTCCCAATTTGATGAAGAAAAAATTGAGCCAAAGCAAAAACAAGTGCAGGAATGATTAGATTGAAAGATTATGATGAATCCCTGAGTGTTGGGTCCCCTTTTACCAGTTGTCCTGACACCTTTCAGGAGATAAACAACTTCTCACATATTTAGCACAGCATCACATAATTATAAGATTTTTCTACCCATAAATGAAAGACATTTCATTCACTACAAAAAATAACTGAAACCTAATTCTCAGCAGAAGGAGTAAGGTACAAATATAAGAAATTAATAGGCAAAGCTGATCCTAAACTACCTTGATGCTTTTTCTTCCAAGTAAAATGTCACATTCTGCTCTACTTTACACTTATATTAGTCCCCACTTCCATGCTATTCCACTTAAGGGGCTTCTCAGATGATCAGTCCTCAGGTAACAAAGCACCAGATGGCTTTTTTCAAGTCCTTTCCTCCCCTGAATGGCAAAAATGTGATACTACTGGCCCTTGAGAGCCAAGCAGGTCAATGGGAGGGCAGAACTGACTCATTATCTTTACTTTATACACATTTAGCTAAAAAGGTGAGAGAATCTAAATGAGATGGTGTTATGCCTGGGAAAGCTGGCAAGGCAGAGAAAACAATGGACAGAAAGCCTTGCTCTATTGTCTCCTCTCAATCAGCTCTATCAATCTTGCTTCATTTCTTTCCTGGGAAGATCTTGAAAAATTTAGCAAACTTTAGTTATCCAGGCATACCTTCAAGAAAGTAGAAATCTGTACTAACTCTAGGACAAGCATAAACACAAAACAGATGTGAATTTTACACCCTTTATTTCACCAGAATTAAGTGCTTGATTAGTCAGAAGAAATGGTGAAATTTCTTTCCATATTCCAATGTGTGACTGCTCAAATTTAGGTTGCCTAAAGATAGGAGTCTCTGCTCACTTGACCTGCTATAGCACATTTCTGAGGGGGGCTGACAGATGTGACACAAGATCTTGCATGAGTCATGAGTTTTGGAGCAGCCCATGCTATCTCAAAATGTGCCAGACAGTTTATCATAGATGAGTAACCCAGATCTCTAAACTTACTGTTCATGACATGGTTTTCAAAGTGAGCTACGAGCAGCTGTAGACAAGGGGAATATGGTCAATATAGTCAATTGAGAGGAAAGGGGAATTCAACTCACCCTATAGTACTGGGCCACCTGAATTGGTTTCTAGGCTTCAGTGACTCCAGTGATCAGATCTTTGTGGATTCTTGGAGAGCTCTGAAAACACTCTAAACTACTCTCAGGTTTCTTATAAATAATCTTATAAATATTCAGACTCCTTCTCTTGAAAAAGCTTATCATTTCATCCTATAATGTCAGGCCTCATTTTTCACCTACTGTGAATAAACTGATTTTTTTGGGATATCATAAATATATCAAATATATCAAAAGACAGTATTTTCTTTTTACAGGAAGTAATAAAACACATTACTTCTGGTTTTACTTATGAATTTACTTCACAGTGGAACCAGACAGTATTTGAGCTCTCAAAAAACAGGATAATATTTAGGTTGCTGGCATCTAATTTCATTAAGACTCTTGAACTGGGCTAGGAGAATCAGCAATTCAAAACTTTTGCTGAAAAAGTCAAGAGCAGAAAATACCCAAAGGTTGAAAAAAAAAAGAATAATCACAGATATAATTTTTAGAGACTCAAAGAGCAGGTCAGAAAGCTTTAAATCAGAGACAGGAAGCCTAATGTATATTTTCATAGCAAAATAATTTCTTGTAAATGCAGGATCAGCCAATATTAAAGTAATCTACAACAAAGGGAGGGAGTGAAAGTCATGATTCAATGTCAAAAGAAAACATTTATAGGAAAGAGGAGTCAGGGAACCATGAAAGGATGCTATCTTTGGCCAAAACTCCTGGAGTGCTGAGAGGAAACTGCGATAAAGAAATGTCTGTAAGTGTGCTGATTGCTTTCTATAGTTCTGCGCACTTATGCTGAAAAAGAACAAAGATGTCTAGAAAGATATGCATCTGTCTGCATGTTGTCTTAGCCCAGTTTGGAATTAAGCAATAAAATGGAGTATCTAGAGATCTGATTGTGCTAGTGTGCCTTCTTCTCTGCCTCCAAAGCCAGGTGGAATGGCCCAGCTCACTGTGTGCAGTTAAACCATTCTCAGACCCAAAGCAGAGGAGTCACTGCTCTGCCCTTTTCCCTGAGCCTGAGGTGGCTGTGACCAGAGATATGGTGTTGAGCCCAGCCCTGCTTCACTCACACCACCCACGTACCTAAATGACCAGGAGAGTCCTGGAGAGGTGCTTAAGTTACCAGCAAATGCTAAACCATGGGTGCAGGGGTGAAGCAAAAGATGTTTTTGGCCCAGATTTACAAAATGTGCAGAAACCCCACATTTGTGAATATTTTCTGACCTCATCATATTTTCATGAATTTAATGACACTGTTGTCCTCAGGAGTTTACCTGCACTGAGGTTATCAATGCAGATTATCCAAGCCATAGGGTGGCCACTGAGTTCCAAAATGTTTCTGCTTACAGCACAGCACCACATAAGGAAAGCTGTAGTGCCTTGAGAGCTGTACTGCTCTCTGGTCCCACAAACCAGACAGCTTGAAACCTACCTGATTCAACTTACTTTTACACAAAGCTCTTTGTTCCCAGAATAAAGTGGGCAGTCAAACAGAGTGCAGTATCATTGCCGACCACACTAAAATAGGACAAGTTTCTGCTGGTGGAGTGGCTACAGGGGTGGCTTCTCTGAAGAGCCGGCAGAAGCTTTCAGAGCCAGCAGAGTTTACCTGGCAATGTTTACCTGGATGGAGCTGAGCTGTCCTGGTACATTCAGTCAGACTAATGCTGACTGATTTTCTTTCAACTGCTTTCTCAAGAAACCCTAAAGCCAAACCAAACATTTATTATTTTCTGTGATGAAGATTGATTCAGGGGTTGATTACACATGACTTTATATGAAATAAAGATCCAAAGTAACATATGTATTACTGCAGGCAAAATCCAGATCCAAGAGTCAGTGAAACACTCTATTCCAACAGGTAGATAAAATCATTCTGCTCCTAACTTCTAGGCACAACACATCAGGTTTTTCTGTAATCAGAGTTCAGTGGCCTCTGTAATTCTTCAATGCAGAATGCAGTACTTAACACCTTTTTCCAGTTTATATGAGGTCTTTTTGGTTAATAAATGTGAGCATCTTTACCTGTCCACAAAGCCACCGAACACTTAATTCCACAAAAGCAACCGCAGCCACAGGTTCCAGCCTTCATTTTATTACTGTTTATCTCTTTGCCAGGTGTAGGTGAAGATTGCACGGGTAATCCTGACACTGCTCAATTGGCTGGCAGTTTTTTTCTGGACTTCATTGAGGAGAGTGTCATTTTTGGAGAGAGATGCAGGGGATGTCCTGATAAAATGCTGTGTAGAGTTACAAGCAACAGAAAGAGGGAGAAGGCATTGGGAAAGTCAGTAAAGGGAAATTAATTTTTGTAATATCACCTAAAGAGAGAACTTAGGAGTTCAAACCATCAAGTCTTCACTATAATGAAACAAATCTTGAGTGTTTACCAACCTTGAAATAATTCAGCTATCCCAGTGGTCTTTTATAACATGAACCCTGTGAGCAAATGAAGAATCAGAGGCCGGAGCAGATTTAAACACTTTCATAAAATTTCTAACACTGCAATGAAAATTTATACTTCTTTTTTTTTCAGTCTTTTTGATTTATTTCCTTCTTTTTATTCATTGTGTTCAAATAAACTGGAGCTTGATACTTTTCAATTAAAGAAAAGTAAATTATTATTTGCTGTCCCTTTATAAGTTCCACATGCACATGGAATAATTTGTTTATAAACCAAAGCAAATAGATCTTTTAAAAATAGTCTGTTGTCCAGTAGTATTCCTGAAAATGTTTTGACTCCAACTCAGTTCATCCTGATCTCTCTCATTACTCACTGTTGAACTGTTTAATGACAGACTTGTGGGCCAGCTGGCACGAAGAGTGCAGGGGAAGTATTATTTTCCTGCAATATAAAGTTGGATGTCTCACATTCCTTATTCTCTTTCACACCCAAGATAAATCCTGAGCTATGCCAGATAGCATATATGCCAGGCCCACATAGATAAGATACAAAAAAGATACAAGAAACCTCCCAGCAAATGGAAGTTTTCTATCAAGGTGGATTAAGAAAATCAAGGTAATGCTTTTATATTTTCTAGCCATTTGAAGTTTTTTTTTAGTACCTCCTCTTTTGTAAAGTAAGATTTTTGTAAGGAAACAGGGAGAATCTCAGTTACATTGAGATAAATGGTGAAAGTATAAATAAATTTGCCAGGGGAAATGCTTCTTGCTTACTGCCTTTTCTAGAAAAGTTTCTAAATTAGCTTTTTGCTAAACAAGATGACTGCCTTCAGCAGGAACAGTTTTCTCAAGTCCCCAAGAAAGCAATGGTCCTTTATGCAGAGTGTATATATGCATACTTGGAAGTTTCCCACCAAAGTTAGATAAAATCTGCTCTTGATTAAATAAATAAATAGCATCTGCTGAAATCTTAGAACAAGAATGACAAACTGAAAAGTGAAACACTTGCACATGCTTGATGATTTGCATCAGGCACATCAAGCATTACTCTGACAGTAGTTCTGAAAATAAGGGTCAAATTCAGCCAAGTGGGGATCACAACCAGAAGTGGGAATTATCAGCAGAAGCTCAGAAACTGCTGTTACGTATGTTAAGCCAGGCTTGTATTTTAAAGATGGTTTTACATGCTGACCAGTGTAGATTTCTTCCTCCAGACTCTGTCTTCTTGTTTTATAATTTTTTTTTCTCCAGTTCTTTAGTTCTCGGCTTTTTATTTAAAGGCAACACTTGTCCTAACATATTTGGAATGCAACTTAACCTCTTCTCTGATTCACCCAGTTCCCTCCTCCCCAGATAACTGAAAGGTAATACCTTCACAAAAGCCTCCCCTTCTGCCCTCCATCCAACACTAGTTATCAAATTTCCCCTCTTTGTTACAATAAAAAAATAATTGCAGTAGTCTTGCCTTTCTTGAAATATGCCATTATTCTTAAGAGATTTTCCATGTATGTGAGAGGAGATGTCTCTATTTCTCTCTTTTGTTCCCAGTGCATTAGAACATGCAGATGAGCAGTACTGACATATTTGTCTGGATCCATCAAGTTACAGTTACTGGTACAAGTCTTCTGTTGTCTATAGGACACCAACATATGCTATAATTATCGTTCCATCACTGCCCTCAAGAGTGAACATCTGCTCCTACCCTACCATCACAGTTTTAATCTACTTTGTAGCTCCTGTTTCCTTGAAGAGCAATCCAAATGAGACAGACTCGGTCTCTTACTTTTCTCCATTTTTTTTAATAGCTTCCAGGCTTTCACCAGAGTGAAGTGAATACCTCGAGGTCCCACCAGTATTCATTTAAATGAAAAACTGAATTCCCTGTAGCTGTGCTTGTGCCTGTAAGCAGATGGAGTGAGGTGGGAATCCAACTTTCCCACAGGCACAAACACAGTAACAGAAAATTGAATTTGCTGTTCAAGGGGTGGGGGTGTCACAGTTCTCAGAGAGCAGCCACAGCCTCTCTTCAAACTGTGCTGAGTGGGGAGCCACAGGGTTTGCATCAATACTAAGTGTGTTCCCAGTGGTGCATGGACATCCCACTCTTTTGCAGCCTTTCCCAACTGTGATGGAGGGGCTCCATTTGCCCATTCCATCCCAACTCACCTCTGTGGTTTGCACACTTTAAAAAATATTTTGTCTGTACCTTTTGGACAGGATAAATTTGGAAAGCAACAAAGGCAGGAGTAAAAATAAAGTATTTCCACAGCATATCTCAATTCAGTGGCTAAGAGTAATCACAGGCACATAAAATTATGATTTTTCATTGGTTTATGGTTGGACTCAGTGATCACAAAGATCTTTTCCAACCTAAATGATTCCATGTTTCTATTGCCAATAATGTTCTGTGGTGACAGTGCATAACCAAACATGCACACCCCTCTTGGCAGAGCTAAGGAGTCTTTGCCCTTCCAGCACCTATCCTCAACTGGTGAGCACAGGAAGTACTGCCCTCATGACACACAAATCCCAAAATCTTTAACAGAATGAGTTGCAACTTCAAGCAATGTAAAACTGACTGGACTCAGAGCCAAAATGTTAAACGTGAAAACTGTATTGCCATCAAAACCTTAAATTTGACAAAAGTATTCTGTTTATTTGAAGAAAACATAACTTGGATGAAAACACTCTGGCATACTGTGGTGCATGAAATCAACATCTGAATCCCCCTTTCTTTCTTCTCTAACTGTCTAGAATTTAAACCTAGACCAACCAGTAGTGTCAAATAGCATTTTCTCTTTTATTATTTTTCGCTAGCCTCTTCTCTACTGCTTTAGAAGACGGTTTTGGAAGCAGTCTTCATAAGAACTAAGTCTCCTATGCAAATTTCTGCATTTTAACTTAAAATTGTTCCCTCATAATGAACCTCATACACCACCAATGAAATAAAGCACCAGTGACAATTTCAATACTATATATTAATCTTAATTACTTGGGAATGGCAACTGTCTGTGCTTGGAAGGGCTTTTCAGTGTTACACTGCATTTTATCATCCTTTTTGGAAATACTGTTTTTCCCTTGCTTTACAATAAACTCTTCATGATATATTCAACAGTGGAAGAAATAATTCCTTTAAGTGTTCTGTAATAAAAAATATACTTTTTTGTTGCTGATGATAAAGACTCAAAGGTACTTGCAATTTCAAACCATCAGAAATAACTCTGATATTGACTTAATTTCTACTGCATTTAGACCTGTTGTATCTCTTACCTCACAAATGTCCTCACCACCTTAACTTAAAAAGACCTTAAAAGGTTGTTTTGAACAAAATTAAAAAGCAGATTTTAACCTGTTTTTAGGAAAAGAGCACATGTGATTACACCTCTTCAAGTTAATCTCTTAGTTTGTCCCTTGCCTCAGACCTTTTCACCAATTTCAAGACACTGATAGGAAAGGAAGATGTTCAAGGGTATTAAACTCCTACTTAGTTCCCAAAAGTGGATACCATACCACAGAGGAAGGAAAGACAAATTAGAGTGATCCCTGAAGAAAAAGAGGTGAGGTCTGAGACAAGCAGCCTCATGGAAGAGAGTCAGGTGCAAAATTCCAGAAGTTCTGGTTGTTGGAACAATTTGTTTTTCAGAAGAACCCCAGGGTGCATTTTAGAGGATTTTGACACAGCAGATTTTATCATGCTCCTGATACACCTAGCACTGAATGGAGGCACTGAGAAATTAGGAGGATGGTGGAGTGGCACAAGCCACATCCAAGCAGGCAGAGGTGTGGTGAGGCACAATCTGGCATAATGTGACACCATCATCCATTCATAGTAAGGACATGAATATTTTAGAAGCAGCATGTAGAAATTAACATGCTTCTGAAGACAAATGTTTGCAAATCCTAAAGAACATTCATTGAACACAAATAGAATGCAGATTGGTGACTGGTAAATTTACAAGTTTTTAAATTACAGAGAAAATTCACTGCTTAAATAAAAAAAAAGATTGGATTTCAAGCAGCCCCTGTGTGACCTCTGTATTTGTCCTCTCATTACACCCTTGCTACATTGATTTTCAAACTAATGTCCAATTTGTTTTTCCTTAAGAAAACCTAAAGCAAAGAATAATTTTCAGCATATATAGATGGTTAGACTAGCCCAAGCTAATACAAAAGAGATAAAAGGTATAAAGCATTTGCTGGTAACAGGAAAGTTGATGGATTCCCCTTCCTCCCCTAATATTAGGAGTCAAGAGATTTCGGAGCAGGTGAAAAATATCTCAGTAATTCCTTGCAGAATCTTCATGTTTCCTAATCCTCAGATCCCTCTTGCTCTCAGAGAAAAACATATGCTTACCATCCTGAACCAAATAAGTCACAAAATAGGAAAATACTGCTGGAAACTCTTGTGTTTATGACTTAAAACCAGCTGCATACTAGTTTAACCTGAACGTTAATTGTCCAGTGGAGCAAAAATAATGTAAATGGTTCAGGAATTTGTTGGAAAAATAGTGAATGCATGTCTCAATTGGACGCGAGAGACTCCAAATATTTCAGAAGACAAATAGCAAAAGAAGGCTTTATTGTCTAAATCTTACTACTTTTTATAAGGTGTTTTGATACAGACTTAACATGATTGGTGAACAGGAATGACACCTCTCTAATTCCATTGGTCAAACAAAAGAAACACAAAGGCACCAGCTGTACAGAGTTGTTTTGAGAAAGAACAATTTTTTACCCAGGTTGTTTTGAGAACAAAACCTTCCCAAGAAATTCTCCCTTGGGAAATTTCAGCAACTACTAACAGGCTAAAATTTTAGACTCAGAAATATCAGGCTCACAATTGTATGCACTTTTAATATATTAAAAGTTTTCATTTCAAACCAGAAGGGAAAATATATTTTAAAAAAATCAAATAAAGCAACTTTCTGCATCCGCTGAAAAGACTCTGATTTTATCCAGATTAAAACATGATATTTTGATGAGCTCATTTCTTGGTGCATTTTTATTTGGTTGGTTATTTATCCATTGCCTAAAAAGAAATTACTTTCAAATATCAGAACAAGGTGTTTATCAGAGTCTTAAAAAAAATAAAATAAAAAGGACAGATGAAGCCATTTCAACAATCTGGAGATAACATTTTGCACAAACAAATTGGATTGCTCCTTGCAGCCACATAAATTATAAACTGCTGAAGATTTGCATGCTGAAGTTACTCGTGCAATCAGGGAGCTCACTTAATGAGTTATGTAAAATGAGTCCTTTACAGTCTGGATACCTGTTATGACTATCTTTAAAAAATATATTGTAAAAGCAAAACATATATATCTCAAAAGATTATGTTGCTGGAGGTGAACAGGAAAGATCTACTAAATTCTTCCAGCTAGGGCCATTTGAACTTCACTTACACTGTCAGTTGTCCATGAGTACTCTGAGAACGTTTTGCATCCTTGATGTTTGCTCTCAAAAATTCATTCGACTTTGAAGTTATTTCCATTAAACTTGTGTGGTCTGGAGGAAAACTTCTTGCTGGTGCAGGCACCGTGGTACACTGCTCTTTTGCTATTGAAGGGTTAGAACTTCATTTTCCCAGGAAGTACAAAGGATGAACTAAAGAGAAGCATGGCAGATGATTAAAATGAAATACAAATACAGTAGTCAATGGACAAATATTAGATAGGAATTATTCTAGGGCTCAGAACTTGAGTTGTATGTAGAGACACAGATAAACATACAGACACATGTGGACACACCTTTCATTGCAGATACAAAAGCTTTGCAGAAGGCCTTTCTGGATCCTCTGCAACATATGGGTTCAAGCATTTTGATGGTAGAACTATGGTGTTGCTTATGTATGTGAAGATTGTTCCCAGGCAAGCCATTAAAAATTTTGATTTTTTTCCTGGATTTTATACATGTATAGGATGATTCACTTTATTTGCTCCAGAAACCATTCAAACTGGCTAGATTGTACAAACAATATATAAACAAGTGTTCCCTTACCTTAAAGTGTATCATAAAGTGTTTGCCCTGAAAGATGAATATCCTCACTACTCAGAGATCACCATGCATGCCAATAAGATGCATGTAGCAAACCAAACTGCAAAAATTCTCAAGCTCATGAAAAGTGCTAAACTTTCTCACAGATCACTGAATTATCCTGTACTTCAATTGAAATCTAAAACCTGGTGCAATTTCTCCCTGCCCTTTTTTCTATATGCCATGGTAGGCCCTGCCTACCATGGCAAAAATCTCCAGAGCTTTTCCCTTTTCTATGTTCTTCCTTCACTTCAGAGGAGTAGCTTCCCTCACACATTCCCTTTTACACTGCCAAGGCTTGGCTTACACTTAATAAGGATGAAGAGCATGAGTAACCCTGTACTTCAAATAAGGCTTCAGCTAACTAGTACCTATTATTTGATTGAGCAAGAATATTCTCTTAACTCCAGGAGTGAAAGCTTGGAACACGTTTCCATGTTTGCTTTCATTTTTTTCAGAGTGTTTACCAAAAAAGAGGTATGATTTTAAAAGTCCTCTTGCAAACCAAGGAACTTGGTAGTTGTAAAAGTCACAACAGATTGAAAGAGAGATGAAAATAATGACAGCTGATTGCCTTTATGGTTAACAGAACCTTTCATGAAGGAAAAGTATCACTTTTGTTGAGAGCAATAATCCATATGTGAAATTGACCTGTTTTGAGGGAAAAATGCAGCTAAAATATTTTGTGTTTTTCTGGCCCACTTAATAAGTTAGGGACACTGGGATCCCAGGTTTTTAAAGAGAAGAGGGAAGATCTGTTTACTCTGTACCAGAGTGGTCTGCCTTCCCTTATTCCTTAAAAAAATGGTGTATGGCCTCTGTGGTCCTTCCTGCAAGTCAGCCTGTTTGACTTCTCTGTCTGATAACCAAGTGTCTGATAATCAGTTCTAAGCCAAAGGTAGAGCCATCTCAACCACTGGAGCTGGGTTCACGAGCTGATGAGCTCCAGCCCAAACAAGAGGATGGCATGTGGGTAACACACCAATATTTGTGTGACTAGGAACATCTCTTAGTACAAGTGGTCAGTGGCTTAGCAAAATGGGACAACTCTGTCTGAAAATAGACTATGATTCCATGTTTATTTGAACTAAGTGTTCATTTTAAAATGTGCTATGAACCTTTGAAAACAGAAATATTGGCACTCAGTAACACTTATAGCAAAGAACTTTATGTTGCAGTTATGTCAATGGATTTGGTGCTCTGCTAGACACACTCCTAAAATGTACAATTAACCAGAAATGTCAAGAATGCTCCTTGCTTTAGGATAGGAGTAATGTGATGTATACAGGGATCCACCCTGGAACCAACCAGGAATATAAACACCCAAACAGTGATTTCAAAGAGAACTGAAAACCCCAATAAAACATGCAAAGAAAGAATAAATAAGTCAATTAAATATCCATATTAATTTCAAAGCTCTTTTAAGTTTTCCCCCACCATTTCCTTATTTTATAATTTTTCATCACACAGATGTAAATGACAAGAAGAATTACAAAGTTGTATGAAAACTGTTGGAAAAAAATCTTACCTATTCTAATAAACTGCTGTATATACTGGTCCACACTGAATGACAGAATGACAGATAAGAATTTATCCTTGCATCCACAAGTTATTAAGAATAATCTTCCATCAAATCATACAAACAGTTTGACACTATTTTGTTTATAATTTAGAAAATAAGCATTTTCATGGGTTCCCCAGCAGAGGAAGCACATCAGTCTGTTGGAGTGAGTCCACCACAGTAATTAGAGAGCTGGAGCACTGCTCCAATGAGAAAAGGCTGAGAGATTTTGGATTGTTCAGACTAGAAAAGAGAAGGCTTTGAGGTGATCTAATTGCAGCCTTCTAGTACCTGATGGGACCCTGTAAGAAAGATGGAAAGAAAATACTTATAAGGTCACGTAGTGACAGGACAAGGAGGAAGGCCTTCAAACAGTAGTCATTAAGCCTACTTAAAACAATAAGTTTAGATTAGATATTAGGAAGAAATTTTTTAGTGTCAGAGTGACAAGGAGCTGGAACAGGTTACCCAGAGAAGTTCTGGACACTGCATCCCTGGGAGTGTCCAAGGCAAGGTTGGATGGGGCTCTAAGCACACCTGTTCTACAGAAAGGTCTACCTGCCTATGGCAGGGGGATTGCAACTGGATGGTCTTTAAGGTCCTTTCCAACCTGTGAGTCTATGATTCTGGTTTCATAGATACCTTTTATCATGGTATAGTCATGTGACAATACTTATTAGAGTTTTAGTAACAGGAAACAAATAATGTTGTAATATAAGCTGCTACATGGTGTTTAACTGCTAGACATCACAGGTGCATAAGACCTACATGAGAATGTGATGACAATCAACAAGTCACTTCTGTTAATCACCAGTGCAGTAAGCTCTCAATAATGTCTCTCACTGTATCTTGCAGGATAAAATGTCCTTCACACAGCTGGGTAAACACATCATGTGATGGGTGAGCAACTCCATTCATAAAGGGTTACAGTGAATGGAGTGACATCACACTGGTGACCCATCACTAGTGGGGTTCTGCAGGCTCCATCCTCAATCCTGTGCTCTTCAACATCTTCATAAATGACTTGGATGCAGGATTGGAAGGGTACCAAAACTGAAAGCCATGCTTCCTCTGTTTTATCATATAGTGCTTTACAGTTTATTCTTTCTGTCACCAAACATAATGCATGATGAACAGATGTAATTTTAAAGAAATATGAAAATTATTTTTCTTCTTTATGTTACATATAATATTTTTCTCTTGTAATGGAGGCAGACCAAGCTCTTCACCTGAGATCTTTAAACTGTTGGCTTGAGGAATTTCTGGACCAAATTTGATTTTCTTGTTTAGGTATTCCAATGGTTAGGGTGGAGAAGGAGATCACTGCATCTTCTTTTTTGTCTGGAAGCTGCTTTTCCATTAAATCCAAACATAATCCATTTTGTCTGTTTGCTAGCTTTGAACTACAGTTGAAAGGAAAATGTGTGCCCTTCTTGTCCTACATATTTACTTTTTGGGTTTCCAGAAACAGTTCAGTGTCTAGAATGTGGAAGACCAATAACTTTTACACTTCCCACCTTTTCCCTATAATACTTTACCCTGACCAACTGACCAGTGACACAAAGAAAGCTTCAGAAGGTTTATCTACAGTATTGAGTCCTTGCCAAGAAACCTCTGTGAGTTAAATGACCCAGCCAAAACACTTTTGACATCTTGTATGTAACTGCAGCAATCAAGGAACTTTGTAAGTTTATGTAATAACAGTCCAGGAGGTGATAAAGCTCTATCAACTTCAACATGTCTTTTCTGAAACACAGCATCTGACTGTTGATGTTTTAACAGCAACACTTTTCTTGCCTGAGCAAGCAGCTGCACTGACTGTGTGACAATCTCAGCATGCAAAATACTCTGTCTTGAGTTCGTTTGGAAAAAAGAATAGTCTTTGCTGAATCAGAGTATTTCAGTTTGATCCTTGTAAATCTAGATGAACTTCAATTTTATTTTATTCCCAGTTCCAAAAATACATGGGAAAATCTGCAGTAATTTTGGGTCTATCCCGGCTATTTAAAACTGTGCAAATGAGAAATCAAGAACAATGACATTGTGCAAGACTTTCAATAGAATAGTTTAATCAGAACCTGTGCCCTTGTGTTTCCAATTTTCTTCAATTTTTAGTTCATAAAATTTTATAGGCCAGTTTTTCAGATGGCATAAATGTGCATTGATTTCTGCCTGGCATTGGTTGTAACAGATCCTGCTGTGTGTTCACAGTACTCTCATTCTCTCCTATGAAACTATCATGTCAAGCATGTGGAGTATCCATTTTCTTGAAATGGAACATGATTTACAACTAAAATTTAGAGATAATAGATTTGAGGATAACATACTATGCAACAGAATATGTGTATTTATGGGGTGAATCCTATAATTTGTTTGATCTAAACAGTGCTTAACTGCTGCTTTAGACTCTGGGCAGTGGTTTATGGTATGCAGAGGAGTGTGGGGTAGAAATCCCTGAATTCACCCCAGCACCGTGCTCAGCAGACGTGTGGTAGATAATGAAGGTAACAATTCTGCAAAGACCTGCACACCATGCTCCATACCAGGGCATGCTCTCACCCAGATATGTTGTATTTGTGAATCCCTAAACTTTCCACAAGTGGCCAAATCTGTCACAAGATTATTTTATCATGTATGTCACGTCCAGTCTTGTTTTTCGACTTTTTGCCCCTGAAATCCTCTAGGATTATCAAGTCCAAGTGATGCCTTGGAATGCCTACCTGAAACAGAGGTTAGATAAGATTAAGAGAATAAAAGGGGGTATTTATTGAAGGCCTTTGATAGGTACACCCTGGACAGTCAGAAGCCTCTGAGGGGCTACACCCAAGATGGATGATGGTCACAAGTTTTTATACAATTATAAGTTTAGTCTATTTACATATCCAGGGTTAATCCTCCAATTACAGCTTCAGGTAATGAAGTCATATACCCCTGTTTGCTCTTCCTCAACTCACTTTTGTTTATTCTTTCAGGGCCTGAGACAGTAAGGTGTCCTTGAGCTTCTGGACTAGAAAGGAATAGTTTTGTCTGACCAAAATGTGAAGACAGTAACTAACACTCTACATGGAATTTTAGAGTTATACACTAGAGCAATACAGGACTTGAAAAAATATAAAAGCTAAAATCCTAAGGCATCACAACCATTAACCCAGCACTGCCAAGTCCACCACTGAATCCTGCCCCTAAGTGCCACATCTACACAGCCTTTAAATATCCCCCGGGGATGCTGGGTCAATCACCTCCCTGAGCAGCCTGTTTCAGTGCTTGACAACCTTTTCAGTGAACAAATTTTTCCTAATATCAAATCTAAACATCCCCCTGGCACAGCTTGAGGCCATTTCTTCTTGTCTTATGGTCTATTATTTGGGAGAAGACTCCTTTCAGGTAGTTGTAGAGAGTAATAAGGCTTCACCTGAGCCTCCTTTTCTCCAGGCTAAACAACCACAGTTCCCTCAGCCAAGCCTCACCACATTTGTGCTACAGACCTTTAAACGCCTTAATTGCCCTTCTTTGAATGTGCTCCAGCACCTTAATAATACAAGCTGATATGTACTTTCAATGTCGTAAGTGCAACAAAAACCACCTCAAAGAGTATGAAATTCAGAATTTGGATTTTTCTGCCTGGCCTAGATCTGAATCTGCTACTGTTGTGTTTAGTGAAGAAGAAGATGGAAGACACCATCCACAGCCTCACAGAGCTCTGGCTCTCTGCAAATGAGAGGGAGCAAATGAGACATGACCCTATGTAATAGGGTACATTTCTTTGGGGACCATATTACATTAATAATTTAGAGCAGCCTTGAGGGTTTTCTGACTTGCACCAGGTCTCAACCAGTCATAACTGGGGTAATCTGGAAGTAGCAGAAGTTGTTTTATTAACAGATCCACAGCAAAGGAGCCAACTGAAGGATGTTGCAGCCCTTTGGTTTCCATAGTGCAGACACCAAACCTCTTGGGCTGGTGCCCAGTACTATATATGGGTGTTATGACAATGGGAAAAATGAGTAAACTGTTCTTCACAGACAAAATGTCTTTTACTGTAACTCATCTGTTACTGTGCTTCTAAATTATTAAATTTTTAAAATTAATGAAAATATGCAAATTGAAAAATGGCTGTTAAAAAGGTATAAATATATTCCATTGCCTAAAATAATTAGAATAAGTAATAACTTAAACATTATGGTTTAAAATTGAATAATATCTTTGATAGCAAGCCGAATAAGGAGAAAATGCTTAATATGCATGATATAATGATTATCCTAGAGACAGTATTTTTTATACTGTTTACATAAGATATATATATGCCTCACAAAACCTTAACACTGATACCAGTAATTTTTAAGGACATCTTTGCTTTGTTCATTTACCTTTGGCTTGATTTTGTAAAAAATACAGATTACTAGATTTAATTTAAGCAAGCAATTATACAGACACCTGACTTTTACCTTTACAACAGCATATGGACTTCTTAATGGCTGCATTTATAAGTTGTTTCCAGGCTTTGCTGGGCCATACCCACTCAGTAAAGGTAGTTCTCTGCTGTTCAGAACAACTCAT
This sequence comes from Hylia prasina, assembly GCA_013397195.1. Classification (NCBI taxonomy): domain Eukaryota; kingdom Metazoa; phylum Chordata; class Aves; order Passeriformes; family Sylviidae; genus Hylia; species Hylia prasina. The sequence goes on along the minus strand of VYXD01013259.1, from coordinate 190,834 downwards.
TTTTTCATTCCTTCCAGGAATCAATGAAAACCTACAGATCTTGTTAGGAGGTTTTCCTGCAGACAACCATGTACATCATGCTGTGTATGTGTGTCCTCAACAGGCACAGATGAAAGGCTTAATCTTATCCTCAGCAAGGTGTGGTGACTGCTCTGGTACTCTGATTAATGTATCTTGTTCTTTCCTGCTTCATCTCCTTCCTAAGAAACTAATGCCACAGACTCCCACATTTTCATCCTCTCCACTGGTTTAAATGCTTTTTTTTTTTTTTTTTTTTAAATGCTTTTGTCATGTCTGGCACTGCCTATCACTGATAACACCATCTGCAGTGACCATGTTTTTCAAGCTCATAAACTTTGTCTAAGTACTCCTACTATGTTGAGGATAGAAATTTCCTGCTGTCAGGTCTGTCTGGTGAGCAAATGAGAGACTTCCCATGAAAATCAAGGCAAGCAGAAATACAATGTAGGAGAGCCCTGAGTGGGAAATATGGATCATTTAGGAACATGATTAAGTGGTGGACTTGGAAGTGCTAGACTAACAGTTGGACTCCGTTTCGGAGATATTTTCCAACCTCAATGATTCTATGATTTCTAGATCAAGTACGGAAAAAAAAGGTTTTAACAATAACAAAATCAAAAAAGATTCTGTCATTAGTTACACCATTCAGTAATAGCTCTTTCACTGATACTTCTGTATTTTTCATCAGCCTAGTGTAAGTGTTCTGTCAAATTACTTCTTACAACTTTTACATTGGGAGCATACAATCTCTAGGAGTAAAACCTGTTATATAAAAGTCAAAAAGGGGTATCACTTTAGCTGCCTGACTAGTCCCTAAATTTTGTTTGACAATATGACCCATGAATGCATTGTCAAGTATCAGAAGAGGTCTGGGTCATAAAAGAGTTGAAGAGCAACGAAAAACAAGAAGGTTTTTTCCAGAGTTTTTCAGCTGTTACTGTGCCTGTGTTATCCTGCAAGAGGAAGGGTGGAATGATGGAAGCATAAAGTTTTTCCATGATTCTCAGCAGATGGCTTGTGAAATATAATCCTATAGGGAGTACAAGGGCCCCTGAATATCCAGGATAAAGAAAAATGCATGACTGATATGTTGAACTTACTTTGGAGGAAGAAATCTTTGTGAAAGTAGAACTTTAATTATATGGTTAGAATTTTACAGTTAAATACCCAGACTTACATTCTTTCACTCCATGGATTACCAATCCATAGGTTTTGGACATCATCAGGACTATTGCCAATGGTCAGGGAGGAAGGACTGACTAACAGGCTATCTGACCAAACTGCCCTGGAGTACTGCACCAGGAAGGTGCTCAGAGCCTGAGAATTAAGGCACCTAATCAGCTCAGTCTGAGTAAATTAAATGACCCAATCAAGTCTGAGTGTCAGAGACACTGCAGAATTATCATGCTCCATCACTGGCTTTGAGCAATTCATTGCAAACTATATATGTTTGTCTGCTGGCTCTCTATTAGAAAAATCCATCGTCACTTCTCCCATAATTATTCTTTTGAAATTATTTCCGCAGTGTTTGGTGCGAAAGACATTCATGTTTGCACCTGTTGATTTTTGGCAACAACCTGTTTGATTTTGTCAAGTAATTCAATGAAGTTCTGCCAGCACCAGGATGTCAGAACAAATGAAAAACCTGAATAGACACATCTGTCAATCACATTAGGTGTCCAAGATGAAATGATTGAATAAATGAAAGCCATTTATCTAGTGAGCAGCTGCCCTTGTTACTAAAGTTCCTGTTAAGATTAAAGCTGTGCTGCTACCTTTTTTTTTTAATTAAGTAAAAGCAAATTTAATACTTGTAACAGTTACTTTAAAATAAGATAGCTGAAAATACTTTCTAAGAAGCAGATCCTTAAAAACAATTTTTTGCTTCACCCGAACCACGTTTACCTTCAATGTGAGAAATTGGCATTTAATTTTAAAAATAAAATCATTGTAACAGGAAAATTAAATTAAGTTAATTAATAATAGCAATAAAGATACTTCCAGTTCAAAAAACCAAAATGTCATTATTTTATTACTAATTTTAAAAATTATTTTCTGTTTACACTAAAGCAACTGAGGGAGACCATCAAATCTTTCTGAAAAGGCTTGGTACTGCCAAAACCAGAGAATTCACTGACAAAGATGCCAGTTCAGAGTGCCACTGAGTTTATATCAGCCTTCAAAGCTTTTGAGCAAGAAACATAATTTCTGTGAATGTACTTAGTTACAAATGGTAGCATCTGCTGAGCACAGAGATTATGTTTAAATGTAAAATATTAATGTTCTCTAGGAGTGTAAATATTTCTCATTTCATCAAGTGAGGGTGAAACTTAGGAGGGTAGAATCAGGCGGGCCAAGTTAACCAGGTGAAATTTTCAAGGATAAGCCAACAACAGCCATCCATGCAGCTTTTGAGGAAATACAGCTAAATGATGGATGATACTGCCTTTCAATGCTGACTTGCCATGAACCGTGCAGAAAGCTGACCTTGCTCTGTAAAAAGGAGAGAAGAAGAAAAGAAATATATTTGTCATCAGTTAGATGTAAAAATGAGCAGAGAAAATTCTGCTGAAATTTTTAACTTTAAAATAATAAGGGCCAGATTTTTAGCAGGCATAAATAGCCATATTTCAAATGCTATGCACAAAGCTGTTAAAATAGAAGCCTAGAACTTCATGTTGGGTTGCAACAAAAAATGACTGTGCAATGATAAAAGACTATATATAGATATTTATATATATATATACTTAGTAACCTAAGATACTTTAATCCAATTACATACATTCTCTCCTTTGAATGTATTTTTTCTGCACCTTTTTCACACACATATTTACATTTCAGAGGTGGCTTAAATGTTTGCATGGCACCAGGAAAGACAATTTTTTGCTTACAGAAGGTATCAAGACTGTTCATGATTAAGGACTGGATTCCTTCACAAAACTCAGCCAAAATCTTTTCTGTCCACAAAGCTTGGGTCACGCCATGGAGGGAGACCAGTTCTCTTGCCATGCTAATGACAGTCCTGGAACTTTTAAGTCCTCTCATTTGCCTGATGAATAAATGCCTGTCCTAGTCACCATGCTTGTGTTTCATTTTTCACTGTGAGAAATCTTCAGCATCTTTTAGGGCCACCTTTAAACTTGAACTTCCCCATGCTGCTTTGAGAAGACGAGAAATCCATTTAAATGAAGTGTAATTGCTAATGAAGCTGCTCAGAAATGCCATGCTGTGGTACCAACTCAGCCTGCTTTCTGCCTGTATATGTGTGGTTCCCTTTCACCTTAATATTTATATTGCAAATTTGCTAAAGCAGAACCCTTTTCTTTCATGTTCTTTTTCTTTACTTTTTCACTGAATTCATAAATTCCTTTTTCAGTGCAACAGCTGCTGTACCATGGTAGTCATGAAAACCTCTGTGGCATTAATGGTTTTGACTAAGAAGCAGAGAAAACATTGTAGCTTTCCTTAATCTTCCTCTGAATTTTGTTTGCTGAAACATGAAGCTCAGTGCTTCAAGCTGAAAAAGAAATTCATAGTTTGTGGTATAAAAAGTATTGGAACTCTCTGAGGTCCAGCATAATTTTCCAACATTTTAGGTGTAATTTACCTTGTAATATATGTAATTTAGAAAACATGGTTGTGTGGGTCTTCCCACACAAAATATTAAATAGATTCTGGAGCCAGTAAAATGATAATTCAAGATTGTTTAATCTAGCTATGAAGTCTAGATGACTTCTAGAAATTATGTAGATATTGAAATATTAACACTAGGATGTTTATGGTTCTAAATGAAGATATTTACCATAAATATCAGATTAGAAGCAGATTAGAAAGGTATATATGACATCTAGTTAAATTTTACCTTGCATTGCTAAGTTTCTATAGAATAATAAAATTAGAACCTGAGCATAATTTAGGTTTGAAGGGATCTATGTAAGTCCAAGCTCCTGCTCAGAACAGGCCAGCTTCAAAGTGAAATGAAGACTGTTGCCCAATTAAGTTTAAACAATCTTAAAGGACAGAATCTGTGCTGCCTCCTGATGCTTTTTTTGTATGCATACAGTTGGAATTTCTTTAATTTCAACATGTGACCAACAGGTGACTTTTTTAATGTGCTCCTCAGGTGAAAGTCCACATCCAGCTAATTTGCTAATTGCTGTGGCTGAAATGGCATCATCACTGAGGGCACAAGCAGAGCTGGCACTCATCAGCTGTCCTAGCAATAGCTGTAAGAGGCACCAAACAGGGCTGTACCCCAGCATCAGACAACAGTTTTTGCTGGCTAAAAGCTTTGTGGCTGTCACTCTTTTCATAACCCCTGATGGTCTTTCCAGATCTGGAAAGACTCTGAAGACTTTTTTCTGGATTAGCTCTCTGAAAAACATCTGAGTAGATCCATAGCCAATTTAAATAAAAAAGGTACAGAACAAAAATTTTAATTTTCTCAGGGAAAAACTCCAACATAACAACAAAATCCATATCCATCAGAAATACTGTACAGACAGACAATTTTGCCTTTCATTTGCCAAAATGTGAATTTGCAGTGTTAAATTGCTGCATTTTTTTTTTTAACAGAAGATAGCAAAAAAATGTACTATATCGATTAGGCCTTGGCTGCTTTTGGCTGCAGAAGCAAAATCATGTTCCAGTCAACCATCGTTCAGAGCAAGCTACAAACAAGACATTTTAGCCCAAGAGTACCAAGGAAGATGCTTTTTCAGACAAATGTTTTGGCTGCCTGCCTCCTCCAGTGTTTTGAACTGTTTTTCCATTTTGCTCTTGTTCACATTTATAGCTCAGTGTTTTAAAATAAAAGCTGGCATAATTGTCCTCTTTCTGGTGCATTAATTGTCCTCTTTCTGGTGCATTAATGTTTCCTTCTCAAGAGACCTTTCTCACTCTGCACATTCAGAACCCAAGAAACCACTGAAATTGTGTTTCCTACAGGCAGCTGCAAACATGCTGAATATTGGTCATGTGCTCAAGCACTTTCCTGAGTTGCAGGCAATGATCTTCCCTATGAGTTGCCTTGTTTTCTTGAATGTGACGCCTGGTACCCTGCTCCCCTGAGTGTTGAGAGACAAAGGGCATTGCCCAATCTTCATTCCTTGGTGCTGCAGGGTGCCATGGCTCAGCCTGCCAGACAGTGAATGCTGATACCACCAACATCAAAGTTGCTTCTTGCCTGAAGTAAAGGGTGAGCAGGGAAGTATTTATGTCTTCCACAGGGTTCATGTGTGTTGCACAGCTCACCATATTGCAGAAACATCTCAGCCAGCTCTCAACAAGTGCACGAAGGGCCATTTACCTCAGCAGGAGCTCCAAGCAAATTCATTTGTCTGCTGTTTAAGGGTTAAAGTGCAATGAAAGCCAAGCTGCATTTAAAAGCCTGACTTAACTTTCACAGAGTACCTTAAGAGTGTTTAGAATAAAAAATAAAAGTTTTCCTTTAGTTAGGTGTTCTTTTAGTGAGGCTAGAGCCCAGTGGTTTTTAATTTCTCTTTATCCATTGCTTTTAGCCAGCTTTTGAGGACAGCTCATCTTTGAGCTGTATAAAATGAATTTACTCCTTTGTCCAAAGACATTCTGTAATCCAAGGAATTGTTTTATTTTGAGTATCAGTATTCAAATGCAACTTTTTTTTTTTTTTAATTTAATTTAAAAGTTGTAGCATTGAGCTGCAATTTGAACAAGTGCCACAAATGGTTACCACAGCCCTCAATCACTGGCTGTGCTGTGAGATCAGTGTTCTGTGGAAATATGGCCATGACTACACTAATAAGGAACAGAGTCTGTACACGGACAGAAGCATCCACCCTGTTAGCTTAGTTGCTGCCAGACTTTTGGATGTAAACCAATTAACACCATCACAAACAGTCCTGCACCATGATTGGGGGGTGGTGCACTCTAAGGATTGCTCCCAATAGGCAGTATGGATGTAGTTCCCTTGTTTTGAGAATTAAGAGAGTTTAGCTGTACAAATGTGGGTTGTGCCATATCATTTGTCCTCAGGGACAGAGAACAGTCTCTGGCCCATTTTATTTACTAGTATAGACAAAGCTTTTAGAAAAACACCAAACTTGGCAATAGATTTTAATTTGTATTGTGGTTCCAATAAATCTCTTCTTCTCTCAACGGCACTGTTATTTTTTAGTGCAAAGCCATTAAGCTGAACAGTTCTTTAATAATGATTATCAAAACCAGAATCGCAAAGGGAATAAAAAAAAAAGACAAACACAGGATTTTTTTTATAAATTGCCTCTACGACATGCTTAAAATAACAAAAATTAGTAACCTCAAAAGGAGGCATGTATGGATATCTTTATAAATACTTTAAAAAGTAATATTTAATTAAAATATGATGTAAATATAGTGGCTTTACAGCATAAATTGTCAAGCGGGTATAACATATGAAAAATAATTATGAAACTTCCCATCTTGTACCTAAATGTCGGACATACAACTTTCATGTTGCTCAAAGAGGTTAATTGGACACAGTTATTTAATCTTAAGTAAAATGATACAAAATGACACAAAAATGAGGAAAAAAATGGAAACCCACATAAAGCAAGAAGTTAGGTTGTTGTAACATGAGGTTTGTGCACACCTAGCATGATCTATTTTACTCAGGAGGAGTCCTCAAGCATAATCCCACTACATTTTTGCTCCAGAAAAGGCTGATGGCATGAGTAGCAAATTGTTTCCTCTCCTGTTCAACCTAGCAGAAAATTACTTCTTCTTCTGTTGTCTATGTTGAACACTGTAGGGTAGAGGGATGTGCAGAAAGACAAACTACACCCGTGCCAGCAGAGAAAGGGGAGGGGACAAACTCTGAGAAAAAATGTGGCATGGGAAATTCTCCTTTCCTTCACCCTTCAAAGAAGGGGAATGTTGTCCATATTGCCTTTTGGGAGTAGTGTCCTTTTGTCACTTCTGGCCATGACCTAGGAAAATGCCAGCTGCCATAAGTCAAAACCCTGCATGTGAGCACATTGATAATCAAGTATTATAAAATCACAGGTATCAGTCAGGCTCAAACCCATACTTTCTCTGGAGAAACAAACATAAATATTTTCTAAATGGCAAGATGAAGATTTGACCTTCAATTTGGAAGGAGTTGCCTTTTTCTTCCCCATCTGCACAGTCTGAGGTCAAAGGTGGCTGTTGAACTTTGTGGCTTGAGCAACACACTTGAAGGGCGATAACTTGGTCTGTGGGCAACAATACCATGTGCAGGGAATTCACTCATGCAGCTAGAAGGAAGTCAGTACTGGTGAGGTGGGATGCCAGCCTAGAGAATGAAATGATAAATTGTAAGAAATAGGGAGGAGACAGTGGATGGGAGATATATGATACGGAAATGATCATAACACTATAAATTATGTCAGATGAGGATATCGTTCGTCAGTACAGTTTGCAGTAATACACACCATTTAGTCCTTGCATGATTTGTAGGATTAATGTTGTCATTCTGTCCTTCAAACAATCTGCATTAGGTTTCCAAAACCTTTGGAATTATCAGTTTTAAAATGGATTGTAAATATTGTAGAAAGGATTACTAAATGCATCAAAAATTACTTTTGAAAGTGTGAAAAGAAGTCCTCTGAGTCACTGTTTAAAAGATAAAACTCTATACCAATTTTCTGAGACAGACCTTTTATTTCTTTAATGTCTTAACACTTGATTTTATCTAGAAAAACAAGATAGTCATGTAAAGATTTTTTTATGCACTAATAACTGCTACAACATAACATTTCAAATATTTTATGAGGTCAAAAGAAACTTTTGACAAAACAGGAAAGTTGTAACCCATCTATGTTTTTGATTTTGAACTGCAATGTTTAGCTAAAAAACCAGAAGTGAGACCAGTTTGGACAGTGGCTGAACATGAAAATTCTCCCCTGCTTAGGGGAGAAAGAATATTAAGAATGCCACTCTCGATCTTTCTAAATATCAGTCAGGGCTAGATTTCAGTTGTAACGCAAATAAGGCACTGAGGAGGTAGAAGAACAGCATCCTGCCAGCAAGTCCAAAACTTCCCCCTCCACAGACTAAGAACACACCCACTTCAACAGGAATAAGGGACCTTGAGCTTTTATAGGGGTAGAAGCTACCTCCTACAAAGGGTAGTACAAATACCTTAAGATACTTCCATGATAAGATGGTTGTGTTGTCCTGGTTTAGGTATGGTATTCTCCAATTTAGTACTCCCATTAAAAGGACCACATGCCACTCCCCCTCCAATGGGAGGCACAAAAGGCAAAGATTATTTAGCAAAAGAGTTGAAACCTCTTTATTAAAATAATGTATTTGGTAAAATAAAACATACTTTATAAACTGTCTTATCTGATCTTGATATTACTATCTTTGCATGGCTCCATGGAGTTGGTGGAGTTCAGGTTCTGTCACTCTCTCAAGGACACTATCCCAGAGAAGGATAGATATCCCACAAGAGGTGGGGGCATAGCTGCCCTATGGAGAGGCCAAGAATAGAGACTAATACACAAACTGCCAAACAAGAATACTTAATGTAAAGTAAATGTAAATATGAAGGTGGTGTGTTATTCAAGTCTTTCTGAGGCAACAGATCGCTTCCATTGCTCCAAGTACTTCATAAGACTTCAAAGACGGATGCAGAAATGAAAATCTGTTCTTAAGAGGATTGATTCTCTGCTTCCTTGCAGAAGATTCCCACTGGGCACCTGAGTTTCTGGACTCACATTGATGGGCTTCCTTTAGGTGCCACCAGTTCAATCAATGCTAACTGGCAGCAGACATATGACAGTGAAAAAGTGACTGCCAACACAGTCTAATTGACCCAGAAGAATCACCCTAGGGTGAGACTATCAGTCCTAAGCAATAGAATATTTTTAGACTCTGTGGTGGTAACACTCATGGTCATTTCTGTGTTTCATAGGAGTTTACTTCATTGTAAGAAAGCAACCACAAATCATTATAAGTCAATACCACAAACACAAATCTAGAAAAGATTAATTTGATGCTATATGATAGTGAACTTCATCAGAAAAGAATGGCAGATTCATTTTTATAAAATCATTTGACATTTGTCATTCCCAGTAAAATATATGGTTTAGCTTATTATGAACATAGATTTTCCTTCTCCCTGTCAAAAATCAGAAAAGACATTAATCCCTTCACATTAGCCTTGGATCAGTTCATTAGCCTTCAAATCTGAACTTTCAAAGGGAAAATGCAAAGTTGTGAAGCATGGCAATAACTCCTGCGTATACACACATGTAAAGAAAAGAGGGACATGCCTGCATTGATTTCTGTGTGTTTTATTTGTGCACAAGCATATCATAAATCTCCAATCCATATTACAGCACTGAGCAGAAGAATTCAGGAAGCTTATGTGAATGTTTTCATTTTGCCTCCCGTAAAGTGGTGCTCCAAGTGACTATGGTTAAACATCAAGTGATTATTTTTGGAAAAGAGTCATCAAAACTAGTATTCCTTGAGGTGTTAATCATAGACACTGAACACTGGAAATAATTAACTTACAATTTTTGAAAGTTCGGAAAGACCAATATAAATTGCTGTAATTTTCATAGATATCTTTTTTTTTTTCCTTCCATTTAAGAGGGAAAGCTTCTAATAACAGTATTATGACCTTTCTGACATCAGTCAGACAAGAAACATTTAAGAAAGTGGGTTCAAATGGGAGAGGAAGGAAGGGGTTAGTTACTTCCTGGAGATTTCTCTTTGAACAGCTCCATAGCCTTTGACAGTTTTGGAGCAGGCAGATTGATCTGATCAAATGGGTTATTACTAGAATCTCACTTTCTATTGTACCAATCTAGATCTATTTCCAGTTCATATAGAATTTTGCTAAAGGAGATGGGGAACTCATTTGAGATGTGACACTTGACAAGGAAAGAAAACAAGCTTCTGCAGGGCAGAAATTCCAAAAATGGAAATCTTCCAGGTAAGCGACTTTTCCGGTCAATAGTAACAAAATTTCCTACCTGCCTATTTTATTCTAAAGAGGATAAAGGAAAACTGCAAAATAAACTATTATCCTAGCCTTGAACAGCTTTTTATTCATAATCCCAGAATAATGATTCTCACTGATTCCCTACTTATTAACATAGGCTTGTTACAGAGCTCACGTCTATTAATCTGCATGATATTAAGTAGTTCTTACTCCTCATGTAGTGTATTGGAAATCTGTGAAATTGCAGAGATTTTCAGAGTACTTCTTAAATATGGGCCAAAAAAATCCCATTTTGATAAGTGATGTGTGTATTCGTATCCACCCAGGTACATGTCCTACATGCACACTAAAACAGAAATACTGGCAGGAAATGGGACTTCATTTTCTTTTGGCCACACAAAATTACTGCACCACTCCCCAGGGATGGAGCACACTGAGAAGAGCCCCTCTTCTGTGTTCACTGTGTAATGCATTTGCATTTTCAAGAGAGCTGGCAAACACTTAAGATGTGTTCTTTCAAGAAGCACATGTAGGATCAAGGTGAAATTAAGTCAGATTTTTACCATGAGTTCACACATGAGAGATCAGGAGCTAGTCATGACATGAAACAAAGATACTGATTGTTGTCCCCACCACCTCTAAGACATAATCTAAGAGACCTTCACTGTCTTAAGGATCCGCTAACAAAGGGTCCATTTCCCTTGTGGATCATTAAATAACTGCGGAAGAACAAAATCAGAACAACCATATGTGGTAATTCACCACCTTCCCAATACTCTCATGTGTTTTCCTCTCAGGGGATTCTCTCAATCCTATACCAGGTCCTTGCAGCCATGGTGCTGTGTGAGTGCTGTGTCAGTCCTGAATAAGATCCCAGGAGCACATGGCACATTAGGATGGCTCATGCTGGATTTATATTTAATAGTTGTTTCTAGACATTCCACAGACTATATTGATGACTTCCCAAACAAGCCATGAAATAACAGTATTTAAGCTGCCTTGGCTTAGATTAGAGCTGATCACAAAATTAAAGAGCAGTAGTATCTTCAGTACTGTGTTCCTGCCATAATCACATGAAGACACCAGTCCTTATCAGTAATACTTGGGTTTGGCACTCTAGATAAAATAAATAAAACAGTCTTAAAACAAACGTGCAACATCATCAGACAGGACAGAAAATCATCAGAAATGCATGAATGATGGCTGGATCTTTACTAAACATTCAGAAGACAAAGGACAACTTCAAAAAAATGTTAGTACAGTCTAATTTAAAGAGGATTAACAGTACCTTTAAAAATTAACAAAATGGAAAAAAGAGAAATACTAGTAGCAAATACAAATCAGAAAATTGGGTTTGTAGAAAAGGGGTGAGGGAAACAAAAAAAAATTCCTGGAAAAATCCATAGTCAGCAGAGATAAGAGCAAGAGAATGGAGGGGACATTTTAGAAACAAAAATAATTCCAATAGTGACATAAATTCATTATTAGAGCTGGTAGAATTCTTATTAATAACGATGGGATTTTAGGAAGGGCAGAAATGATCAGTAAATATATCTCTTTTGCCCTTGGGAAAACCTTGATAGTGCATTTTATTTCAGTCATTAATAACCAAACATAGAACACTAGTTAAAAAAAAAACAACCATGCAGGATCAGCAGGTCTGGAAGACCTGTGCAAAAGAACCCCTAAAGAAATATTGTAGGTAGGAGCTCTCTGAACCATCAGTGCTCACTTTTAGTACATCTTTGAAAGCTCTGAAAAGCCTGAAAAAGATACAATATGCCACTAATTAGATGGTAAAACCTAAATTACTTATCAGGCTGTAAGACAGAAATGAGCAGGCAAAATAATCTGATAAATAACAAGGTACCAGGGTAATAAAAAAAATAAAAATATGGAAGGAAAATTATGAAAATTCACAAAGGTTTACACAAGCAACACTTGTTTAACTAACTTGCAATTTTTTCCTAAAAGATGAAAAGTTGTGTTATTAAATGCAAATGTGTTGGTGCTTCTGCCAGCACCTCACTTAGCGATGCAAGATATTCTGATTAATGTAAAGAAATAGAAAATTGGCAAGGCAAAACAAAATAAAACAAGATTAAAACTTACACTGTCACATTTTGAGATATGCTACCTAATTCCTACTAAATATGAGTATTTTTTTATTTGCATTTCAGAGAAGTTTTAGGAGTTGTCTGAACTAAACCAGAAAAATCTCTGTTGATTAAAGATAACACAGCATAAAAGTGAATAATGCAGAGGACAAACTCCAGACCTTGTTTTCAGGAAATATACTCAGAACCAAACAATGTAAGCGGCAACACCAGGAAGAAACTTCTTTGATTATCTCTGGAATCTAAAGTCCAGGAGTGTTTCTAAATTCCCAGATACAGGTGCTGACCCTTGCCTCATCCTGGCTTTCCATTAGCATGCTGTCCAAAAAGCCACCAGCCATTTCCCACATCCCTGTCTCCATGTAGGTGAAATCTAAGCACATGATCTCGTTGCACAAGGACCAAGCAGGATCTGCAGTATCTCCTGGTGTTCCCTTGCAGTTAAACTTAGATGCAGCCTTTGAAAAGGAATTGCTGATGGTAGAGGCAATTGCAATTGAAGGGTCAAAAAGGTGATCCTTGGGTGTATAATTACAGAAGGTGAAGCAGCAGAGGGAGGTCAGATTGCATCTGCATTTGGCAGCAGTTAACACTGGAATGCTAGCTCCTTTCATCTGAGCACGTTTCAGGGGTGTTATTGATTTCAAAGATCTTGCAGGAAAATTTCAAGAACACATTAAAAATGGAAATGTTTCACTGCAAAATCAAAATATGATCAATCTGACTTAAAGAACTGAAATATAAAGCCTTACTTGATCACATTCTATATAACTTACTAAATCTCTGTTGTCCATGTGGAGCAGAAGTTTAAAAGAAGCCTCCTGAATCTATAAAACTACTTAAAAATGAGATTATTAAGCAAAATTTGAAGGTAGATGTGTTTGGCTAGTTTTAGAGAGACCGTATTCAGACAGAAAAGAGATTAATTCATGGATTCTAATATAGGGGATGTCACTGTAGGTGGTCACAGTGGACCTACACAATAATCTCTGGGTATAAAACAGCTTTAAACAAGGTTCGAAACCTGCAGATGCCAGGTCATGCTGAAAAAAATGGCAATTTATTCCTTTTCATCTTCCCCCATGCTTCATCTGAAGTATACTGCACATAACCTTGCACTAATAAGCTTAGTTATAATTTAATAGATAGATTAGTCAGTATTTGAAAGGAAAGCGTAAAAAAAAAAATTAAAAACCAGTAGAAGACAAACTCTATCCTCAGTTATACTTAGTTATCTTCATTAAGATTAATACGTCAGCAAGTATAAAGGAGACCAGAATCTGAACCTAGGGTCATCACATGTGAACATTACATCTTTGTAACTAATTAGTTAGAACTAATTTTGCATATATTACCATAACCTAGCATCACACCTATACAAAATAAATTACATATGTAGCTAATCCAGGTATCAGCACCAGATCCGTGCTGTCAGGTAAGAATAAACCTTTCCAATATAATTTTCTAAAAATTCATGAAGGTGAAGCCAAAGCTATCTACTTCATTGATAGTACTGTTTTCTTGAGTGTATCTAATTCTAAATAAATTAAATTATATTATTGTTCAGAAAATTTAGAGTATGAATAATTTTCACACAATATGTATTGCATGATTATCTCATATTCTGAAATTTTTCTTCATTAGCAAAACCACATATGATAAGATTGTTTTATCATGACAATAACAGACAAACTGGTCATTTGTTTTATATCTTCCCTGCAGAGATTTTAGATTGTTTTCTTCTAAAGCGATGGATCAATTTTTTTGAGAAGGAAAAATGGATTATGTATAAATAGTAACAGAGTGAAATAACCACATTGTTTGGGGAAGAAAAAGAAGCAATAGGATTTTTCAAAGATCTGGAGAAAAATATTCATTTAAGTGTAATGCTAAAAAGAAATCACCATTCCATTTAGCATTTTCAGTATATTCCCACAAGAAAAATTCTGACTCCAGGAGCAAGATACATAATTTTGAATAAAACAGGGGGCCATGGGAAACAAAAAAGGTACAAATTTACATTCACAAAAAAGATGTAGACAATTTAGAAGATCACTATTTTCCAGGTCTATTTCTGTCTTCAGCAGAGACTCTGCTTTATAACTTCACCTTTTAGGCACATCAAAAGGGAAATTTGCATTCATATTAAATAGCAATAAATAAGAGAGGTGGGGTTTTTTTGTTGTTTGTTTGTTTTTGGTTTTGTTTTTTAATGGGGGGGGTTTAAATTCCTATATCTTTGATTATTGAATCCAAAGGAAAAAACATATCTTCCTTGTGTTCCTCTAAACTATGCTGCATATATTCAACCTAGGTTAAATGCATCCTGAATTAAGAATAGATGTCTGGAACTCTATCTCCACCAGTTTTTGTTTAAGTTCTGGAATAACTATATAGCAATTTACTTGAAATGAAAATGGAAAAACACCTAAGGAAACCCTTTAGAGAAGCACCTTTGGGTGAGACAGTATCTATGTCTCAGTTACCCATTAATGTCTAATATCTAACAGCCTTTCTAAAGCAGACAAAAATTGGTACAGAACAACACATCAAAATGATTTGCTTTATGAGGAGGTGAATTTTCTTTTTTAACAACAGTAATTCTGTCTGCACATCATTGAGAAATGCTTACAGTTAGATGAATTGTGTTAACTTTCAACAGCAGATATATGTAATCAACTGTGCATAGCCCTGTGCAGTGACAGCTTCGTGGTCTGAATGTCCCTGCTAATGACAAAATTTGTATGCGAGAACAAAACAACCTGAAGTGCACTGCTGAGTCTTTTTAAATAAATATGCTTTTTTGTATTCCATGGATTCTTTATCAAATGAAGATTAACAATAGTGCTTATTTATTTATTTTAAAGTAAGTCTTTGAGACAGGAATATCCAGTGGGAAGTCCATGGGCTAGGACTGAAACATTCTTTTGAACAATGAATAAATTTTCTCTTCTTTAGCTACTTAACATTTTTGAAAATCTTCCTATCATCAGAAAAGAGGGAAAAGAGATTTTTCCCAACTAAATTAGAGCACATTTTCCTAATAAGAGATGAACATAAGAATAACCAAAACAGTCTAAACAAGCTGCCACTGCTGCTGTTGTATATAAAATACATAACCATAACAATAATATTTAAAATTTCTAATTAAAAGTGGAAGAGATTGCTTATTTCTTTATGTTTATACAAGTACTTGGAATGAAGTAAAAATCACTGATAGGGGAAAAGTATTCTTGTCTATTTGTTTTAATGTGGATATTTTTCCCATAATACCCACGCCTTCTGTACTTATCATGGAAGCTATAAATACAAAAATCATTCAGCCTTTCAAAGATTTCCATATGCTTTCCCACACATGTTGGGAAAGGATCACAACACTTAAAGTTCAGCATTTTTATGTTAAAGTTAAAATATTTTGAGAAAACTAGTCAATACAAACTGATTTACATACAGTCCAGGTAATATCAAATCCTGATCAGATATTTGAAAAAGTATCTCTGTTAACCACGCCAGGGAACAAATCTTTCTGCCCCGCTCTTGTGCCACAATTGACTTGTCCTTATCTTTTTTGTTCACTTAGTATGGATTTTGAGAGCAGAGTAATTTGCAAGCTTGAAGCAGTCAAGAATACAGTGGCTTGGAGTGAAAAACAAGCCAAACTGACCATAAAATAATGAATTGCAGGACAAAGGAATATAGGAATATTGTGGATAGGAATAATTTTTCACCAGGAAAAATTCCAGTCTCTTTCCTGCTGTATTGAAGAAAGGATGCAATAACCTTACAAATCATTTTTTGTAAAAAAAAAAGACCCATCCTATCTATACTATACTATACTATCTATCCTATATCTATAAAGATGCACTTTCAGAATATGTTGAAAGACTAGAAGTTTAAAACCAGTAGGTTGAAGGAACTATCATCTAAGGGAACAAAATCACTGTGGAGTCCACTGATAGTAAATATTACTTTTATTTTTCTACCAGCTCAAAAGAATGGGTCAATTCTCTCATGAGCTACTATACATGTAAGAAAGAGTATTGCTCTGCACCATGAATCTGTGTAGAGAAGATGTGAAGGAAGGAACAAAAATTTTATTCTCATCATTCCCATAAACACTAAGCAACCACAAAATGTAATCAAACACACCATATTATGTCTTCCAGTTGCACAACAAAATCACATGCCAATCCAACAATCATGGCTCCTTAAGCTCAAAAAGACATATTTGAATGCATATGCCTGTCAGCATGACACTAACCTTTATTTTGCCCAGTGCAGTTTAAACCTGGGTCTGGATGTTTGCTATTAAAGCAAATCATAATGCAATGTATGTTACCAGTTTGCTTCTATTGAAAAAATATGCCAACTTATCTGACAGAAAATACTGTGCAGTTTGAATCAACCTCCAGATATGTAACCCAAGGTTTATTTCTGATTTCAAAATCACTGTGCAATCAATGAAGCCAGTCACTCAGAAGTGTGCCAACACAGAAGCAGGAGAGAACTGACAGCTGACTTCACAATTAATGGACTGTTTGGATTTGCCACTGGCAGGCCCTGAAACAGGAGCACATTAGTGATGAAAATACTTTTACAAAACAGAGAACGGAGGAAAGAATAGCAAGTCACTGCCTGTGTTAGTAAAACAGGTATTATTGCACATATATGCTATTCCCATTAAAAAGCCTAATTTTACAACCTTTTCCCGCTTTTTTCATTTTCACAAGGATGAAACAAATATGACCAAGTTTTGGGCATAAAGTAACATTTTATACTCCCTTTACCATGATGAAAATACTTTAGTGATGGAAAGTTATATCCCTGTTATTCAATGGAACAGCACATGTCAGAGCAAACTAAGCAACAGAAGTTCATCCACAGACAGAAAAAAAAGCTGAGAGTGTTTGATAGAAGTGAAAGGCAAAAAGTCAAAAGCAGAATAAAAAGTGGGTGAATGGACACAGTTGATGTCTCTGACTGTGGAAAGCACCTTCAAAAAGCTCCCAATGTCCAACAACTACTGTTTCTCCCCACAGCCTTCCTACATCAGAAAAAGTAGGATTTTAGGTTGTGGCTACGATTCTTCTAATCTTTAATGTGCTTCGTAGAAGGCAGTTTTGCTTTACCATTTTTTAAAAAAATCTTATCCTGGATTTTATTATCTTTTTCACATTAGAGGAATTAAGTAGACTTCTTAATTTATTATGTTTTGCACAGCAATAGTCAATATCTTTAATGCATAATTTTGAAAAGTGTGTTGTTAAAAGAAATAAGCCACTGGATTTTGGTCCAGCCTATCTGATCAGGCCAGATAGCACTCTCTAAATAGCTGTCAGATTGCAGATATCTGAGGTTTCTGAGCAAAACTGTGATCAGCATGCAGCTTCATTAATCTACCCCATTCCATTCTTCTCATATGTCATATAATAATGGTAATGAACCAAGAAGCCAGTATTTGTAGACTGCACAAAAGACATAAACAATTTATCATTTTCTGTTTAATTAAAGAACAACAATAAAAAGAAAATTATCCATAACAGTCCAGAGTCTGCTGAAGGATTCAAGATTAACACGCAGCTAAATGACTGTGAGGCCCTCAGTGACCTCCACAGATGAGCCCTAGAAGACTAAATCAGCCCCCATGCAAGAAATTAAAAGTTTTGTGCACAATGTTGGTGCAAGTTTGAGTTGTGAGAGACATTGAATAAGTATAATGTAGAGTTTGAAAACTAAGAGGAGAAAGGAGGGAAAGGAAATAGCTAATAAACAAAGAAAGTATTTTTAGAGAAGTATTTTCTCTATACACACAGAAACATTCACACGTGCTCAGAGTCTATGTTCTGTGAAATAAATCATCCATTTAGGAAAAATAAAAAAGAAATCCTACCCCATAATTAGCAACCAGTTTAATTGCAGTCACTAAACTGCTCTTTCTGGCAACACCCTCCAGTCATGTTTTTAATTGGGCTTGACTGTCTCGTAAGCACAGCCATACATGAGGTGAGGTGCAGAGCACAGGGAGACTCTCTCTGGGAGAGTCCTGCTGGTGCCAAGACCCCTTTTTGCAGTCGGCTGGTGCCTTTTCCTGCCACAAGTTGGCATGGGAGTATCTCCAACAGCCAGGGGAATGCTTTGTGTCTTTGTTCTTCCCAGAAACATAACATTTGATTCTTCCTCAGGGGATGCCACCATAGCTAAAACAAGGGTTCAAAATGTATTTCTTCCCACACCTATGGGTTGTTTACTTTATTCATAGCTTGTGCCAATTAGTGAGACTATAAACTCAGGCTGCATGTGAATATGCAGCACAGCAGTCATGCTTGAATGGAAAGGTGCCCCAGGAAATTTAAGTTCTATGTGAACTATATTTACCTTTTAAAAATCCTGCTTTCTATCAAGCTAGAAATCACAGAGGAAGCACTGGAACAAGCTGAGGACACAAAGGAAGAGTGTTACTTCTCTAGCTGTCCCTCAGCTTGCAGGCTGCCCTTGGCATGCATACAGGAGGTGTCAGGTGCCACTTCCCAGAGTGAGCCAGCGAATTCAGGGCACCCAGCTTCTCAGCAGCAATGCTGCTGCTTTTCTTGACTCTGTGGGCTCACTGAATATTCATTCTTAATTCTGAGAAAGAGGGGTCTTGAAATTTAAGAGCAGTCTCATAACAAATATTCCTGGGTCCCAGAATTACATCAGGGCTCAGCATCCTTATCTGTAAAATGAGATTCAAGACACAAAGTGGCTTTCAAGGACCAAATTCTTGAAGGTTCGTAGTTAAGTCAATGGGGTATCTTACCATTCAGAGGTGTTCCTGATTTCTTTTGTGTTACCTTTCTGCAACCACACAATAATTTGCACATGGTTTACCTCACCTAAGAGTGGCTTGAAAGTTATTTGTCTGGTTTAAGTTCATCATCTAAACTTATCTCTGGTCAGTGAAGTGAGAAAGCCACATACAGGGAAGTGTCTTTTTCTCGCTGTTTGGGATAACTACCCTAGAATGGCAGAACCACTTTCTGCAGAGGTTTTCCTCTTGCCAGTGGCATATTTAAAATGTAAATATGGAACTTGCATGGCACACCTTGCATAAACCACTTAAATTATTCTGCTTTTATCTTCTCAATGTAGTCAAGTTCTAAACTCAGCTTGTGTGCTGTTCTCCTTTGTGAGGTCTGTGGTCATCAATGGTTCATCTGAAGTTATATCTGAAACACATAGTGGATGATCTTTCTAGAGTCTCTAAATTTGTTTTTTCTCACTATGAAAACAAAAAAGAGTGTGAAATAATAGGGCCAATGTTGGTGTACAGTAGAATCTTGTGCAACATTATTATTACTTATTCCCAGGCATACATCCAGAACCCAAAATGGAAATAGAGCACAGCTTATACAGGAAAAGAATTAATGTTGGGTGACTTTGGATAAGTTAAAAAAAAAAAAAAAAAAAAAAGCAAAAAAAAACCACACACAAAAAAACCCCCACCTAAATAGAAAGATATGAATTATAAACTTCTGGCTATGAGCAGTCATCCTCAATCAGATCCATCCTACATGATTATGACCCTGGATATGTGTAAATATTTCACAGCCAAAATTAGTGTAATCAAAATATCCACAAAAAAATCCCGAACAGATAACGACTCATTATGAGGTGACAAAGCAAATTTCCTTCTTTTGTATCATTGTTAATAGATTATTTAAAGAAAAGCAGCATGAGCACACTGTTGTATAATACTACATCTTGTCAAAAAGTTAATAAAGACTCTATAATCATTAATATAAAATATCAAATCATTAATATAAAATATCACCATACTTAGTGGAGTATTTGATCATTTTCCATCTGCCTCCTTTACCTTTAATAGCATGGTGACTTCATCTGTAAACAAGGAGAAAGCTCCATAATAATTATCAGACAGTGGATGTATGTTTCAATAATAGAAGATCTGAGGTTTTGTCAATGAGCTTCTTGTCAAAGCACAATGGTTAAGGGCAAAACTGTGCCCATTTCTTTGCCCCATGTTTCTGCCAGTGATTATCACCCTCAAAGAAGTGGAGATGAAATAAAGCATGAAGCTGCACTCCGCCAAACACAGTTGACAGTCTGTCATTTAACCTACAGATTCAAGATGGCTTTCTGTTAAAGAAAGTCCAGGCTGAGAACTGCAGCACCTGAAAGTTTCTCAACTTTATTTGGGCACAGGATAAAGAGGCTGTAGATTGGCATGGATCACTAACTGAAGCCCACATCCCAGACTACTCAGACCTTTTTAGTGTCACTCCAGTGGCAATTATCACCACCACCACACCATAGGAAACAAAGGAATAAAGTTTTAAAAGGAACATATGAATCAGAATTAAAATATCTACATATTATAGACCTGGACACACCTTTATTGAAAAGGTTCAAATTGAAGTATCCTTCAGATTTGAAGATGGAATGTATCCTGAATCTCCCAGTGTCCAATATTTATACAGATAAATCCCAACTTCCTTAGCTTGCACCTATCTGACACAATATATACCAAGACTTCCCACCAGCTTTTCAGTATCTACATATCTCTGGAACTTTTTTGAAGCCCAAAGGACTATGGTTATCTGAAAAGTGCCTTACAGAAAAAAAAACCAACCAAACAAAACCCAAAAGGGCACCTTCACTACACAAACACTTCATACAAAGCCCTCAACTACTCTATGAAGAGAATTGCAGTCTCATCATTCTGGGACAGAGCAAGACATCATCTCTAAATATGGATATTTAAATGTTATTAGCCTCTGAGGAGCACTCCTTACTTGGTCATAGTCCTCACCAAGGATTCAGATAAAATATTTTGCTTCAGACAATGAAAACCTCTTAGGGCAGTTTCCACCAGGTAAACACTATCAAAACAGGATATTCTTATTACACACAGACCTTTGCCTTACACATTTTCACATGGGCAAGAAACTGGTAGTGGGAACAGACTGAAGAAAAAAAATCTTCTATCCTCAGAAAGCTTCATTTTGAATTTTTTTTCCTGTCAATTTAACAAAAACCAAACAAGCAACAACAAAACAGACAAAATCAAACCAAAACAAACAAGAAAAACACAAAAAACCAAACCAAAACAACAAAATACAAACAAACACCCCCCAAAACCTAGCCAGCCAACCAAACCAAATCAAACCAAAAAATAAGCCCAATCACAAGCCAACATCTAAATCCCAAAAGCCTAAAAAGGACCAACAAAAAAGACTGGACACCAAAAGAAAGGGTACCAAAGTCCTTGCAAAAATGTTTCTACACATTTTATTTTTAACTCCAGTCTTTCCTATAAACTCCTGCAATTAAACAATAGTCCTTTATAATAACTAAAACACTTATCTTTTGCCTCTCTGTTCTGTGGATTATTGTCTTTAATTTTTATAAACAAGAGAAATGCAAAGATGTGTGGTTTATACACATAAAGAAAGGTTTCAAAGCATAACTATAGCAGAGAGCAGAATATGCAAATAAATTCATATTCAAATATGGTATAGTAAATATGGTGCTTTCAGATTTCTGCCTTTTCTAGTTTCTTCAGGAACTCCAGGAACACTGTGCAAGCTGAAGCAATATCTTTCTGCAGCATGCTGCTGCTCACATTACACAAACAGTGCTTGGCTGCTTTCTTCCACAGGAGCATGTGCTCAGCTGACAGTCCCTTGCGAACCAGCTTTGTTTTGTTCAAGGCACCAGTGATGAGTAATGGATCTGGCTAATCCTGATAATGCATGATGTAATTGTCAGAGGGGTTTAATTATCAGTTCCTTACATGTGGGATTATTCTGCAGTACAGTTTTTAGTTTGCTTACAGACATTTCTAAATTCGCGAGAGCTGTGATGAGTTGCAGCTATCCAATTGGCCATCATATTAACACATTTCCTACCATGTTTAGGAGTACAAAGACAGAGCACAGAAGCACAGCTTCTAACTTACAAAAGTAAATGGTCTGTATCATTCCATAAAACTATCATCAGAGCACTTTTGGGTCCAACATAAATCCTACTCTCGTACCAGAAGTCAAAATAAAAATGTTTGTAAGGTTTTAAAATCACTTGGTAATCAGACAGGCAATAAAAGTTTTTTCTTGTAAGTGAAAGTGATGATCAGCCAGTGTTAGCCCTCTGCAAGTGCTTTTGAAGGTCTGACCCTTGTTGTAGGAGACCATAAGATTGAGGAAGGGCTGAGAAAGTGAGATTACTCTCTACCTACCCTGTAAGGGCACAGAAAAAGGTGCTGTACCTTTGTTGTGTGATGTAGTGACAACTGTCCTCCACAAGAGTCAGGAACCAAATCAGCATCAACTCTTCAGTGAGTAGTGCCACACAGAAACCAGTGGGATGCCTGGGACTAATAGGAAACACCAAAATCAAAGTAGCTAAAAGATGCACATAATCTATTCGTTCAAATGTCCCCCATTAAATATCTGAAACAAACCAACTTTCTCAGACCTGAACAATAAACATTCCCTAAATTCTTGCTATCAAAAAATGCAGCTTTTTTTGTCAGCTCTAGCTGTGACAAAGTATTCATTAGCTAGCTGTACTGGTTTAGGGCAAATTTGTGAGAGAACTCCTGAATGGGGTCCCTCTGGGAAGCAAACCCAAATGGCCCCTTCTCCTCAAGGAGTCTGGGAAAAAGACTTCCTCAGAGAAAACTGGAAAAAACTATCTCTTTAACAAAGTGCCCACAAGCATAAAGAATTAACAATATGAAACAATAAAGCCTTTCATTGTTCTGAAGGGAGATGGTAAATTAAGTCCTTGGCATGGGTAGCCCAGCTCGCTCAGTCTCTTATCAGTCCCTCCAGAGATCCAGGCCCCGGTGGGCTGCAGGTGTGAGCTCCCAGTGCTCCNGGCCCTGGTGGGCCGCAGGTGTGAGCTCCCAGTGCTCCTCTGGGTTTTTCACTCCAGAGCAGATTTAAACAGTCCCAAAAAAAAAAAAAACAGTGCAGAGAGCCTCTCTGCCTCAGCTAGGTAGAAATAACCAAGAGCAAAGCAGGTCTCTGTGCCTCAGACAAGCACAGTCCAGGAGCAGGAAGGCAGAGGAGTGAATGCTGCTTTCAAAACAAACTCCATATGTCTTCTTTCTCCCTCTTTGCTCTCAGAACTAGTCTTGCAGCAATGTTTCTCTCTCCAGGACTCTGCTTTGTGAGTCTCTGCTTCATGCTCCTCAAGGTTGTTGAAGATCCTCCCCTCACCAGCTAACCCTCTCTTTTATGTCCCTCATCCTTATTGGATATAGCTGTTACTCACTGGGGCAAGGCTGTATTGGGTAATTAACACAGCTGTTACTTATTAGGGGTTACTTAGTCTTAAAGATACAGAGCTTAACATACAGCATAAACAGCACAGAGAATTGGGAATACAAGCATCAAAAAGTCACCCCAGGACACTAGACCTCAACAATGTTCTTCACTTCCAAAGTCAGGAACACAAGATGTAGGAATACACTTTTGATTAAATAGCTCAGGATGTATGTCTGGGCTTCTAGTTCCCCCAGCTTTGCTACTGACTTTATACCACATCAAAAAGAAAACGATCTCATCTTTTAAGAGAATAAGCATCTTCAGGATTTTTTTTATTTTATTTTGCTAGTTAGAAGAACCACAGCTTATCACAGGTCATAGCCTCAAGCTGTGACAAGGGAGATTCGGGTTGGACATCAGGAGGAACTTCTTCACAAAAGGTTGTTAATCATTGAAATGGGCTGCTCATGGAGGTGATGGAGTCACTGTCCCTGGAGGGGTTCAAGGAATAACTGGACATGGCACTTAGTGCCATTGTCTATATCACATGGTGGTGATCAGTCAAAGGTTGGACTTGATCTCAGAGGCCTTGTCCAGCCTAAATGATTCTGTGACTCTGTGAAGCCAGCAATCCCAGCTATCACTGGTGATCTGTGATTGTGAATGCTCTTTAAGGTTTCTATACCTATGCACAGCATGCATATTTGCTGGTCCTTCATGACAAAAAGATCAATTTCTTTTGTCAAAAACTCTATCCTAACAAGTCAACAAGTATCACTGCTTGTATATATATGTTCAGTTTACTTCAGATGACTAGACAGACTTTGTAATGTGATTAATTTTTGACAGAGATGACCCCATACCCATGTTGTAGTTTAACCCCAGCCAGCAGCCAAGCCCCACACAGCCAATCTGTCACTGCTTAGCAGTGGGATCAGGGAGAGAATAGGAAAGGTAAAAGGCAGAGAACTCATGGGTTCAGATAAAGACAGGTTAATGGGGAAAGCAAATCCACAATGCAAACAAAACAAAACAAGGAATGAATTCACTGTTTCCCAAGGGCAGGCAGGTGTTCAGCCATCTGCAGTAGTGTGGGGCCCCATCACATGCAGTGGTTACTTGGGAAGACAAACACCTTCAAATGTCCCCCCTTTCTTCTTCGTCCTCCCCCCACTTTCTATACTGAGTATGATGTTGGATGTTCTAGAATATCCCTCTGGTCAGTCTGGATCACCTGTCCAGGCTGTGTCTCCTCCCAGCCTCCCGTGCACCCCCTCACCACTGTGGCACTATGAGAAGCAGAAAAGGCCTTGGCTCTGTGTAAGCCCTGCTCAACAATCTAAATAAATAAATAAATAAATAAATAAATGAAATTCTCTATATTATCATAGATTAGCACAAATTCAAATTGTGGCTCCATTGGTTCTCTGCCTGTCTTATGCGGGTGAAACTTTAACCATTTCTCTGGTATGTATCTCAATATATCACTCCTGTAATAATTTTATATAGAGGTGAGGTGTATCTTGTGAAGACAGTAGGCACCAGAATAAGGACACTGTAATTTCCTCTTATTTTACTGTCTATAAACCTATCATGTAAGAGAATGCAGGCAAAATGTTGTTATGACTGAAGTTATCAAAAAGACTACTTTTGACTTAAGTAGGAGCTTCCTTTTGTGTAGTAAATACAGTTATAAAATACACAATGATGATTCCTGAATTCTTCATCAAGTATATATTCAAAATATAACCTCTGATGAGATTTCATTTAACTCTCCTGATATTCATTACACTGCTTAAAATCACTCACTTTGGAGCAACGGGCCACTTTAAAAAGGGTTTTAATTTAATTTTTAATTTAATATTTTCCTCTCCAAATTGGCTACACCAATCAATAATATGAATTCACTCCACAATCCATACAAAAAGACAATATGTTTCTCTAGTAGGAAAATATATTTGGAGGATTTTAGAAGTGTTTTTCTTAATATGAAATCTACAAATGCAGCAGATTAATGCGGCCTTCCTCCTTTTCACAGCATCAAACAAAGCAGAGTTTCTTCTATATGCTTTAGCAATAGTCTGGGGTGATTGTTGAATCTGAGTAGTTCTAGAAACAAGTGCAATCTGACCAGGTCCTGTCTTGACTGATGATGTCCTTCCAGGCAGTGGTCTAGTTTACTCACCTTCATGAAGCAATGTCTTTAAACTCTCAAAAACTGTTCAACCTTTGGTCATTCATCCTCCCTTTTGCTTACAAACCTCATTGATAATAACATTATATGGCACTAGCTTTCTCAGATATATCAGTCTCCTGAATACACATAGAAATCAGTTTGGCATAGATTTATAGAGCAATTCAAGGTGTCACATGGCAATAACCTAAGGCTGTGTGTACAGATTTTTTTTTTAAGGTATAATTTTGCCATCTTTAATACTGCTAATGTAAATTGCAGTTGCTACAGGGATTGGCAGTCTAATTCAATAGTAATTTGTGAGACAAAGGTGTTGAAAATTCATCTCTGGAGGGTTGGTTCTAGCATCTTGCTATCCTCCAGCGCTTCAAAACCAGGTCTTTTCTAGGACTGATACTTCTCTACAGAAATTCAATATCCTGAATATTTTATAATTTTATTTGTATTTCACTGTCATTTAGACTTCAATTTTATTTGCATTTCACTGTATCATAGACTTCTTTCTATAAAAGTCTTATGAAAATACTTGATATATTTGATTAAATCAAAGTTCTGCCTGTCTTTAAAATAAGCACTAAAGCACAAAGAACCTAATTTCAAATACATGCCAAGAAAACAAGTTTATAAGATTCTTTCACACAAATCAGATTTTAGTATCCATTTTCCTAATAGATTTTTAAAGGAGTTCTGGTACCAAAGAAAGGGCACTCAATCAGATGGTCCTTTTATCTCTTGTGTTATAGCTCACATAATAGAAAATTTTAGAGCAAAGAAAAGGTGTTTTTGCGGTATTTGAAAACAACACATGGCATCAAGCTTAAAAATTATAAGAAGCCTCAAGAACCAAAGTCAGAGGACTGCTAAAAATGCTGTTCATACTGGTTAGTATGAACTTTCCCTATAATTTAATTCCACAGATCTTCCTTCTCTCTTGGTGTTGCCTAATGAAGAATTAAGAATGAAATCAGAAACCAGAGCTAAATTTTTCTTGGCTTTTTTGATGATTGGTGAGAGTATTGTAACTCAAATCTACAACATGAAGGTAGGACTTGAAGTGAGTTTTGATAGAGCTAAACACAGTGCTCAGCTCTTGCATCATGTAGTCCCTTCATAAGCTTGTCGAGTTTAGTTAAACAGTTAGGTTTTTCCTTCTCCTCCTGTGGGAGGAACCGAGTTGTCTGGGCACATCATTATTTCTCTAGTTAGGGACTTGCTTGTTATTTTTCTGGTTGATGATCCAATATTTTATACCCATTTCTCCTGTACCAGAAGTATCCCTTAGTTTCAATAATTTCTCTCCCTAACTGGTGATTAGTCTGCTATAGCAAAGCTTGAGAACATATCATCTGGAGTGTATCCATAAATAAACAGGGACAGTGACACAGATAACGAGGCTGACTAATCTGTTTTATCAAACAACCTGTATGCCTTCCTCAGCATCATCTTCTGCCTAGTGGTCAGACCCAGAATCCACCCATGCACGTCTAAACCACAGCATCTCTTAGTAAGGTCCTTTTCTGTCCACACCCCTGAGATGTTTTATCAATGTGTATTTTATCAGTGTGCTACAGTCTCAGAACTTTGCACCAGTCTAGTTCCTCACCCCTATTTATGCCACAGGAAATTGCTACTTGGAGCTATCTGCTGAGTGCTCCACAGGAGTGTGACTGCCTTCCTGGTGTATCAGGCACAACTATTTGTAACTGCACAATGAAGATGAAAGACAAATGATAATCACAAAAAAAATTTGATCTTCTGAGAAGTATAAAATTTATTCTGAGCTGATGTTATATTTTGTCCTGAGGAGTATTTCTGCTTACAGGGGCAATGTTTCTTTTGTTCTAAGGAGCTTAATACATACTGTGGAGAATTTCACTTCAGCTGAATTTTGAGCTTCAGGGTCTGTAAAATGAAGATTTCACATGTACTCCCCAGAGCTCCAGAGCTCCTATAGGCCAAAAGCTTTCAGTAAGATCTAGCTACTAGGTCATTTTCAGGGTGACACAAATTTATTCTGGCTATAGTGGTCAGGAAATTTATAAGTGAACTCACTACATTTCTGGCAGCAAGTGAGGGGTAGGGTTTACCTGCTCAGGCACAGCACCATAGGACGAGGTGCACACGTGGTTTTATGCTGCTAAAACTCCTTGGACACTGCCCTTCTATTGCCATAACTTGGCCTTATACACAAGCTTTCATCCATTTACAGGTAACTACTGAACCAAGCATAATGGGGAGAAATGTTTTTGAGAGAACTTACTGCAACTGGTTTCTAAGGGAAGAGAGCCTGAGAAAGGAATTCCCCGTGCAACATCTTTCAGCTGGTCCTAGAACTCCACATTCCTGCACTGAATGAAGCAATCATTTAGCAAAGAAATCAAAACAAGATACTCTTTATCCTTTGGTTTTTTTATCTGTGCCCATTTAGAGAAAGAGTGAGCATGTGTCTTGAAAAGTTTAATTATACAAAGAGATTGGGAGCTGGAAAGCTGTGGCTGATTTTATTAGCTTTGTGGTAGTATATAACAGCAGCATAGGTCTATTATTATTCCTCTTTTCCAATGAATTATTGTTAAAAATTGCTGAAACCATATTCAATTATTGTTGAAACCATAACTCTATCAGTTACTGATCTTTGCATTCTTATCTTAGATTCTGTTCTAGAAGTAAATGGAGCTTTAAACAGAGCAACTGCAAGAAATAAACTTAATAAGTATACTAACAGCATTAGCCTGCTTAATTGTAAGTTTCTGAAGTATACCTCTTTTTAATGGATTAAGTTTTAACTAAGCTATCTGGAAAAAATCATTAAAGATTCAGTAGATTAGACACTAAGGAACAATGTTCTTTCAGTTTAATTTTAACTTTCCTAGTCTAGTGGTATACTTTACTGCTATGTGTTTCCTCTTCCTATTATAAAACTCTGAATTTATTATAAGAACCATAGAATTTAATTAATGTAATCTTAACAATGCTACTATATAACAATAAATAATGAATAAAATTATGAACAGATAAAAGTACCCTGTAGTAAAATTAATGTATCAAAAGTAAGTAAAGTCAATAACAAACTACAGAATATAATTACCACCAAAATATTGCCATCTGAAGGAAAAAAAAAAAGAATATTATTGTGTCTACATAACCCACCACACTCAATGAATACCCAGCTGATCAATGATTTCAAAGAAAGTAACTTTCTCATTAATTGTGTTATGGTTTTAAATTGGAGGCCAGAAGCATTGCAGGCTTTGAATTGCATTCAGTATTTATACAGATAATGAGAACCTTCATGATTCCACTAGAGAAAGTCAAATGATTTTTAGATGAGATATAGACCTGAGGGCTTCAGAGCAAAAAGTAGCCTAAAAGCAGTTGGGCTTGAAAACCTCTGAGTTAAAAATTGGGAGTATTTTACAATTAGGTAAAAGAGAATCTATCTGCTATAGTTTGAACACACACATACTATAGTTTGAATACCCAGCATCCAAATTCTAGTCACAAATAGACTATTTGCTGTAATTTTAGAAGCACTGTGTATACACACATTCACACATAGGCATATAGATAATAATTTCCACTGTTTCCCTCGAAAAGTACTTATTTCACTATGAGCATTAAAGCAGTTTCCAAGAAAATAAGATATTTTAAACACAGAACAGTTCCTCTAAAAGAACCAAATAATAATACAGGCTAAGATCAGAATAATAATACAGGCTAAGATAATATATTTTTTCCCAGTTTCTGCAGGACTAATGCAGACTACAGTAGAAAAACTATTCTATACCATTTACCATAGCAATTGTAGTGTCACATTATCTTGCATTTTTATTAGGCAATTTTGAAGAATTAGAAATAAAAACAAAGCAATCAATCATAGGTACTTGTACCACTGATCCACATTTTTAGAAAAACAAAGTGGTCCATTCACGTTGTGTAATTTCTTTTTTTGCTAAGCTATCAGCAAAAGAAAAATGGAGAGGTTAAATAACTAACTGTTTCCAAATAACTTAGTGCTTTTATCACGTGAAAGCCCCGCATTTGTTTCAGTGGGATGCCTGGTCCTGGAGGCACAGCCAGCCTGCTCGAGGTGCCACCTAAAAATACATGAGCCTTGGCAGGTAGATCTCACTGAAATCCCATTCTGATTTCTGAAAACTCCATTATGATTCCATGTTCTTTGATCTCAAATGTCCAGAATGTCCTTTCAGCCATAATTAAGAATTATTTAGGAATAAAGTAATGGAGGTGTATCATCTGAAGTCCTGTATTTGTATTAATAATAGCATTCTAGGCAATATTTATAAGTTTATATAACAGGTTTTCTTTCCTTTGTGTGTCCAAACATACACCCACTATGGAGGAGACTATGAAAATCTGTGGCTTTTAGAAAAAAAAAAAAATCCACTTAGAATACTCCTTTCAAAGACACTAGAAATATTTTAAATGAAATAAAAATTGCAATTGCTCTACATCCCAATTAAAAACCAAACCAAACCAAAACAAAACAAAACAAACAAACAAAAAAAAACAGCAACAAAAAAACAACACTCAAAAGTTATTTTAGGTGCCTTTATAGAACAAAAGTCACTTTCTGTTTCTGTCTGATGTAGCTGCATGTCGCAGTTTCAAAGGTATTTGATTTCTGCATGTATCCAGATATGATATGCAAGGAAGTACACAGTACTAATATCTGCTTAGAGGAGTGAATACATATTCAAAGTACACAGCTGATGAAAGCTCATATACACATTAGTAATGATCCATTTTTATGTGTCAAAAATTCTGATGATCTTATAACTAAATAAAGCAATTTTGAGCTAACCAATATTAAAGTTATGCAACAATACATGCAACAATATACTATTAAAATAAATCCCTTTTACACAGGACTTTCTAATAGAGCTGAGTAGAGCTCATATTTGCATTTCCATCTTTGTGTTGTCATTTAGATTCTTCCAATTGCTTATATCTTGTCTTTTATTTGCAGTCTCTGCTTTTTTTTTTTCAAACAGAAAAGGTGTTTCAGTTCCTTGACTTCTGAATTTCAGTTCCCGAGTATCAAAGACAACAGGACATCAAAACTGCAGGGTTTTCACTGAGTTTCATATGAGTTTGATCATGAATCTACTGTATGAATTTATACACAAGTTCTAGCCTGCAGATGTCTCTAACTGGTTTTCTCATAGTTGAAACAAGATAACTAGAGAAGAAATATAATTTCTTCTTATAAAATTATTTTATACACTTTATACTACTTTAATAATAGATATATCTACTCTATTTTTTCTCATTTCCAGAGTGTATCTCCCTCTTTCTGGTTGAATTGGTGTATCTTTTCATTTTCATCTTCTAAACTAGCATAATATGATGGATTTTTGGTGAATTACCTTATCCTTCTTTGAAGGCAGGGATATCTTGCATGTTCCACACTGCATGAGTGCCCATGCACAAATACAGAGCTTAGGTCAGTGTAGCTAGTCTCCAGTAAATTATCACCTGTACTTCCTGAGAGCTAATTTCCCATGTAGACAAGTTCTGACATATCAGTGATTTATAGAAGTGGTTCTCAGCTACCTTCCCTGAAGAAATTGAAAGTAAGAGGCACTTGTTAATTCCTAGGCTTACTATACTGTGAAGTCACTCATTGAAGGTCTTAAGATTGTTCAATCAACCTGACTGTTGTATGAATAATCAAATTTGCACGTTCATGGTTTCACATGGAGTATAAAGCATATAAGAGAAGGAATCTAGAAATACAGACAGGATTTTTTCCTTCTTAAAGAGTTCTCTCACCACCAGAATCTCCTCTAATATTTCTTGCTTACTCATTAAGAATATCAAAGCCAAACAAAATTTCTTGTCTAAGTGAATGTTACTTGCCATAACCAATGGCCTTGGCATTTGTCAGTGCCACATGAATGACAAGTCCTCATTCTACTTTGCTGCAAATATTCACTTACCTTTTCTGATTTTATTTTTGAAACCATTCACTTTTACATTGACTCTACTGGTTCCTTAATCATCTCCTGAATGGAATTCAAGCTCTTTGTTCGTCTTTCCAAAACCAGTGTATGATGCCTGTTAGGATACATTTTATGCACACACTTGTTTCCTGTGTTATATTATCCCCTGCTGTGCGCTCAGACATTGTTCAACTGATACTGGAGCAGTAGGTGAAAGAGCTGGATAGGGACATTTGCACACAAGTGAAACATATTTACAAAGCAGTGTAACCACCACTC
Organism: Hylia prasina; assembly: GCA_013397195.1. Classification (NCBI taxonomy): domain Eukaryota; kingdom Metazoa; phylum Chordata; class Aves; order Passeriformes; family Sylviidae; genus Hylia; species Hylia prasina. Next base: position 159,032 of record VYXD01013259.1, on the reverse strand, counting down.
CTACTACCACTTGTACAGTGGTGTCTAGAAAACCCAGCTGAAATCAGTACCCTACTAAGCCAGGCACTGGGAAGAGTGATAGCTGTTTACCATCTTGGTACTGACAAGGTGACAGTACAAAAGGACAAAAGTTTGAAAGGTTTATAGAGCCTCAAAAAGCTGGAAAGTGACACAACAGATCATGCTTTAGACAGGAGCTGATCCTTGACTCTCTGCCCTGAAGGTGGGTAATATTGTGTTTCTGTATTTAGGAGAAATAACTTGAGACTGGGCTGGCTTTTCCAAGTCCTGAAGCCAAGAGCTTTGGAAGTTTTAAGACATCTGAGCAGCTGGTGGATGATATAATATTTTTGTGACTTCTGCACTCTACATTCTTATCTTTGAAAACCTTTTCATATTTAAAACATACTTCAGGATGTTTTCCCTTTGCCTATTTTGCTCCCCAGAAGCAACCGATAAAAATCCTGTTTGTATCAGCACCTTTCTTGATTCTGCTGCAATACAGCTATTCTGAGAATGAGGATTTCAAATAATAAGTGGTAAAGAAAGTTCAAGGAAAAAAGAATCTAATTTCCTGTAAAAGGGATAACTTTATTACTGGCATAAAAACAAATTAACTTTTCAATTGCCTAAAATTAGCTTTATTCTGAAATCTCATTTTTTTACCTATCTTGTTACAGAACTTTAAAAAACCCCACCAAACACATACCAAACTATCTTAATTTACTTAACAAGAGATCAATTACAGAATCAGGGATCTTCATATCTGCTGAGCTCAGAAACTTGTACAACATAACCAACAGGTGGTTCATGCTGAAATTATCCTGGAGTGATTCCTTCAGGGGGTCATTACTCAGTTGCTTGGAAGCTGAATAAGTGCTTCTCATTTTAGCTAAAGCCAGGACCTCAATGTTATGTCTTATGAGAAAATTCATTAGAATACACAGGAGAATGATATCTTGCCACATGAGGCTAGAAATAATTTTGTGAGAATGGAAAATTTCCTCAGTTTTCCTAAGAACATCTGAGAAATATTTCTAAACCCCAGAAAGAGACAAAATAGAGAGTCTCAGTTCAAGTAACAATCTTGTGCTTTGTTTTCTCTTGAAATAAGTAAGTTTTACACCTTTTTCTTGTTCTCCCAGGAGTCAGGGCATGGCTGGTTTGAAAGAAGAATAAAATGAATTATGATGCTGCTATGAAACAGACTGTAGCTACATGAACCATTTCTTAATGGAGCTATAAGGGTACAAAATCCAGGGATGATGCTCCTATGCTGTGGTTAGTGCAGGCATTTCTGGATACTAGCATATAAGTGTCTAAGTTATAACATCATGGAATCAGAGAATAACTTATGTGAAATAGACCTTTGAATACCTTTTAGTCCAAACCAGTGCTCAAAGCAGGTTTATAAAATAATTTTATACATTTTATACTACTTTACTAATAGATATATCTACTCTATTTTTAAAAAATTGCCTATGATTTCCAGACTGTATCTCACTCCTTCTGGTTGGATTGGTGTATCTTTTCATTTTCATCTTCTAAACTAGCATAATATGATGGATTTTTGGTGAATTACCTTCTTTGAAAGCAGGGACATCTTGCATAACCCCTTGAATCAGACCAGGTTGCTCATGAATTATCTTTTTCATTTAATTATTTGAGATTTTAATCCTTAACAGATTATAAATTGGCATTTGTAGAGTTTTTATAATGGGAAAGGAGTGACTAGATTTAAAAAAAAAATCATACTTTAATAAGTATATTGTTATAAATAAATTGATACTGATAACTCAATACCTTCAATACTTGATGCAAGCAGATTTAATGATTTGGCTGTACATTATGGAAGATTAAAAATGATGGAGATTATTGTATGATTATACTGAAGCAAATTCAAATTGAGAAGCTGTCTATGAAGAGGGAAAATCCTTACAAACAAATTTAATTTACACACAGGAGAAACTTAGCTCTAAATGTATAAATAGAAGCCACAGCAGGTAGCTATAGTGAGAAATTTAGGTACAAATTCTTGTCTGTGTGCAAAAGTATCTATAGGAAAAAAGTTCTGAGGAAAAAAAAATTGTGGATGGCTATTATATAATCCACTTGAAATGGTGAGTACAGCGTAGTTTTAACAGTTTTACTGCTAAACACTCATGCATCACACAAATTCACAGAAAATTGAAAGTAAATAGTAGAGGTTGGTTTTACAGTATAAAATCGATTTTACTAGAGATAGAGTGACCATTTTCCAATGTTTATTCATTTACAGTTGCCTTCTAAATTGATACAGCAGTAGAGAAAAGATAGAGTTCAAAAGGTTGTCTGGATCTCCTTTTATTCTCTCTATTTTAAAGAATTTATGGAAACTGTCACTGACAATACAAAGCTTTTTCTCTAGGTATGACTGTGGCCTGTTTGGGCTATTTCTAGATTGGGTATGGAGCAAAGCAATTCATCAGTACTTTTTAGGAGAAGAATTATTAAAGGGTAGTCAAAGAAAAAAGAAAGGCTTTGAATAAAGTGAAACATTCCTTAAAGGTAGAGGATTTGCTTGAGTATGAAAGGAAGTGATCTTAGGCTTAAAAGGTTATTAGAAGATCTAAGAAGCCCTGCTGTCAAAATCTCTATAGCACTATTAATAAACATACTTCAGTGGGAAAATATGAAATAAGATTATAAGGATAAATGTAAGAGAGCACAGATCCTTTGCAATACCTAGTTTAATTAAAAGTGGCATTACTCTTGATTCTAATGCATTGAAGTTGATCATGGACATGGTTTCACTTAATGTTATTAAAAGCATGCTGATATGAAGTAGGTTTTTTTTGGAATAATTTTAAAGAGATGTTTCATGTTGGACTAACACTGAAGTGGACAAAGCTCTGCAATTCTGTTGCTAGTTAGTGAATTTGAAGAGCAGGTATTCTTTGATGTTGAGGTATCTTCCCCTGACAGGTTTAATAGGACTTAGAGATTGTGTTTAATAATGTGAGCAACAAATACATTCATTAATATTTCTAAGCTTATTTGAAGCAAGAGGTAAAACTCAAAGTCATAAAATATCTATATCAGAACAGATTCTAAGAATATTTTGTTAAATTTCGTGTCTGTTACGAATTGAAACTTTAATCCAATGACATGATATTACAAGATTAATCTGAGACANCAAGATAAATTGGAATGTTTACCATATCTGTTTTGGAAAGGATTTGACTAAGCCTGAGTCTATGTTTAAAACTGGAAATTCCTAGTAAAACATCAATGACATTGAATCCATGCAAAATGAAATAAGGAACACCTGAAAGTGTGGAAAAGGTCACTGTGGAAGAAAATAGTTCTGACTCCTGAAGCTTAGAATTCCTGAGAATTCCTGAGAATTACTCTGTTCAGTTGTGCTGACAGGAGGCTTGATGGAAGCAGCTCTTATACATAAAAAGGGAGAGGCCTTCCTCTCCATTGCTAAGAGATTGCATCCCTATGTATGTCTGTTTGAGGAAAGTAATTCTTTAAACATAATTAAGACATTTGCATATCCATATACATATGAGGGGGTGGAAGGGTGCGTGTGTAGCATAGAAGGAGAATGATCTTTACTCCTCTGCTACAGAAGAAGGAGGAGATGTGTTCTCTATCTGGCTAACCAGTGGCTTGGGTGGGGAAGCCTCAGCCTCCCCTTCTCCAGACAGACAAGCATGATTTTTTTCACCTGAACACAGATGGATAAAGCAGAAGCACATCACCAGTCCCATAAGTATTTGTTCCCATTGTCTAAAAGGAAGCTTAAGTGGACTGTGTTAAGGATATATTTGCCTGAATTCATGTAAGACTAAACTTCTGTCTCCCTGATGGCGCTCAAAGAATTTGTATCATTATGGAAAGTTCTTCAAATGCTCAGTGGCACAAGCTAGCCAGGCAGCATAATCTATAATCTGTAGACTTGCACACATTGTTCTGTCCTCTCACCTAGGCTCGTGTTCTTTTGTATGCCACCACTTGTTCTCTTCACTCTTTCAAGTGTTTATATTCATGTATATAAATGAGTCCTATGTTTGGCTTGGTGTACCTCTGCATGAATCAAGAGTAATGCCACTTTGAATTAAACTAGGTTTAATCTGTGCTCTCTTACATGTATCCTTACAATATTATTTTGTATTTTCCCACTGAAGTATGTTTATTAATTGTTTGGCTTGGTGTACCCCTGCATGTGCCATCTGTGTCACTGTCCTTGCCCCTCCACCCTTTTCAGAGGTTTTCTTTCCATATTTTGAAAGAAGTTAAACTGTATTAAGGAACAGTGTTCCATGGGTAAAAACTAAGTATATTAAAATTGGGAGAATCTGGTCTTCAGAAACCTGTTCTTTCACCTACATTCTTTCTCTAATGCACTATAGAAAGCTAAAGTATAGTGACAATTCAGTGCAAAAAAAAAGAAAAGAAAAAAAAGCAAGTCTTAGATAAACTGAATTATTTCATAATGGGGTCACCCAAGGGTATTCATTCCAGCATGCTTAGAGCACTGGCTGAAGTAATTTCAGAGCCATTAGTAAAACTTTTTTTCTGAGAAATTGTGGAAGACAGAAGAAATTTGAAAGGTTGGTAGGCCAGGAAATTACAGAAAAGTTATTCTAACTTCAGTTCCTGGTAAAAAACAGGAACTTTTCAGCAGAGAGAAGAAAAGAAATTACTAAAAGACCAAGGAGGTAAATAGCATCAAGGGTGGTCTTGTCAAAAGCACATGTCAGAACAAGCCAATTTAAGAACAATCCTTTTAAGACGGGATAACAAGAGTCATGGACAGGAGAAAACCAGCAGATGTCATACATTAGTGTCTCAGGCTTTGCACTGGTTCAGACAATAAACTCATAAAAGCAGAAAAAATGTACTTTAGAAAACAGTCTACCGTAAAGTGAATGCACAGTTGTTGGGAGTTGTTGGAGAGTGCTGCAGCCCAACAGATGTGGCAAGTGGGGTCTAAGCTTGGTCTGGTGTCCCTACCTTCATTAGATGATTGAATAGAGACTACAAAATACTGCATTAAATGAAAAATGATAAGTCATATTATGAAGGGCTGCCAGGTTAGAAGTTCATCTACCCTGACATGCTGTAGAAAGAAGCAAAAACCAGAATGAAGTTTCACATGCAAAAATGAAAACTTTGTGTTTCAAGAGTAACCATGCAAGTAGGACAGGGAATAGTGGTGCAAGCAGCAGTTCTGTAGAAGTAGAAGGAGGGACACAGCTGACAAGTATAACACAGAGGCTGTGACTAAGAGTGTAGCAAAGCAAGTTCTTTTCACCACTGTGAAATATCCTAGCTGTGTCATTATAAATGATAACAAAAAAGTACTACAAGAACTGTGATTTATGCAATGCTTGAATACGTGGATAGAAAAAAAATACAAACAAGAACCTTCTAAATATATTACTGCTATAATTATCTGTCTTTGAAATCAACATAATAGTGTTTTGGCTAAGTATTTAATTTAGCTTTGCTTTCTTTGCTTTTGAGTGTTTGGTTTTGATTCCTAAAATAGAAAACACTAATTATAATTGACAATGAGCTTTCTCTCTACAGAGCAAATTCAGTTTTCTTCCACTTCAGATTGTTAATTCAGACACAACAAAATGTATAGAAGAACTTCTGATAATTTTGTACAATTTTATACTGATGTACATTATTGTAAAAAGTGACTGGAATAAAAGTGGAGATATGGAAAGCATAAGCATTGTTTACTCAAAGTAGTCTACATCCAAGTAGGATGCCCAATGTAGTCCCTGAATTTAACACAACAAATAACCAGTAACTTCTGGGCTTGCCAAAGAGATGTAAGACTGGTGCTATGTCAGACTGTTACAGTAATAATTTCAGGTAAATGGAAAGTAGTAATAAATAAATCCCAAACATTTCCTAAGAGAAATGATTTGCTGCCAAATTAAATAATACCAAGTAACAAACAATATGCATTGCATATAGCCCAAACATCTTCTTGTTCACAATCTCTTTGGCCAGGTTTCCATTTGCAAGGAAAGAGGGATTACTGTGGCTTGTACAATAGTTTTCATCTCTCTGTTCCCTCCTTATTCTGCATAAACTCCTTTCTCATATAGTATTTACTTCCATTAATTGCACAATATTTTTAACAGGCAGTTGACTGTGCTTAAATATCCTTGAAATGGAAAAATACAGGTAAAATTATCTGTTTAATTTAAAATTTATTTCTTGAAAATACTCTGTCTACAACAATTAGTTCATGGCGGTATCATTGATACTTTTTTGTCCCAAACACTCATGCACATTGAATGGGTATCTAAGGCCAAACTTCTGATAGCGTGGGAAGAGAAAGTTCTTTGTAAGTTTGGTTTTGTTTGGGTGAATTGGCTTTTTTGTGTTTGTTTGTTTGGGTTTTTTTTTTTCCCTTTAATTTTAATGGATCTGAATTGCTTTGAAAGATGTGCCCAGCTTGCCTTTGTCCAGACTGCCTGCCTTGAATCTATCTTGCATCTCCGGCAAGAGTGCTTGGCTAGCAGAGGCCAAAGCCATGTCAGGGAATAAAAAAAATTAACAGTGAAGACTATCACAAATAGTTCTAAAAACCACGCATTAGCTGTGTTTTTATTTAGCAAGAACTCAGAAAACTTCAGAAATCTGATCCTTGATTTGAAATTGAAGGTAATGTCCATCCTATGGACACACCACGTGTATACACACTCTATACATATACAGTGGTACACAAATTTATAATATTACTGAACATCTGTAATCTGGCACATTATAGAGAGAAGAGGATATATTAATAGAAATAGCCAAAATATTTTATTCTGGGTTGTGTTTGTTTGTTTTAATAAACCAAAATTTAGTCTAGCCATACTCAAAATTAACTGGGCCATAGTCCAACTATGTCCAGGTCAAAGACAAATTAAAAATTCCATGCAACAAAGTCACTTTCATCCACGTATGAAAAACATTAGTGAACAAATATGCTGATCCTAAATAGAAATGCTTTTTTACTGGTCAGTATATAATTGATTTAATTTAATTTGGTAAAGAGTGAAACTGAAAATGAATGTAGCATTTCCTTTAAGCATTTATCAGGAACAAGGGAAAACTAAAAAAAAAAAAAAATTAAAATAAATCCTGCTGTCTTAATAGTGTCTAGATCTTTAATACAGAGGCCCAAGAAAGCCTCTTTTTTTACATTCCATACTGGGATCACTGATGTCTGTCAGACTTTGTTCCTTATGTCACAATTCTGTTCAGTGTTTTCTCCCTGCAACAGTAGAAGGAAGACCTGCAGTCCAACAAAACTTTTGCACAATTATTCGAAAGAAATTTGAATTCAATATCAGTTACACACTGTATTTTCAGAGACACTAACTGTGTATTCAGTTGGAAGCATTAAAAAATACAACCACATCTGAAAAGAATGCTTTTTCCTGTGACCTCGGCTGTCAGAAGAAGAAAAACACAGCTGGGAGCAGTATCACAAAGCGGACGACCTGGAGGAAGAGAAGGCTGCAAGCTGTGCCTCAGTAGGGCACGGACAGCTGCAGAAATGGAGCCGGGAAGCAGCCGGCTGGAGGAAGCCAAGCCAAGCAGTAGCGTCGCTATGATAAAGCTGTGGGAAGCTTTTTGAAGCTCTGACATGACTCCCCAAGCAGCGTGGTCAATTGAAAGAGAAGCACTGCCCAGGGCTCCGTGGCCCGAAGCTCTGGGGAGGAGAGGTAAAGCCTGTGCATGCCAAAGGGCAGGAGACAGCTGGCTACAGCAGGCATTGAGAGGAATCACTGCCTGCCTGCTGAGCCAAGCAGAGGGAGAAGCAGCAAAGCCAAGGCTGTGCTCAAACTTAGGGTAAGTAAAGTCTAGTAAGCCCTTTATGCAACTGGTATGAATGGTATGCAAATTCCATTGGGATAATGAAAAAGTAAATTTATTATTATTATTATTATTATTATTAATAATATTTTTTGTGTCTATTTCCACAGGACAGGGTGAATGAATAAGCTTCTGGCAAGAGACATGATAAGACTTGGCAGAGACTGCTCAGTTAAAATGGAACAGCACCACTATCAATATCATCAGAAAGCCAGACTTAGCCTTGATGATAGGCAAAATCCCTGTTTCATGATCTGAAAGCAATCCTGCAAGGCTGGCTTTCCATTATGATTCGTGGCAGTGGTCTTTCCTATACACATAACCAAAAAAAGTTGAAATGCAGAATGCCTTGGTAATGGATACAGGCAGAAAGACCCTACCTGTGACTTGGGATAGTCAGGCTTTGTTAGGTGAAGTTATGCAGAGACCTTAGACTTCAACTACAGTGGCAGATGCTTTTTAAGGTGAAGTGCCAAGGCTTGTAATTGAGTCACAACAAACCCACACAGTGCTACAGGCTTGGAGAAGAGCAGCTGAAAGCTGCCCAGCAGAAAAGGGCCCAGGGACATTTTTGACAGCTGCTGAACATAAGCAAGCAGAGGGCCCAGGTGGCCAAAAAGGCCAGTGGCATCCTGGCTTGTATCAAAAACTGTGTGACCAGCAGGTCCAAGGCAGTGACCATCCCTCTGTACTAGTGAGGCTACACCTCAAATCTTGTGCTTCATTTTTGGGTCACTCACTGCAAGAAGGACATTGGGGGGCTGGAGTGATTCCAGAAAACGACAAAAATCTGTGACAATGTCTGGAGCATATATCCTCTGAGGAGCAGCTGGGGGAGCTGGGGTTGTACAGCCTGGAGGAAGCTCAGGGGGGACCATCTTACTTCCTATTACTCCTTATTACGCCTGACAACTGCCTAAAAAAAGATTGCAGCAAGGTGGGGTTCGGTCTCTTCTCACAAGTGACAAATAGTAGGACAAGTGGAAATGTCCTCAACTTGCACCAGGGATGGTTTAGACTGGGTTTTGGGAAAAATTTCTTAGCTGAAAGGGTTGTCAAGTATTAGAACAGGCTGCCCAGGGAAGTAGTGGAGTCACCGTCCCTGGAGGTGTTTAAAAGACATATAGATGTGGCCCTTGGGGACATGGTTTAGTGCTGGACTCGGCACTTTTAGTGCTGGACTTGGCACTGCTGGGTTAGCAGCTGGATTTGATGACCTTAGAGGCCTTTTCCAAATGAAATGAATCTATGATTCTATAAAAACGTATTCAAGCTGACCATGAAAAGAGTCAAATCCAGTCCTGGGGAGAAATTTAGCATGAACACGATTCAAACAGAAAGTTGCAGCTATTCATTCTCCTGTAATATCCTCCCTGCTGATTTCTCTGCCTCATTTACTGTAAAAGCTGTTCAAAGCATATCACTCCAGGGTTGGTTGTGTTTTTTTTTTTCCCTGAAGTTGAGAAGACAGTCTGATAGTAAGAAAAAAAAAAATATATATATATAGTGAAAATATGAACATCTCAAAACATTTTTAGAGTCTTTATAAGTGGAAAGAGACTTATTATCTTTCTATGCAAATGAAAAACAAGAGGAATTAAAATAGATGGTTACATACCAGGATCAAATAAAGTTCAGATATGAATTGTCTGAAAGATGCTGCAGTATAAAGAATAAGATTCTCTGCAAACTTACAAAACAGTTCAGACCAGTTAAAGAGATGTGCAAATTACAAGAGCTAATGCTAAAAATTAGCATTAATTTGTGTTCCCAACTGCCAAGCAAAAGAGTGGTCAGAAAACATAGCCTATACTTCTGACCTAGTTGTTATTTCAGTCTTAGGCCACACAGGACACTGTATGTGCATAGTACTTGATTATTTTTTGTCTACTTAAATAACACTTGGAAATCTTTCAGCCAAAGTTTTTTATGGCTTATTCTTACACATAGGTAAAACTAAAGGCTGGATATGTTAGATAGGAGCTTTTCCCTGGATTTCTTTCTTTTTTTTTAGATTTTATTCGAAAGTATCTGAAAATGAGACATTTCTTGTTATTTTTGCCTTTGATTAAGAAAGCAATTTATCCAACAAATAATTTAGAAAAAGATAAAAATCTTCTCTTACCTATGAAGTCATTGATGAAATGCTTGTAGAGAAGAAATTAAACCTCACATCTAAGAAGAAAGAAAAAGATGCATTTAGACTGTGTAGTGGTTTGTTTCTCGAGAAGCTTGCAACATCCAAAAATTGGGAGGCTTTCTAGGAGTGACTGGGTTGTGCAGGTTGTAGATTTTAAACTATGGATTTTTAGTGAAGCCTCTTTATGAAGCAAGCTCAAGAAGAGACAATTGGTGTGGATTTCTGAGTGCCAAACTGCCTTAAGGGAACTGCAAAAAGCATTAATGGCAGCACCTGCATTAGTGCTTTCTGATTTAACCAAGCCCCTTGAATTGTTTGTACATGAGAGGCAACAGTATTTTCTTCTCCTTTTTGAGTAAGAACAAACCAAGAGAATCTGCCTTCTTTGCCCACTCACCTTATTAGCTAAGTCCTTGAATATCACTGCAGTATCTGTGAGCAACATCCTCTTCAGTAATATTCATTATGGCCTAGATTCAAAAATAAGGATTTAGAGAATGCAGTTAGACCATCCATAAAGCCTGACAAAATTTATTTTTATCTTACTGTGGCAGCACAACTCAAGAGAGCCAAGAAGAGCAGAGTTTGCAACAAAATATGGGTTTTTTTCTAGCAACAGGACAACACCAGCAGACCAAGAGTCAATGCTGAGTCATCTTTTCTCCATTTACCTAGAAGAGGATTACCTTCTAGAAGAGTGACCTAAATCTAACATCTCCATCATATATGTGATTTGAAACTATCCAGAGAACCAAACAGTGGGTCAGGCCTTTTTAAGGATTCACAATGTGCTTGTTCCAAGCAACTTCCAATCCAGTTTCCCCTAAAAAACATTGAATTATTCTGTACCAAACACATGTGGAGTAAGTAAACATTTTTGTGTGATTTCCCCAAATTTATTCTGTTAATGGACTTCAGAACAGCAACATACATGACTTCTTAATCATCTGCTTCTGTGGTTGTCAGATATGATTCCTCATGCAATTAATAGAAGTATTCATAAAGTCTTGAGTTATACTTTTATAGTAAGCTGTTTGAATGATGACTGGTTTAGATATGTTTAGATTCAAATTTAGGAGCTCTACATCCCACCTCAAGTTTTATTTAATCTTTAAGCTGTCATTTCTGACATAAAGTTTCTGGGTGGTAGTGACACAGACACCCTCCTTCAGTGTTTCTTGCTGCTTAGCTCAGGTGATCCCTTGCTGTGCTTGCTGGTTTCTGTCAATCACACTCATGCACACCTTCATTTATCTAGAGACTTTTCAGGGAGCCAATGTCATTACCTAATACCTGATGACTTTTCTATACTGATTAGGCACTTATGTCAGTTACTGCATCCCAGTCTTGGTGTCTCCTGAAGCACTTGATTTCATTTAAATGCAGCCAAAGATTCTCATCTTTGGACCATATGGTGTCTCTAATTGTTCAAGGACATATGACTTAAGTCAGATTCTAAGTGGTTAGTTCTGCCATTGGCTTTCTTAAATTGCAATTTCCTTTCTTAAAAATATCAATCAAACTTCAAATATTAAAAAAACCCAAAACCAACCAAACAAACAAACAAAACAACCACATTTTTAACCCTTGCCTAAACGTGCAATTGCTTTAGGGGTACTTCATATTCAATGATCCCACCAAGTGAATAATTGAACTTACCCCCTATCCTAGAAAGGTTAGCAAAGTGAATTTGAGACATTGTTTGGGGTCCTTACTCAATGGCTGAGCTTCCACAAACATGAACCACAGGCTTAATTTAGGAATGAAAGTTGCATGTAAATTCTTTTGAGAAAGCAGCTGTCATATATAAATGGTGCAGAGAATCAATCTTTTGTAAAATTTTGGAAGTGGAAAAGTCCCTTCAATTCCCATGCTGAAAAATAAATGGCAAAACTGATAAGTGTTACAGTTTAAGTCATGTTTAGGGAAAAAACCCACTCACTCTGAATGATGTAATCTACCATTATGTCTGATGAATAATGACAGAGGAAGCCATGCCAAGACTGTACTGCAGCAGTTGTGGAAAGCAGAAAATGTTCCACCAGTCTCTCATTACTAGCATGAATCCTATTGAAAAGAAATTCCTCTCTAATATATATGTTTATATATATATGTATAGACACTCTCACACAGTCATATATATAAAACGTTTATTTATTTATTGAGTTTTGTAACCCCAAATGGCTATACAAAAACAAAGTTAAATTTTGATTTCATTGAGGAGAGGAAGAAACCCATATGGCCTACACCCAAAACCAGGTGTATTTTAAAATTCTGCTGACTTCTATAAATTTGCTTAACACAGTTGCAAAACTGTTTTGCCACAGTTCAACAAATTTGAAGTGCTTTAGCCAAGGCTTTGCACAGCACAACTCTTTATTGTAATGCTAGTCTAAATATCAACAGAATTTCTCACCTATGTTCATCTAACAATATTAGAAGTTTTACCACCATGGTAAAACTACTAATATAAAACTACTACCTACAATGGACTCACATTTTTGAACATGACTGTTAAGGTCACAGAATCAAAGACTTTACTGTGTCCTTCAGGGAGAAGAAATAGTGTAAATATCTAGCTGGGATCCAACAAGAAAGCAAAAAAAAAAAAAAAAGAGCTTT